>CM033473.1:298393189-298862853 GCA_019447015.1 Hymenochirus boettgeri | reverse complement strand
TTTTTTTTTTTACAGCTAATTGTTTTGTGTTCAGTTTGGGTTTTTTTGGGTGGAAATTATACAACTCAATAACCTAGATCTAAATGATAGGATGGAGAATATCTCAGCAGCCAATATTTTACTCCCCTTAAGCTGGGTTCACACCATGCGACTAATAGTTCAGTGTATCGGTCCATCTGGTCGAAATAATTGCATTAGTTTTCAGACGCGACGGACCATTTGTTTATCCGAAAATGGACAAGAGCACGATCAGACATGTCTAA
This sequence comes from Hymenochirus boettgeri, assembly GCA_019447015.1. Classification (NCBI taxonomy): domain Eukaryota; kingdom Metazoa; phylum Chordata; class Amphibia; order Anura; family Pipidae; genus Hymenochirus; species Hymenochirus boettgeri. The sequence continues at coordinate 298,862,590 of CM033473.1, read as the reverse complement.
ACGATCAGACAATGCCACACGTTCGGTCGAGGCTAACTGTCGGCCGTGGCAGCTTTTATTGTGATGAACTGGGGAGGGGTGTTTGGCAGGAGCCGCCCTCAACAATTCTCATATGTACATCGTAATCCTGTATGTACTGTAATGTACAAAACCCGGATAAACAAATGGGTGTGTTTTCTTCTGTCTTTACTCAGTAGCACATAAACTTTCCGCAACTTTTAACAGCTACTAAGTAAGTGGGAAATTAATATTCACTGTGCAGCGCAAAACCAGCATTGTAAATATGTATAGTAAAGGATGGAATTTTGTCAAACATATTTAAAGTATTAAATGAATGAATAAATAAAATTATTAAATTCTTCCACTACATATTATTGTTTGCCTTTAAATAAAATTGTGTCTATTTCATAATTGACTATTGGTTGTTTATGTGCTTAGTGTAGTGTGTGCATGTATGTTTGTGTGCATGTTTCGTTTATGGGCAGTTTTTTTTGTATGCAAATTTGTGTGTGTGGTGTTTTTTGTTTGGTTGTGCGCTTGTGCATGTGTGTATGCGTGTGCATGTGTTTGTGATGTGTTTTGTATGTTTGTGCTTTTACATGTGTGAGTGTGCATGTGTGTTTGAGTGTGCATGTTTGTACATTATTCTTGTGTGTGCTTGTGTTTTGCCTGTTTTGTGTGCGCATGTTTGCTTGTGTGTTAGAATAACTTATATTTGTTGTGTGTGTTTGTGAGTTGTTTATCTGTGTGTATATACTTGTGGTGTGTGTGTTTGCATGCATTTGTTTAACCCTTTCAGTGCCACACAACATATATTCACGTTCTGTGCGTGAAAGGCTTAAATTGCCACAGAACGTGAATACACATTCTGTAGCTTCCACTTTAAAAAAAAGTGCTAGGGTCAATCAGGGGGCTGTATTCAGGTGCCTCCCTAGCCCCCTTGATCCCTTCCCCCACCGGTTTCATGAAATATCCATGGGGGGATCGGGAGCTAGCGCTGTTTGAAGTCCTACCGGGAGCAGAGCAGAGCAGGAAGAGAGATCGGAATAAGGGAGACCCCCTTGATGTCACTGAATGTCCTCCTTCACAGGGTCTCGCCCTAAGAGTGGTAGGATCTGCCCCTGGTGGTCTAGTGAAAGTACTGCACTGGCGATCTCCATTCAGATTCACAGTGCAGTACTGGTATAGTAAAGCTGTCAGTGTTGACAGCTTACTATACTTAGCAAAAAAATATATATATAATACTTATCATACTTATGTATGTTGATGAAAATTGGCACCGTAACATAGCTGAAGGTGTGTGAATCCAAAAATATATAGTTGGGGGGGGAATTTCCAGTTTCTGACTGTTTCCTTTGAAAAGTGTAGGCTGTTCAAATACAGAGCAGCTATGATTGCACTTGTGCATTCTTCCATTTGAGTTGTCGGTGGCCATGTGTCTGTGTGCACCTTACATATGGCATACAGTTTGATTTAGGACATGTGGGAATTGATTTTAGTGGGGGGGTTTTATTTGTGGGGTCATTCCAAGTTTTGGGGCAGTTTCATATCATGGATAAGAGAAAGCTAAATTAGTGAGTACTTTTTTTTTTTGTAATTTTTTCTTGTAATTGACACTTGTGCATGCTTCCCATTTAGTAAGTTGGTGGCCATGTCTCTGTGTGCACACACGCATATGGCATACTGTTTGATTCAGACATGTGGGAGATTGATATTTAGTAACTTTTTTTTCATTACTTGGGGGTTTGATAGGTTATTTTTAAACTTTTTTTTAGAAATCTACTAAAAGTTAAAATTAAAAGATCTGCGCACACACCAATGATAGTATGAATTACAAACTTGCACCAACTTGATTAGCTGAAGGTGTGTAGATCTGAGAATATATTAGTTTTGGGATATTTTGAGTTAGAGGGGTGTTGGATTAACCCTTTCCTGCCACGATCGTATATTCACGATCTGTGTGCAGTGAATACTCAAACTGCCACAGACCGTGAATATACGATCTGTGGCTCCCCCCTCCCAAAAATTTTTTCCCCTGCTAGGGGCGGCGATCGGGGGGCAGTTCACTGCCCCCACCAGCCCCTCGCCCCCCTCGGTTTGGTCCAAATCGAGGGGGGGGATCAGAGAATATCCCTACCTGTCCCTCATCAGCCGGTCCCATAGGAGGAAGTGAGGAGGAGCTCTTCAAAGACGGAAAGGAGACCCCGGTGACTCACAGAAACTTCCTCTTCGCCGGGGTCTTTCTTAGAGGTGGGTTGTAGAACTGACACCTAATGGTCTATGGAGGTAATGCAGTGATCTCCATTCAGATCACTCTGCAGCAGTACCTAGTATAGAACAGCTGTCATGCAGACAGCCTTACTATACATTTTGTGAATGAAACTCAAAGTTCCATTCACAAATAGGATTTATTCTAAGTCTTGCTACTTAGCGAAAGAATTAAAAAAAATGGGACAGATATCAAAATTTGGTTGATCCTATCACTTTGATCACCAAAATTATTGATCTTTTGCCAATGTAATGAAAAATTCAACTTCCTGGAAAATGATTGGTCCGGGAAGTGATTTTTCCCTCGTCGGATTTCGAATTGGAAAATGGGATTTATCCCAAAAATCCCCAAAAAATCCCCCCCCCCAAAAAAGGGGGGAAAATGCACACACAAAAAAATCTAAAGGTTACACACACCTTTTTTGTTTGTTTACCCTAAAAGACTATCAAATTAGCACAAAACTTTGTCTTCTACCAAGCTCCCAATGTCCCCGGTTGATATCGTATGAGTAAACGCGGATCATTTATTGGTGTTGGATTTCAAGGGGAAACTAAGGCCTATTTTTAGGAATTTTGGCAGAGGGTACCAAAAACGACCGTATTATTTTTTAGATAGATCAGTAAAGTGTGCAAAAACTTGTGTACTCTCCATAATAACCTGGTTTTCCACTAAAGGGGGAGTGGGGATCGGGGTGTGGGGGGTGGGTTGTGGCGTTTCTTAATTTTTTCTTGAATTGCAATTGCGCATGGATCCCATTTGAGCTATTGGTTCGCCCGTCTCGGTTTGCAGACCCACCCTATGGCATAACCGTTGATTCAGGACATGTCGGAGATGCCGTTTAGTGGGTTTTTTACTTGCGAGTTGGGTTTAGGTAGACTTTCAACCATTGAGTCCTCTTATTTTAATTTTTTCACAAAATCCTTCTCCTAAAGAAGCACGGAGTTTCTATGGATAACAGCACCTGAATCTTCATGTATATACCAAAAGCATGATTACCACATCAGCGAAGTGTGGGCAGCTTCCACCAAAAATATAGTAGTTTTGTGGGGGGTATTGCCAGTTGATTAGGCTTTCAAATTACAGAACACTTGAATTTTTTCTTGTAAGTTGGACTTGTGGCATACGCGTTCCAATTTGAGCTAGTTGGGGCCCTCTCTGTTTGCATGCATTGCACCCATTATGGTCACTTGATTAGGACTGTGGGAGATTGCCGTTTAGTGGGTTTTTTACTTTGCCGAGTGGGTTTAGTAAGGATTTTTTAACGCATGGAGGTTCCTCTATTTTATTTTTTTCACAAACTCCTAAAAGTCAGGAGTTCTATGGGAATGTGGTGTAACCGCACTGTATTATTATCGTATTGATAGTGGCATATGTAGTAGATTAAGGGGAGTTATTACAGTGAATTACATTTGCATTTTATGTTTTTTATGTAATTGGGACTCACTGTCTGTGTAAAACCAAACAAGGAATGAAAAAGTACAGGGATTATGATTGATCCCCGTATACTGACTTTTTCTTTAAGAGTGGCTGAATTGTTGTATAGGTTCATGAGGAAGGGAGAGATAACCAAAACACATTACGTCTGTATGAGTTCATGTTATGTTTTCATCATATAACTAATAAATTTACAGGGAGATTCAATAAAAGTTCTTATCGTTTAAAATGGTGCTAATTTTGCCCAACCAATCAGAAACTTACGTAACATTTGAAAGCTAACATGCTGATTGGTTGGGGCAAAATTAGCACCATTTTAATGATAAGAACTTTTATTGAAAAACCCCCTAAATGTATAGTTTAAGACCTGTAGAGAGGTTTCTTTTTGCCTAAAGTGTTGATGCCCCCTGACCTCTTTTTCTTACTTGTTATGAATTTTGTGGGGTACTAAGCAGTCAGAGGAGACCACACACCAGGGAAAACACTGTAAAACCAAAGGAGTCCAATGTTCCTTAAATGACAGTTTACACACACAACAAACCTTATAATACTATTAGACGATGTTTATAAAATCTTGTCATACGTGTAAAATATTGATAGTATAAAATGAAAAATATACAATGGCCTAAGAATTGAAATCTATATAATTACTTGGATTTGGTTCAAAAATATTTTAAATGGTCAACCAAATAGAAAAAAATCTCAGCTTCGGAAACTGTTTTTTTTTTTTAAATAAACACACACAATAAAATAAATAATCCAACAAAATATTTTGATTATTGTCAAAAAGACTGTGAAATATATACATCACAAAATTGCTGTGACAAGGACTTGTCTAGGCAGTTTCAGCTGGCCTACCAGGAAAATCCCATATGTAGAAAAACAGAGAAAAGGTTCAAATTAAGATGGACAGTAAGAAAGTTATGGAATCAGGACTAAGTTAGCATACACACAAACAATAATCAGTACATTGCCAGGGAACGATGGGATTTACCTATATCCGACCGATGACCGTTGTCGGCATTACAGGCGGTCCATGAACGACGTAAAATTTCAGTGTGCCAACAGATACAATGTAATCTGTTGGCACACATGCTGTGGAAAATGCATGTGTATGGCCACCTTTAGATAAATTTGCAACAAAAAGATAAATGGAATTAGTGACCCCTTAATGCTTCTGTAGTGTCATTGTTCTTTATTTCCTGATAGGTCCCTACATTCCAGTCCAATGCCATGTCTAGGGAATTTATTGTAATTGATGTGCCGAGATAAGAACACACATTACATTGCTAAGTTTAAAAATTTATAAAATGATATTAAAGATATGTAAAACATGTGGACAGCTTAATTAATCTTAAAAAACGCTCCTCCTACCATGATATATTTCATATATTTTCATCCCTAAACAGACGGATTTTGAAGAAATGGGAAAATGGTACAATTTATAAATATGGCCGAAATTAAAATAAACATTAAAATATGTTTTAAAAAACAAAAAAACATGGACATGTTCAATTGTAAAAAAAAAAAATCAAACAAAAATATACTACTACACAGTACAGTAGTAAAAGTAATAGAGTAATGAAGATTAAAATTGTTAGGTCTAAATATTAAATACAGTTCTCTACATATTATTTCAGCATTGTAAAAATACTTTACAATTATACATTCTAATCAGTCAGTAGAGGAAACATTGAATTCTCCGAAATTACTTACTCTGAACAGTGAAAACATGGCTTATTTTGAAACTAAATCTATAGCTTAGATATTCTTCGTGTATTTGTAAAATAGCTGGAATATAATTCCCCACCTTTGCTTTCATAATTTGTTTCTCACACGATTGAATTGCAAGTATGTCTGTTAGATGACATCCACTGTGGCATACAGAATATTGTCAAATACCTGTGGAACAAAATGCAAAAAGATGAACAGGATCAACATGGTTCCTGCAGAAAAATGTTACAATGAACTAGAATGGGGTCAGTTGTATGTTATATAGTTTCAGCTCCTAATGAATCACCACGCAAGGCTGTAATTAATCTATTAGCAGAACGTTTCTCTAAAAATTCCTCACATAACAGGAGATAATAATTATTCTATTCTTAATAAACCCACGTGCTTTGAAAGGAAGTTAAAGACAACCTGGGGGCTAGAAAACAATTATAACAATTATATTGTATTTAGTCCCAGGTAAATCAGAACAAACACTAGATATGTAGATGTTTCTAGGAAATTAGAAGATCCACAGAAGCACTTTTATGTTTGGTGGGCATTTTACTTTACAGGAGACGTGGAATATATATCTGGCATCATGTTGTCTGACCAGAGATCTTAAGGGGCCATAAACTATTACGATCGTAATTACGATCTTAAACCGACCGATATTGATAGACAGATGTACAATGTTAATTGTACCAAGATGTACAATAAATATTGTTCGACATTCAATCTTTGTGATTAATGTCGAATGTCGTCCAGTGTGATTGACATTACATTCATTCACATTTAATCGGAACTTTAGAAAACAACTTCAATCATTTACCAATCGACTTAAAAACCGGACTTTCCGATCGTAATTACGATCGATTTTACGATCTAATGCATGTGAGAAGAATGGGAAAAATGTACAATTTTTCGGCCAACCGATGGAAATGTCGGATTGTATGTTGGATTGTACATAAATCGGCCTAATGTATGGTCACTTTTAGATAGTTTTTAGTTTTTGCATTTTATTTCAAAAATAAAATTTTGAAAATATTGTTTTTTATTTCACCCAACACCCATCCAAATCTCCCGAAAACTATAGTTAGTTAGTCCAGGTATGTTTTGTGCTAAAAGAATGAGATATTATGTCCCCTACTGTAATTCTTTATTAGAGTGAAAATCAGGACATTTCATTGCTAATAAGTACACAAAGTTACAGGTTTGGGCTACTGTATTTCAACATTCCTCCATTATACAGTACAAGTACTCTAAAGCTATCTGTACTACAAAACTATTACCCCCCCCCATCCCTATTAGAACACATTAACAACTGGTATCATAAAAGTTCTGCTAAACATTTCAATTTTTACTTGGAGTAAATAAATGTTTCACTTTTGTAACATTTTTGTATATCTTTGGCTTTTTGCTTTTTTTATAAGAACAGAAACTTGGAAACTCTTCTGAAAACTGCAATCAGCAGTTTTTTGGGTTTTTTTTTTTTTTACAGCTAATTGTTTTGTGTTCAGTTTGGGTTTTTTTTGGGGTGGAAATTATAAAACTCAATAACCTAGATCTAAATGTGGATGGAGAATATCTCAGCAGCCAATATTTTACTCCCCTTAAGCTGGGTTCCCACCATGCGACTAATAGTTCAGTGTATCGGTCCATTGGTCGAAATAATTGCATTAGTTTTCAGACGCGGACGACCATTGTTTATCCGAAAAGGACAAGAGCACGATCAGACATGTCTAAACGATCAGACAATGCCACTGTTCGGGCGAGGCTAAACTGTCGGCCGTGGCAGCTTTTATTGTGATGAACGGGGAGGGGTGTTTGGCAGGAGCCGCCCTCAAACATTCATCGAATCCTGTATGTACTGTAATGTTACAAAACCCGGATAAACAAATGGGTGTGTTTTCTTCGTCTTTACTCAGTAGCACATAAACTTTCCGCAACTTTAACAGCTACTAAGGAAGTGGGAAATTAATATTCACGTGCAGCGCAAAACAGCATTGTAAATATGTATAGTAAAGGATGGGATTTTGTCAAATATTTAAAGTATTAAATGAATGATAATAAATAAAATATTTAAATTCTTCCCACTACATTATTTGTTTGCCTTTAAATAAAATTGTGTCTATTTCATAATTGACTATTGGTTGTTTGATTGCTTAGTGTAGTGTGTGCATGTATGTTTGTGTGCATGTTTCGTTTATGGGCAGTTTTTTTTGCATGCAAATTTGGGTGTGTGGTGTTTTTTGTTTGGTTGTGCGCTTGTGCATGTGTGTATGCGTGTGAATGTGTTGTGATGTGTTTTGTATGTTTGTGCTGTTAACATGTGTGAGTGTGCATGTGTGTTTGAGTGTGCATGTTTGTACATTATTCTTGTGTGTGCTTGTGTTTGCCTGTTTTGTGTGCGCATGTTGCTTGTGTGTTAGAATAACTTATATGTTGTGTGTTTGTGAGTTGTTTATCTGTGTGTATATACTTGTGGTGTGTGTGTTTGCATGCATTGTTTATACCCTTTCAGTGCCACACAACGTATATTCACGTTCTGTGCATGAAAGGCTTAAATTGCCAAGAACGTGAATACACATTCTGTAGCTTCCACTTTTTAAAAAAAGATGCTAGGGACCCGAGTTGGCACAGTACGCCATCTAAGTCCTTTCATGCCTGCCATCCAGTGTCCTTTCGGAGAGGGCCTTTAGTGCGGCAGGGGGGGTTGTAACGGAGAGGAGGACCCGTCTCTCCACTTAGAATGTGGACCGCCTTACATTCATCAAGATGAATGAGGCATGGATCACATCTCAGTACAGCACCCCTATTGCTGATGCCCGTGACTGAAGGCCTCTTGCCCCTGGCCACCCGTACTGCTCCTTCTGCCTCATTTTCCACCTTGAGGCTTAGCTGATGCCAGTTTAGCTGGCAAATGGCACATTTTTTCTATTGGTGGACCATTTATGGTCCTACCTTGCTCTACAGCATTCAAGTTGTAAAATTACAAATGCTCTACCGCAACAGCTAGCGTCTGACAAGTGACACACAGTGTGATCTCATTAGTTAGTCAGTGGCCATGGCTCTGTGTGCACACTGCAAATAGCATATACCATTGATTCAGACATGTGGGAGATTGATATTTAATTTTTCGGGTTTTTTTTATTTTTCAATTGGGTTTATGTAAGATTTTGAATCATATTTTTTATTTCTTCTTTTTTTTAAATCTAGTTCTACGGGAACTGCATCCGCATCCTACCATGCATGTGCAAAGTAATGACACTGTTATGTATTAAAACATTCTAGATTCCAAAAAAATAATTAAAATTTATAATAGTTTTGGGGATATTTTCTCGGTTAAAGGGGGGTTTTTATATTTGAAAAGTGGATGCTGTTAAATATGGATGTAGTGCAAAATCCTGACATTTCTTTGGCACTAAACATAGCTAAGTAGGACATTAAGCTGGAATTGAAATAGCTAAACAAACAATCATTAATTGTTTTGTTTCTGTCTAAGCATTAAAAGAGAAGTAAATTAGTTTTTAATAACTAATGTGAAACTTTTCTTCCCTAGAAAACCTCTCTATTATTGCATTAACGTACCTGTAAGAAGAGATTATTTACTAGGAATAATTCCACGTTGTTTTCTAGGATACTCAGGACTGTAATCTTCAAAGAGCCTTGTAAGCATGCACACATTTTGGCCTCACCCTCTGACCCACTATTCTCTATCTCTATCAACATTTATATACAGGTGAGGCATCTTATATTTAAAGACTATGTGGGGCATCTTAAATTGACGACTCTATGTTTGTTGGCACTTACATTTTATAATCTGTGTTGTGTTGTTATATTTACCAGTTCACTATCCATGTAAAAATCAGTCCTACAGGTCACCACAGCCAGTTCAAAGTCAGCCCTCCACTCTACCACCAGTGTTTTAGGTCCGTCCTCCCAGTTTAACAGTTAGTGTTAAGTCATCCCTCAGTTCATCACCAGTGTTAGTACGCCAACCTAACCCACCTCCACAAGCCACACCACCCCGCTTTTTCGGCACATAGGAAGATGCAGGGCGGCTCTAAATCTTTGTTTCATGTTGAGAAAAGGACTAGAAATTCATCTGAGTTACTGCATACACCCCACAAACCCAGAGAGATAAATCTGGTTAGCTGACCCTAGTACCAACAGGGCTTTAAATCAACCCTCAGCCAAGCAAACGAGAGGTTAGACACAGCTTGTATTACTGTAAATGTGCTCTGTCTATGTGTACATTTTGTTAGCATATTTAGTTCCTCTTAAAGTCTGGACAAACAGACATCAAACCCTTTTAATACTGCCTATGTTTCACGTAATTTTTTGAAATCTGAAAATTCTTTACAAGGACTAGCATTTTTATTGTCTATATATTTGACTAATACGTCACTACAATAATTTTCTATTAATCAGGACTAGTTTATTTGTGTTACCCCAAAGTCCCATAAATAATGGACTGGCTGGATTGTGATACCCAAGATGTCATTGTATGGATTAAGAAGTTTAATTTACAATGTTGCAAAAGTAATTTTAAGTACTACTTAGTTTTTATACAGAAAGCACAATAATACTTTATAATGGAATAATATTGTGTGTACAGAGCATTGTTTATATAGCGGATAATGTCCCCCTACTGTAAATTATAAGGATTTAGAATTCACGAGGAGTTCCGTGACCATATAAAAGCACGAGGCCGGAGTTCCGTATACAGGACATGACTCCGAGGTGCCTTCTAATATCCATATGAATTTACAGTAGGGGGTACATTATCCATTATAACCCACCCCTCCCCCATTTATAAACAAACCCATGGTTATGTGCAGTCCCACAGGCGCTGTATAAGTTCACAGGCTAAAAACCACACAACACACACACCACACACACACCTCTACCTTTCTTTTTTTTTTCCCCTCCCCTCCTGCCTCGTGCAGTGTGTTGTTTCGTCTCTGCACAGGCATAGAGGGCCAGCTTACCCCTTTCCCTCCTGGCAGTCACATGTCCTGATTAGACCACCCACCTGCTTCTTTCAGTGCTCCGGACAGGACAGCTTAGACCGCACCTCTCCTGCTTCCTCCTGGTTCCCTCACACACCACCCGGCTGAAGATGAAAGGGTACCGGCTTTTTGAGTACTTCTTCCGGTTATTTCGGCGCACTACTGCGTGGTTAGCGCGCCGATTATAGGTATTATTTAACGTTTATCCCCATAGGGAACCATGGAAGGGGTGGGTTATAAAACATTTTCAATAATGATTTATCCATGGTAAGGCCCTAAATCCAAAAACAGACAGGGCTCATTTATGGGACTAGCCTATGGGAAGTCATGTTAAATATTACATCCAACCTAACCTTAATATACCTCACTGCAAAAATTGCATTTGCAAAATCTTTATTAAATTTTGCCAATCTCCTTGTAAATGTAACTTTGTACTAATTAGCAGTTTGTTTAATATCTGCCAGAGACAACTATACATATTAACATACATATAATTACCGTTGTGTTAGACATTTCCCCTTCTGCACACTGTACACAGCCATAACAACAAGATGGCTTCCCTTCTATTTTAGCCTTCCTGTATCCTGGGGCACATGGTTCATTACACAGGGATGTAGGCATCAGATTTGCAAGATAATAAGTTCACGTGAATAAAAAGCAATCTAGAAAAACATACAGTGCAATATAAAAACTTTGCTATTGCTGAAATGAGCGCTCAAACCCCTGATACCTGATGTATTATAATTGACCATTACGTGACTTTTAACCACAGTCATCGTGCAATTGGTAAGCGCTATCTGCATATGACATCACTTCCATTTTTGCCAATATTAAATCAAGTTAGAGTGACTCCTTTTGGAGGATTGCATCATCCTACCTGAGCATTTTGTAAACAAGATCAGAGGTCCTATGGTATAGTATGGTGCATGCAGGCCTTCATTCTATCAGCCATAACAGTATCCCAAGAGTGTAATGCAAAATCTATCTGTCAGAAAAGAGTCCTAAGAGGTCATACCACAATCAAATCAAATGGAACAGATCCCATGGGTGCAGACCAACAATTCCTGCAGCAATGTCCTAGAGGGGGCAGACCCCTATCCCACAGACAGAACAGAGGAAGTTATTTAGAAAACAGGGGTAAATAACTCTTGGTTTTAGAATATGAATACTACTATTGGTATACTACTATTTAAGGATCGGTGCTCTTATTTAACAATCACTATTTAAAGGGCATGTCCAACCTAAAAATCATTTTTAATATATGGTAGATACCCCTGCCCACATCCAACTACCATGGTTATTTCTTTTAAAAACAAATAAACTGCACATCACAGCCCTTCGCTCCTGCCATGCACTGATCTGGCTCCTGCTTGCCTCCCAGTCTCCACCCCCCCTCTCATCCGGTGAGACCTCTTATCAGACAGCTCTGTGCCCCCCAGAGCTTATGCTTCGTGCCAGGAGAGACGGTGCCATGCAGTGTTGCAGCTTGTGTGCCTCGGTGATAGGAGCCACACCGGGGAGAGTTGCTGGCAGCACTGCAAGGGCACGTTGAGAGGTGGCTGACCCCACACCACCTCTCAATAGGCAGGTCATGTGTGACAATGCCACCAACATCCTGTCTGCCCTTCGTTGGGTAGAGTCACATGTTCCTTACTTGACTGCACACATACTCAACCTGGTCATCCAGCGGTTCCTCACCAAGTACCCTGGTCTCCAGGAGGGTACTGAGGATGGCTAGGAGGTGTCTAGTCACTTCAGGCGGTCATACACGGCCACAGCTCGTCTGGCCGAGTTCCAGCAGCAGAATGGTCTGCCGCGGAACCACCTAATTTTGTGACCCCCCCCCCCCCTGGAACTCTAGCCTTTGAGATGCTGCTGAGGCTGCTCCAGCAGAGGTGAGCCATCATATATACTTGTACGAGTACAAGGCAAGATCAGGCTCTGGGACCTGGGTTTGCTGTTACCCAGGCAGGGGCTGCTGATTAGCGATGCCTGCCGTGGGCTCGCACAATTTGAGGAGGCCACCAGGATGGTAAGCCGCAATGATGCCACCATCGCGGATACCATCCCACTGGTGTTCCTCCTTGAGCACACTCTGCGCGGCATACTCGACAGGGCACTAGCTGCTGAGCAGCGCTACTGGAAGAGGAGGATGCCGACACTGTAATGCTTTCTGAGCCCGAACATCACGGTGCAGAGCAGCCGTCCGATGATGAGGAGGGTATTCAGGGATCTGGACCGAGAGGAAATGGGGCATTCCTCTAGGGGGGATGTCTCAACCCTCTCAAGTACCATAAGTCATCCGTGGTTGGGGAGTGGTTGAGCCCGACACTATTGTCTTCAGTGACGATGAGGACATGGGTCCTCTGTATCGGTACTTTGCGGCATATGGTATGCATATGCTGCAATGCCTACGCAAGGACTCCAGGATTAAGGCCATCAAAGAGAAGGAGCCATACTGGGTGGCCACCCTTATAGATCCCCGCTATAAGGGTAAAGTTTCGGAGTTCATTCCCGCATCTCAGAGGAAAGCAGAATGTAGCAGTACGAGGCGCCACTAATACGTTGCCTCTGTTCTGCTTCCCAAGGTGCTGGCAGGCTACAGCACCTGATGGTGGGAATGAGCAGGGCTCATATCCCCGTGCCTGAGAGGAGGAGCAGCAGCTCTGGAGGCGGCCGTGCGGCTAACTTCAGGCTGTTCTTCCAACCACAGTTGCAGGCACATCTACTGGCAACTCTACCAGGCAATCCTCAGTCGCCAGGTCATTGTCTACATTGGATCCAGGGCCGATATGTCACCTCAGAGACTGAGGATCCACTGGACTACTGGGTAGTGAGGTCTGGATATATGCCCGAGTTGGCACAGTACGCCATCTAAGTCCTTTCATGCCTGCCATCCAGTGTCCTTTCGGAGAGGGCCTTCGTGCGGCAGGGGGGTTGTAACGGAGAGGAGGACCCGTCTCTCCACTTAGAATGTGGACCGCCTTACATTCATCAAGATGAATGAGGCATGGATCACATCTCAGTACAGCACCCCTATTGCTGATGCCCGTGACTGAAGGCCTCTTGCCCCTGCCACCCGTACTGCTCCTTCTGCCTCATTTTCCACCTTGAGGCTTAGCTGATGCCAGTTTAGCTGGCAAATGGCAAATTTTTTCTATTGGTGGGCCATTTATGGTCCTACCTGCTTTAACATTTCAATCAGGGGGCTGTATTCAGGTGCCTCCCTAGCCCCCTTGATCCCCCACCGGTTTCATGAAAATCCGATGGGGGGATCGGGAGCTAGCGCTGTTTGAAGTCCTTACCGGGAGCAGAGCAGAGCAGGAAGAGAGATCGGCAATAAGGGAGACCCCCGTGATGTCACTGAATTTCCTCCTTCACCAGGGTCTTCCCTAAGAGTGGTAGGATGCTGCCCCTGGTGGTCTAGTGAAAGTACTGCACTGCGATCTCCATTCAGATCACAGTGCAGTACCTGGTATAGTAAAGCTGTCAGTGTGACAGCTTTACTATACTTAGCCACAAAAAATATATAATAATACTTATCATACTTATGTATGTTGATGAAAATTGGCACCGTAACATAGCTGAAGGTGTGTGAATCCAAAAATATATAGTTGGGGGGGGAATTTCCAGTTTCTGACTGTTTCCTTTGAAAAGTGTAGGCTGTTCAAATACAGAGCAGCTATGATTGCACTTGTGCATTCTTCCATTTGAGTTGTCGGTGGCCATGTGTCTGTGTGCACCTTACATATGGCATACAGTTTGATTTAGGACATGTGGGAATTGATTTTAGTGGGGGGGTTTTATTTGTGGGGTCATTCCAAGTTTTGGGGCAGTTTCATCACTCATGGATAAGAGAAACTAAATTAGTGAGTACTCTTTTTTTTTTGTAATTTTTTCTTGTAATTGCACTTGTGCATGCTTCCCATTTGAGTAAGTTGGTGGCCATGTCTCTGTGTGCACACACGCATATGGCATACTGTTTGATTCAGGACATGTGGGAGATTGATATTTAGTAACTTTTCTTTTCATTACTTGGGGGTTTGATAGGATTTTTAACTTTTTTTAGAAAATCTACTAAAAGTAAAATTAAAAGATCTGCGCACACACCAATGATAGTATGAATTACAAAATTGCACCATTGATTAGCTGAAGGTGTGTAGATTCTGAGAATATATAGTTTTGGGGGATATTTTTGAGTTAGAGGGGTGTTTGGATTAACCCTTTCCCTGCCACAGATCGTATATTCACGATCTGTGCAGTGAATACTCAAACTGCCACAGACCGTGAATATACGATCTGTGGCTTCCCCCCTCCCAAAAATTTTTTCCCCCTGCTAGGGGCGATCGGGGGGCAGCATTCAACTGCCCCCCCAGCCCCCTCGATCCCCCCTCGGTTTGGTCCAAATTCGAGGGGGGGGATCAGGAGATATCCCTACCTTTCCCTTCATCAGCCGGTCCCATGAGGAGGAAGTGAGGAGGAGCTCTTCAAAGACGGAAAGGGAGACCCCGGGACTCCACAGAAATTCCTCATTCACCGGGGTCTTCCTTAGAGGGGTGTAGAACTGACAACTGTGGTCTAGTGGAGGTAATGCAGTGATCTCCATTCAGATCACTCTGGTACAGTACCTAGTATAGAACAAGCTGTCATGCAGACAGCCTTACTATACATTTTGTGAATGGAAACTCAAAGTTCCATTCACAAATAGGATTTTTCTAAGTCTTTGCTACTTAGAGGAAGACTTAGAAAAAAAAGGGGACAGAGATCAAAATTTGTGATCAACTTCTGATCACCAAAATTATTGATCTTTGCCAATGAATGAAAAAATCCCTTCCTGGAAAATGATTTTCCGGGAAGTGATTTTTCCGATCGGATTCGAATTGGAAAACGGGCATTTATGCCCGTATTCCAAGTTCGGTATCATTCCCTAAGATGATTTGATGATCATCTTGGGAATAATCCCAAAAAAAAAGGGGAAATGCACACAAAAAATCTAAAGTGATACACCACACCTTTTTTTTTTTTTGTACCCTAAAACATATAAATTAGCAAAAAACTTTGTCTTCTCCAGCTTCCCAATGTCCCGGTGATATCGTAAAGTAAACGCGGATCATTTATTTGTTGGATTTTCAAGGGAAACTAAGCCCTATTTTGTAGGAAATTTTGCAGAGGGTACCAAAAAAGACGTATTGATTTTTTTAGGATCAGTAAAGTGGGAATGGGGGGTGGGTGTGTGGCGTTTGTTTAATTTTTTTCTGTAATTGCAATTGCGCATGGATCCCATTTGAGCTAGTTGGTGGCCCCCGTCTCTGTTTGCAACCCACCCTTATGGCATAACCGTTTGATTCAGGACATGTGGGAGATTGCCGTTTAGTGGTTTTTTACTTGCCGAGTGGGTTTAGGTAGGATTTCAACCATTGGTCCTCTTATTTTATTTTTTCACAAAATCTCCTAAAAAGCACGGAGTTCTATGGATAACAGCGCCTGAATTCTTCATGTATTACGAAAGCATGATACCATCACGTAGCTGACAGGTGTGTAGCTTCCAAAAAATATCTGTTTGTGAGGGTTTTTCCAAGTTGATTAGGCTGTTCAAATTACAGACACTTTGATTTTTTTCTTGTAATTGGACTTGTGCATGCGTCCAATTTGAGCTAGGTGTGGCCCCGTCTCTGTTTGCACCAGGGGCGTATCTAGGTCTAAGAAGATCAGGAGGCACTCCGAGCACTCCCTGCGCCGCGCCATAGGCACGCCCCTTTCTCCGCCCCAATAGGACACACCACTAAGTACTAATGAGATGGCCAAAAAGACACAGACAGACAGATAGATAACCACAAACATAGACACACAGCCCGGATAGTGAATAAACAGACGGGAAGACAGTGAATAGACAGACAGAGATAGAGATTGGATAGAGAGACACAAAGTAATGACACAAAGGCACATAGTAAAACTGGCACATATCTTATATACTGGTAGCAATCTGTTATTTTAAACTACGTTGTGTTCAGTTGTAGTCGAGTCGCTGGCCATAACTTTGGCCAGGGAGACCTTCTTGTACCTTTTCATGGACCTCTGCCCTATCTATCTGTCCCTCTCTCTCGCTGTATATATCTATCTAACTTGCTATCTATCGACTATCTATCTATATCTAACTCTGCTATCTATCTATCTAACTCTGCATCTATCTAATATCGTCCTCTCTCTCGCTTATCTATCTATCGAACTCTGTATCTATGTATATATCTAACTCTGCTATCTATTATCTAACTCTGCTAACTATCTAGTATCTATCTTAACTCTGCTATCTATCTATCTACACTCTGATCTATCTAACACTAGCTATCTATCTAACTATGCTATCTATCTATCTACTAACTCTGAGCTATCTATCTATCTATCTAACTCTGCTATATCTATCTAACTCTGCTATTCTATCTACTACTATCTATCTATCTAACTCTGCTATCTATCTATCTATAAACGTGCCCTATCTATCTATCTATACTATCTAATCATCCGATCTATCTCTATCTATCATCTATCTATCTCCACTCTATCTCTGCTATCTCTATCTAATCTACTAGATCTATCTATCTATCATATCTATTATCATCTACATGATTCCGCCATCATCTACACTATCTATCTATATCTATTATCTATCTAGTCTATCTATCTATCTATTATCTATCTATTCCTCTCTCTCTCGCTATTAATCTATCTAACTCGCTATCTATCTATCTATCTATCTAATCTATCTATCTATCTATCTATCTATCTATCTATCTATCTATCTATCATCTATCTATCTATCTATCCTCTGATCATCTATCTTCCCCTCTGCTCTATCTTCTATCTAACACTGCTATCTATACTATCTAACTCTGCTATCGATCTATCATCTAACTAATGCTATATATCTATCTACTCTGCTCATCTACTATCTATATCTATCTATCTATCTATCTATCTATCTATCACGCTGTCCCTCGCTCTCTTCTATACTCGATCTAATATCTCCCTCTCCTCTCGCTAGATCTATCTAACTCTGCATATCTACAACTTGGCACATACGTAACAGCTAGATACTCCAACACAGCAGGGCACACATCTAATCTATCATCTTCAATCAATGACTACGATCTATCATCCTAATAACTTCTATCTATCTACACGAAGAACGTACATCTAGATATCTACTATCGACCGACAGCTAGTCGAGCCGAGCAGGCGATCACTAGCACGACACAACGCGGATCGACACAAAGCACTACACACGAGATCACATCTGACACTGACGACGAGATTAGGCGGTACTATGCGAGCGAGCGAGCGACGAGCGAGCGGAGCGATCGAGCGACGCGACACCCACGAGCGATCACAGCGAGCGAGCGAGCGAGCGAGCGAGCGAGCAATGCAGCGAACCGGCGAGCGAGCAGCAAGCGAGCTAGCGAGCGACGCACGATATAATGCGAGCGAGCGAACCGGCGAGCGATCACGATAGAACCGCGACACGCGATCGAGCTGACGGTCGAGCGGTGCAGACTTATCGAGGAAGCGGCGAGTCGAGCTAGCATACCATAAGATCGAGCTATCGTATCTATCTAGCTACGATATAACTATCTAGCAACTAGCGAATGAAATCTAGCAACGCTGCTATCTAGCGAGAGATGAGCAACGATCTAATCTATATAGCTATGGCTAGCTATCTGTACCTCTCTCTCTCTGCTATCTATCAGCTACTATCCCGCCTGCTATCTATCTATCTAACCTCTGCTATCTATATATCTATCTATCTACTATGCTAATCTATCTATCTATATTAACTCTGCTCTATCTATCTTATATCTATTATATCTATCTATCTATCTAACTCTGCTCTATCTATCTAACTCTATCTATCTATCTATATCTATCTAATGCTATTATAGTAGGAGAGGGGCCGGAGCGCAGAGGCCGTTGTATGTTATGCGCCGTTCGCGCGTGAATCATCGCGCCGGCGCGCGCGCGACGTCATCGCGCCGGCATTGCGCGTGACGTCATCGCGCTGGTGGAGTCCGCCGGGGAGTCCGGAAACTAGGGCACAAGTCAGTAAAACATTCGGGGGCACTTTGCAAAACATCCGGGGCACGTGCCCCGAATGTTTTAACGTAGATACGCCACTGGTTTGCACCCACCCTTATGGCATACCGTTTGATTCAGGACATGTGGGAGATTGCCGTTTAGTGGGTTTTTTTCAGCTGTTTGAGTGTGTGTTTAGGTAGATTTCAACACATTGAGTCCTCTTATTTTATTTTTCACAAAATCTCCTAAAAGCACGGAGTTCTATGGATAACAGCACCTGGAATCTTCATGTATATACAAAAGCATGATACCTCACGTAGCTGAAGGTGTGTATCTCCAAAAATATATAGTTTGTGGGGGGTATTTCCAAGTTGATTAGGCTGTTCAAATTACAGAACACTTTGAATTTTTCTTGTAATTGGACTTGTGCATGCGTCCAATATTGAGCTAGTTGGTTGGCCCGTTTCTGTTTGCACCCCACTATGGCCATCACGTTTGATTAGGACATGTGGGAGATTGCCGTTTAGTGGGTTTTTACTTGCGAGGGGTTTAGGTAGGATTTTCAACCATTGAGTCCTCTTATTTTATTTTTTCATAAATCTTCTAAAAGCACGGAATTCATGGATAACAGCGCCTGGAATTCTTCATGTATATACGAAAGCATGATACCATCACGTAGCTGAAGGTGTGTAGCTTCAAAAATAATAGTTTTGGGGGGGGTATTCCAAGTTGATAGGCTGTTCAAATACAGAAACTTTGATTTTTTTCTTGTAAATTGGACTTGGCATCGTCCAATTTGAGCTAGTTGGTGGCACGTCTCTGTGTGCACCACACATATGGCATACCGTTGATGCAGGATATGGGGGAGATTGACATTTAGTGGGTTTTTTGCTTGTCAAAAGGGTTTAGGTAGGAATTTCAACCCTGAATCATCTTATTTTATTTTTCACAAAACCTCGTAAAAAACACGGACTTCTTTGGATCAGTGGGTCTGGAATTTTCATGTATGTATGAAGCATGGCATGTAAACATAGCTGAAGGTGTGTAGATTCCAAAAAATTATAGTTGTGGGGAGAATTTTCATGTTTCGGGACTGTTTCCTTAGAGAAAAAGTGAGGCTGTTCAAATTACAGAGCACTTTGATTCTTTCTTGTAATTGCATTTGTGCATGGTCCCATTTGAGCTAGTGGTGGCCACGTCTCTGTGTGCATCCACGCATGTGGATAACGTTTGATTCAGAACATGTGGGAGATTGATATTAGTGGGGGGTTTTATTGTGGGGGGGCATTCGTCAAGTTTTGGGCTGTTTGAAATAAAGAGCACTTTGATTTTTTCTTGTAATACACTTGTGCATGCTCCGATTTGAGCTAGTTGGTGGCCGTCTCTGTACATCCACACATATGGCATACTGTTTGATTCAGAACATGTGGGAGAGTGATTTAGTGGGGGGGGGTTTATTTGTGGGGGGCATTCAAGTTTTGGGGGCTGTTTGAAATTACAGACATCTTTGAATTTTTTATATGTTACATTGTGCATGCGTCCGATTTGAGCTAGTTGGTGGCCACGTCTCTGCTGTGCACCCACACATATGCATACCGTTTGATGTAGGATATGTGGGAGATTGACATTTAGTGGTTTTTTTTTGCTTGTTAATGTGGTTTAGGTAGGATTTCAATCCTTGAATCATCTTATTTTATTTTTCAACAAAACCTCTAAAAACACAAGAGTTCTTTGGATCACTGGGTCTGGAATCTTCATGTATGTATGAAAGCATGGCATCGTAACAAGCTGAAGGTATAGATCCAAAAAATATAGCTTGTGGGGGGAATTCCATGTTTCTGGACTGTTTCCTTAGAAAAAGGGTTAGGCTGTTCAAATACAGAGCACTTGACTTTTTTCTTGTAATTGCATTTGTGCATGGCATCCCATTTGAGCTAGTGCATCCACGCATAGGGCATACCATTTGATTCAGACATGTGGAGATGATATTTAGTGGGGGTTTATTTGTGGGGGGCATTTCCAAGTTTGGGGCGTTTGAAATTACAGAGCACTTTGATTTTTTTCTTGTAATACACTTGTGCATGTGTCCATTTTAGCTAGTTGGGTGGCCATGTCCCTGGTACATCACAGTTATGGCATTACTGTTTGATCAGGGCATTTGGAAGATTGATAATTGACAAGTTTTTTTACATGACATGGAAATTGCAATGATTTTTTAACTTTGATTGTATTTTATAAATTTTTCCTGAAAATCTGGAAAAAAGCGAAATTTACAGTGAAACTGCGCTCATACCATTGGTGGTATACATAAAAAGAATCACACCATTGTGTAGCTGAAGATGTGTAGATCCAAAAATATATAGTTGGGGGGGTATTCTAATATAGAGGGGTGTTTAGTATGACAAATATGAAAAGTTGCTGTAATTGGACCATTGTTCATTGGCTCACTTGTGGCTAGTTGATTCCACGTTTGCGTGTGTAACCATACATTGGGCATACCGTTGATTCAGGACACTTGGGAGATGAAGATTGATATTGGTAACTTTTTTTTTACATTATGTGATTTTGGCATGATTTTACTTTGAGAGTGTTTTTTTACAAATTTTTTAGAAAATCTGCTACTAAAACTGTGAAACTTCTACGAAGAAACTGCGGCCCACACCATTGATGGTACGAATGAGAAAAAAAACTACAGAATTTCGTAGATAAAGGTGTGGGGATTTGAGAAATATATGGTTTGGGGTTGTTTGTGGGGAAAATTGCAGACTGTTCAAATTCAGATTTGGCTGAATATTTTTGCTGTTTGAGCCATTGTGCATTGTTTCACTTGTGGCTTTTGGCTTCACGTCACGGGTGGAACCACACATAGGGCATACCGTTTGATCAGGACATTTGGGAGATTGATATTTAGTAACTTTTTTTTACATTCCATGAGGTTTTGGCATGATTCTACCTTTGAAGTTGTTTTTTGTTCATTTTTCAGACAAAATCGAAACTTCTACGAAGAATTGCGCCCACACCATTGATGGATGAGATGAACAAGCTACTGTGTTACATAGTGAAGGTGTTGAAATTTCAGGAATA
Source organism: Hymenochirus boettgeri (assembly GCA_019447015.1). Classification (NCBI taxonomy): domain Eukaryota; kingdom Metazoa; phylum Chordata; class Amphibia; order Anura; family Pipidae; genus Hymenochirus; species Hymenochirus boettgeri. The sequence continues at coordinate 298,841,011 of CM033473.1, read as the reverse complement.
TTATAGTTTGTGGGGGTTATTTCTAAGTTACGGGGGTGTTTGTGGAAAAAACTGTAGACTGTCAAATTCGGAGTTGGCTAAATATTTGCTGTTTCTGGCCATCGTGCATTTCACTTTGTGGCTTTGCTTCTACGTCCGCGTGTGTAACCACAACATATGCATACCGTTTTGATTCAGGACATTTTGGGAGATTGATATTTAGTAACTTTTTTTTAGATTCCATGAGGTTTTGGCATGATTTCTACCTTTTGAAGTGTTTTTTTGTTCATTTTTCAGACAAAGCGAACTTCTACGAAGAATTGCGCCCCGCCATTGATGGTATGAATGAACAAACTACAGTGTTACATAGCTGAAGGTGTGTAGATTTCAGGAATATCTAGTTGTGGGGGTTATTTCTAAGTTACGGGGGTATTTGTTGAAAAAAATGCAGACTGGTCAAATTCGGAGTTGGCTAAATATTTTCCGTTTCTGAGCCATCGGCATTGTCTCACTTTGTGGCTTTCGCTTCACGTCCGCGTGTGGTAACCACATATGGCATACCGTTTGATTCAGGACATTTGGGGAGATTGATTTTTAGTAACTTTTTTTACATTCCATGGGTTTTGGCATGATTTCTACCTTTTGAATGTTGTTTGATGTTCATTTTTTTAAAAAGGTAAAAGTGCAACTTCTACGAATAACTGCGCCCACACCATTGATGGTATGAATGAACGAACTACAGCGTTACATAGCGAAGGTGTGAGATTTCAGGAAATATAGTTTGTGGGGGGTATTTTGAGTTGGGGGGGTGTTTTGTGGAAAAATTGCAGACTGTTCAAATACAAACTGGCTAATTTTTTTTTGCTGTACTGACATTTGGCACTGTCACGCTCTGGGTAGTTGGTAGCCATGTCTCTGGGTACACCCATGAATGTGGCATACCGTTTTATTGGGGGGGTTAGGCTTTAGATGAGATGCGGTTGAACTTTCCTCTGCGGTTTTTAGCTGATATTCGCATTTTTGAAAATTGAAAAATTAGAAAATTTTACATTTTTTTTGCATATTTTACCCATAATTCCAGTAAAATTTCCAGAAAAGTTACAAAATTCTGTTACCGTGTTAAATTACACTTTGTGCTGAAAAAGACGGTGACGGTGTAATTCTTTTATACATACATGCAGAATTCAGCAGTTTTTTTTTTGTTTTTTTTTTAGAAATTTGCACTTTTTGCAGATTTTCAGAGAAAAAAGTGGAAAAGAAGAGTAAAAGTTATTGTTGATTGGATATCTTTAAGATATTGATCTGGTATTGTTCTAAATAGGTATAATATTCATGGTATAATGTTCATTTTTATAATAGAGATTCTAGCATACGGTGTTTAAAAGTTATTTGACCATAATTTTAGGTATCATATCTTTAAGGATTGAGTCAGTTACTGGCTTGTCTGAAACGGACACATTTGCCATTATTTCTGTACGGATTAGATGTGGTTCCCCTACTTGCATTTTTTTGGGGGGGGTATGAATCTAGTTTTGTTAAGTCTATTTGGTTGTTTGGTAATATAGGATTCATTTTGATATGTTGTATACTAATTATTTCTTCTTTTTAGACGGAGTTTGTATAGCTGATGATGTATTCATTTGTTCCTCTGTACCTTTATTTGCAGTGTCAGTGTCAGATTCTACTGTACGAGTGGGAGAGGAGAATGGAGAAGGAGTTTCGTGGGTGGCGCCATCTTGCATTGGATCCCGACTCTCTGTCTCCGTTTTGTATTTTTTGTTTTTTCTTTATTCCTCCTTCCCATTTTGTGCTCTGAGGTTTGTTGCTTCTTATAGCTCAGATTTCAGGTCAGGTTAGCCCACTGGTTATAGATGAGCTCTATCCTTTTGCTTCCACCTGCATTGGCTGCTAGACCATGCCCCCCACGCCATGTAATTTAAAAATACTCCAAAGCCAAAAGAAATTGGTTAGAAATGTTATTCTTCACACAAAAAGATGCAATCCATGGTTAAACATTTTGTGTGTGTGTGTGTGTGTGGTTGTGTGTATTATATATATATATATATATATATAATATTATATATATAGTAGAAGGAATCCTTTACGCTCCTATCTTTGAACACAGACCAGGGTGCTCCAATCAATCGATATAGAAGAAAGGATCAGGAGTCCAAGGAGCACTCATTGAGAAACTTTGTAATTAACAAACAATATAATTAACATCAATGCATTTTGGCCATTTTTGATAGATATATATATAATGCAGCTCAAACCTTTATTCTAAATTACTTTTAGGTGTGGTGCATTGGAGGATTGGCAATTTAATCATTACACAAAAGACTTCAGCACTCCACTACACATACATAAGTGAATAAGATATAAGTTAAACATATATGCAAGCAATGAAGATTAATCACTGAGGTTAAAATGGAACGTAGCACCTACCACCTAATTTAATATTTTCTTACAGATGACTCTTGTGTTCGTTTGGGTCTGAACAATATAATGTAACATTTTGGAAAGAATAACAACCCAGTAACCCAGAGCTGGATGAAGATGGAGAATATCTCAGCAGCCACCATTTTACTCCCCTACTGCTCAGGTAGGCTGGGACAAATGATACCCACACACTACAGAACACCAACATACTGAATGTGATGTTTTTAGCTTCATTAAATCGGTCAGGGAAATCCTTGGCTAGAAATGCAACAATGAAACTTAACACAGATAATGTTCCCATATAGCCAATAATACAGAAAAAGAAAGTGATAGATCCTTCATTACACAGTAAATAATGGTGTCCCTTTCTGAAAATGGATCAGTACCAGAAATGGTGGACATGAGGCCATCCACAACTCAGAGATCATCATCTCACCTAAAGAAACACAGTCACTACTATGATGGACAGTGGGTTCCTACATACTTTGTCAGTTTGCTCCCAGGCTTTGTAGCTTGAAGGCAATAATAACGTGACAGTTTTAGCCAACACAGAAGAAACAGAAATAGTGAAAATCACCCAAATGCTGCTTGTCGGAGGAGACAACATGTATCTGTTGGGTGTCCAATGAATAAGAGAGTGCAGAGGAAACACAACATGAGAGAGATGAGGAGGAGACAGCTGAGATTCTGGTTATTGGCTTTCACCATTGGAGTGTCCCAATATTTCACAAAGATTCCTAGAACTACAAAGGTTTTAGTGAAGAGAATCAATGTAATAGAAGTTAAACTTGCTCCCAGAGTGTCTGTATAGGAAAGGTAGATTATAGTTTTAGGGATACAAGCAGTTCTGTTCTTATTGGGTGTCTCTTCTTCAGGACATTTCCAACAGTCTGTAGCATCTGAAAAGTAGAACAATGATGATTTAGTTATATTTTTTTATTTTATTTTCCTTTTAGAAAACAGTGAGAATTGTAACATACACATATTTTCTATTTTATTGTTAACTCACATTGAATGCCTCCAATCAGCCCCCCCCAATATCTTTACTGGTGGTCTAGAGAAGGAAGTGAACTGTAATCAGCTGCCCGGTCACTGTTCACTTCCTCATATAATGAGCCGACATTGGCAGCCAGTATTTGTGTATATTCTCTGAACACTAGCCAGGATCCCATATACTTTACACAAACTATATTTCCTGCCCTGCACTATATCTATTAAGTTTTGGAAATGGCACAGGCCCTGCAGTCAATGTAAAACCTAAGCTAATCCCATAATACATTGGGTAGGATAGTTTTATATTAATTTGGCCAGTTAATGGATCTCCCCGACAGTTTTGACAAATTTTCTGTTTTGTATTGTAGGGCCACATGAAGCCAAATATTTGTTTGCAATGATAACAGTGGGGAACCATTTTATTTGGACATTTAGATGGAGTTTACTTGTATCGGAGGCTTGGAAGATATTTCTAAGTCTGAAACTCCTTTACTGCTTTTTTTCAGAGAATATGCTAAAATTTAACATTTCTTTAAAGAACTTTGGCTGGAATTGTGCATGTATGAATGAAAGAATTAGAACGTTACACAGCTGAAGGTGTGTAGGTTCTAAAACTATTTAGTTTAGGAGTGATTAGTCTAAAAAAACAAAAAAAACCCAAATATTTTCAAAATGCAAAAATTATTAATTTTGTTTATGTAATTGCACCTATGCATTGGGGTTAGTTTGTGGCTGTGTCTCTGTGCACACTTAAAGGAGAACTATAGTGTGAATAAAAGTTTTTTTTTTTTTAAACAGTTAAAAAGAAAAGTACTTGGGATAGGGATATAGGGCTGGTAATTCCTACCCCCCAATATTGTTTCTGTGAAGAGCACTAGCCCAAAGAAAACTGATTCAAGTCTTCCTCTTGGCTTCTTGGCTTCTTTAATACAGGACCAGTCCAGGACTAATCTGGCAAATAAAAACTGTAAGTGCTCCTCAATTGAACAGTATTATGAGGAAGGAATAATCATCAATCTCCTTCCAAAGTTTTTTAAAAAGTTAAAGGGTATGTCCACCTTAAAAAAAATTTTCCAGCAAAGATTCCCCCTGTCCCCCCAGCCCCAACCGCTATGTTAATATTATTAGAAAATGCCCCAAACTTTACTTACCTTCCCTCTTGCCCCGCCACGCTGCCAGGCCCTCGCTTGTGAGTAAATGCAAGCCGAGGGGGGGACCGGCAGGCGCGTCTGTGATTGGCTGAGCGGCAGCCAATCATGGACGTGGTGCTGGGGGTCAGTGCGGCGGAAGCAAAGGGAAGGTAGTAATAATGTTTCGGGCATTTTCTAATAATATAACATAGCGGTTGGGGCTGGGGGGACAGGGGGAATCTTTGGTGACAAGGGATTTACACTAGGGGGAGGGAATCCTAATCGGGAGGGAGGGAGAGGGAGGGGGAGGGAGGGGGAAATGGGCTGCAGTACACATGCCAAACTTCTCCCGGAGGCCAGGGGGGGGGGGGGCTGCGGCTGCAGGAGAACCTTATGGAGCTGGGATGTGAGGTAAGGATTAAACTACACTACATGATGGGGCCAGTAGTGGGGGGATTATAGTTTTGGGGGTGGACATGCCCTTTAATTTTAAGAGTATAGTTATCCTATGTATGCCTCATACTGTTTGATTCAGGACATGTGGAATATTGGGATATAATGTGTTGTTTTTACTTATGTAGGTGAATTTTTTCCTTACTTTTTTCAGAAAAAATTGAAGTGCAAAATTCTGCACATTCATGTGAAAGAATAGCACTATTACATAGCTGATGGTATGCTAAAAAAATGTTTCTCTGTGTGCAACTAGGGTGCTGTTTTATTCAGGATATGTAGAAGATTATTATTTTGTGGGATTTTTTATTTGTATTGGCCTTTTTTTTCTTTTTTTCAGAAAAACTGCTAAAATGTAACATTTCAACAAAGAACTGCATCCAGAATTATGCGTGTATGAATAAAACAATGTCAGCACTATGTAGCTGGAAGTGTGTATTCTTTAAAAACATTAAATTAAAAATGTAATTAATTGTTAGTTGGGATTGTTTTCAAGATAACAAAATTAATAGTTGCCCTTGAAACAAAGCCCCAATGTTATGCTCTGAGTCTATTTGGGGCCATTTGCTGGCTATGGCTCTGTTTGCACCCATACATGTAGCATACGATTTGAATCAGGACATGTAAGAGATTGATATTTAGTTCATTTTAGTTTAGTAAGATTTCTAACTATGAATCATCTTTTGAGTTAATTTTTTCACAAAGTCTTCTAAAGACCGTAATTCTATCGAGACTTGCGTATGGAAATCTGAAAGTATATATGAAAAGATGGAGCAGTCGCATAGCTGAAGGTGATTAGATTTTTAAAATATAATTCAAAGTTTAAGGGTACTTCATTTTGAAAAGTGCAGACTGTTAAAAATTGATCTCATTAGTTAGTCAGTGGCCATGGCTCTGTGTGCACCCATGCAAATAGCATACCATTTGATTCAGAACATGTGGGAGATTGATATTTAATTTTTCGGGTTTTTTTTATTTTTCAATTGGGTTTATGTAAGATATTTGAATCATATTTTTTATTTCTTCTTTTTTTTAAATCTAGTTCTACGGGGAACTGCATCCGCAATCCTACATGCATGTGCAAAGTAATGACACTGTTATGTATTAAAACATGTCTAGATTCCAAAAAATAATTAAAAATATATATATAGTTTGTGGGGATATTTCTCTGTTTAAGGGGTTTTTAATTTGAAAAGGTGGATGCTGTTTAAAATATGGAGTAGTGCAAAATCCTGACATTTCTTTTGGCACTAAACATAGCTAAAGTAGGACATTAAGCTGGAATTGAAATAGCTAAAACAAACATCATTAATTGTTTTGTTCTTGCTAAGCATTAAAAGGAGAAGTAAAATTAGTTTTTAATCCTAATGTGAAAACTTTTCTCCCTAGAAAACCTCTCTATTAAGTTGCATTAAGAAGATTATTTACTAGGAATAATTCCACGTTGTTTCTAGGATAACTCACAGGACATGTAATCTTCAAAGAGCCTTGTAAGCATGCACACATTTTGGCCTCACCCTCTGACCCACTATTCTCTATCTCTATGCACACATTTATATACAGGTGAGGGCATCTTATATTTAAAGACTATGTGGGCATCTTAAATTGACGACTCTATGTTGTTGGCACTTACATTTATTAATCTGTGTTGTGTTGTTATATTTACCAGTTCACTATCCAGTGTAAAAATCAGTCCTACAGGTCACCAGCCAGTTCAAAGTCAGCCCTCCACTCTACCAGCCAGTGTTTAGTCCGTCCTCCAGTTTAACAGTTAGTGTTAAGTCAGCCCTTCAGTTCATCAGCCAGTGTTAGTACGCACACTACACCCACCTCCACAAGCCACACCCGCTTTTTCTGCACCATAGGAAGATGCAGGGGCGGCTCTAAATCTTTGTTTCAGTTGAGAAAAGGACTAGAAATTCATCTGAGTGTACTGCATACACCCAGCAAACACAGAGAGATAAACTATGGTAGCTGGCCCCTAGTACCAACAGGGCTTTAAATCAACCCTCAGCCAAAGCAAACAGAGAGGTTAGGCACAGCTTGTATTACTGTAAATGTGCTCTGTCTATGTGTAACATTTTGTGTAGCATATTTAGTTCCTCTTTAAAGTCTGGACAAAACAGACATCAAACCCCTTTTAATACTGCCTATGTTCACGTATTTTTGAGATCTGAAAAATTCTTTACAAGGACTATCATTTTTATTTGTCTATATATTTGACTAATACGTCACTACAATCATTTTCTATTAATCAGGACTAGTTTATTTGTGTTACCCAAAGTCCCATAAAATAATGGACTGGCTGGATTTTGAGAATCAAGAGTCATTGTATGGATTAAGAAGTTTAATTTACAATGTTGCAAAAGTAATTTTAAGTACTACTTAGTTTTATCAGAAAGCACAATAATACTTTATAATGGAATAATATTGTGTGTACAGAGCATTGTTTATATAGCGGATAATGTACCCCCTACTGTAAATTATAAGGATATTAGAATTCACAGAGGAGTTCCGTGACCATATAAAAGCACGAGGCCGGAGTTCCGTATACAGGACATGGAACTCCGAGGTGCCTTCTAATATCCATATGAATTTACAGTAGGGGGTACATTATCCATTATAACCCACCCCTCCCCAATTTATAAACAAACCCATGGTTATTGTGCAGTCCACAGGCTGCTGTATAAGTTCACAGGCTAAAAACACACACACACACACACACACACACCTCTACCTTCTTTCCTCTCCTGCCTCGTGTCAGTGTGTTGTTTCTGCACAGGCATTAGAGGGCCAGCTTACCCCTTCTCCTCCTGGCAGTCACAGGTCCTGATTAGACCACCCACCTGCTTCTTTCAGTGCTCCGGACAGGACAGCTTAGACCGCACCTCTCCTGCTTCCTCCTGGATTCCCTCACACACACCCGGCTGAAGATGAAAGGGTAACGGCTTTGAGGTACTTCCGTGTTATTATCGGCGCACTACTGCGTGGTAGCGCGCCGATTATAGGGATATTATTTACAGTTTATCCCCATAGGGAACCATGGAAGGGGTGGGTTATAAGAACATTATTTCAAATAATGATTTATCCATGGTAAGGCCCTAAAATCCAAAAACAGACAGGGCTCATTTATGGGACTAGCCTATGGGAAGTCATGTTAAATATTACATACCAACCTTAACCTTAATATACCTCACTGCAAAAAATTGCATTTGCAAAATCTTTATTAAATTTTGCCAATCTCCTTGTAAAATGTAACTTTGTACTAATTAGCAGTTTGTTTAATATGATGCCAGAGACAACTGTTTACCTGTTGTGTTAGACATTTCACCATCTGCACACTGGACACAGTCATAACAACAAGATGGCTTCCCTTCTGTTTTAGCCTTCCTGTATCCTGGGGGACACGGTTCATTACACAGGGATGTAGGCATCAGATTTTGCAAGATAAATAAGTTCACGTGAATAAAAAGCAATCTAGAAAAACATACAGTGCAATATAAAAACATTTGCTATTGCTGAAATGAGCGCTCAAACCCCTGATACCTGATGTATTATAATTGACCATTACGTGACTTTTAACACAGTCATCGTGCAATTGGTAAGCGCTATCTGCATATGACATCACTTCCATTTTTGCCAATATTAAATCAAGTTAGAGTGACTCCTTTTAGGAGGATTGCATCATCCTACCTGAGCATTTTGTAAACAAGATCAGAGTCCTATGGGTATAGTATGGTGCATGCAGGCCTTCATTCTATCAGCCATAACAGTATCCCAAGAGTGTAATGCCCAATCTATCTGTCAGAAAAGAGTCCTAAGAGGTCATACCACAATCAAATCAAATGGAACAGGATCCCATGGGTGCAGACCAACAATTCCTGCAGCAATGTCCTAGAGGGGGCAGACCCCTATCCCACAGACAGAACAGAGGAAGTATTTAGAAAACAGGGGTAAATAACTCTTGGTTTTAGAATATGAATACTACTATTGGTATACTACTATTTAAGGATCGGTGCTCTTATTTAACAATCACTATTTAAAGGGCATGTCCACCCTAAAAATCATTTTTTAATATATGGTAGATACCCCCTGCCCACATCCAACTACCATGTTATTTCTTTAAAGAAACAATTAAAACTGCACAGCCCTTCGCTCCTGCCATGCACTGATCTGGCTCCCTGCTTGCCTCCCAGTCTCCACCCCCCCTCCTCATCCGGTGAGAACTCTTATCGGACAGCTCTGTGCCCCCCCAGAGCCTATGCTTCGTGCCAGGAGAGACGGTGCCATGCAGTGTTGCAGCTTGTGTGCCTCGGTGATAGGAGCCACACCGGGGCAGAGTTGCTGGCAGCACTGCAAGGGCACGTTGAGAGGTGGATGACCCCACACCACCTCTCAATAGGCAAGGTCATGTGTGACAATGCCACCAACATCCTGTCTGCCCTTCGTTTGGGTAGAGTCACACATGTTACTTGGACTGGGCTAACACACTACTCAACCTGGGCATCCAGCGGTTCCTCACCAAGTACCCTGGTCTCCAGGAGGTACTGAGGATGGCTAGGAGGGTGTCTAGTCACTTCAGGCGGTCATACACGGCCACAGCTCGTCTGGCCGAGTTACAGCAGGAATGGTCTGCCGCGGAACCACCTGAATTGTGACGACCCCCCCCCCCCCCCCTGGAACTCTAGCCTTATGATGCTGCTGAGGCCTCCAGCAGAGGTGAGCCATCATATACTACTTGTACGAGTACAAGGCAAGATCAGGCTCTGGGGACCTGGGTTTGCTGTTACCCAGGCAGGGGCTGCTGATTAGCGATGCCTGCCGTGGGCTCGCACAATTTGAGGAGGCCACCAGGTGGTAAGCCGCAATGTGCACCACCTCGCGGATACCATCCCATGGTGTTCCTCCTTGAGCACACTCTGCGCGGCATACTCGAAGGGCACTAGCTGCTGAGCAGCAGCTACTGGAAGAGAGGATGCCGACACTGTAATGCTTTCTGAGCCCGACATACGGTGCAGAGCAGCCGTCGATGATGAGGAGGGTATTCAGGGGATCTGGACCGAGAGGAAATGGGGCATTCCTCTAGGGGGGATGTCTCAACCCTCTCAAGTACCATAAGTCATCCGTGGTTGGGGAGTGGTTGAGCCCGACACTATTGTCTTCAGTGACGATGAGGACATGGGGTCCTCTGTATTCGGTACTTTGCGGCATATGGGTATGCATATGCTGCAATGCCTACGCAAGGACTCCAGGATTAAGGCCATCAAAGAGAAGGAGCCATACTGGGTGGCCACCCTTATAGATCCCCGCTATAAGGGTAAAGTTTCGGAGTTCATTCCCGCATCTCAGAGGGAAAGCAGGAATGTGTTAGAAGGAAGAGCGGCGCCACTAATACGTTGCCTCTGTTCTGCTTTCCCAGGTGCTGGCAGGCCTACAGCACCTGATGGTGGGAATGAGCAGGGCTCATATCCCCCTGTGCCTGAGAGGAGGAGCAGCAGCTCTGGAGGCGGCCGTGCGGCTAACTTCAGGCTGTTCTTCCAACCACAGTTGCCAGGCACATCTACTGGCAACTCTACCAGGCAATTCCTCAGTCGCCAGGTCATTGTCTACATTGGATCCAGGGCCGATGTAGTCACCTCAGAGACTGAGGATCCACTGGACTACTGGGTAGTGCTACTGCTACTCAATGGTGCTGTTCCTACAAACCATATCCCCTTCCCTGCTTTCTCTTGCACGAAGCATACACTGAGGGAGAGAAGCCAATGGGGTATGGGGTCTGTCCAGTGGGGCCAAGCCTGCCTGGCTCTGCAATAATGTTGTCAAATTGCAGTGGGTCTACTGTTACTCAATGGTGCTGTTCCTACAAACCCTATCTCCTTCCCCGCTTTCCCTTGCACGAAGCATACACTGAGGGAGAGAAGCCAATGGGGTGTGGGAAAATGTGGTGCTAAATGCACCTATTTATTTTTTTAACAATAAAATTTTGCGCTTAATGCGCTTGATGTCTTTGTGCATGGAGATCATGCGCCTCTCCATGCGCCTCATCCTCTGCACCAATTCATCCAGCCAGCGCTGGCGTGCTGGCGGTGGTGGGGGTGGAGGGAAGGGGAGACTGGAGGCCGCACCTGGGGCCTTGGTGGGGGTGTTGCCGTGGGTGACCCACCCTCCTCAGCCTCACTGGCAGAAACAGATCCCACATCTGCAAATTTATATTTAAAAAAGTCAATTTTAATAATAAATAATAATAAAAAATATTAATAATAAATAGAAAATAATAATGTAAATATTGTGAATATTTTTCGTGTGTACTTGTCCAATCCTTGAAAAGGTGGATGCTGTTTAAAAATGGAGTTAGTGCAAAATCCTGACATTTCTTTTGGCACTAAACATAGTAAAGTAGGACATTAAGCTGGAATTGAAATAGCTAAAACAAACATCAAATTGTTTGTTCTGTGCTAAGCAGTAAAAGGAGAAGTAAAATTAGTTTTTAATCCAATGTGAAAACTTTTCTCCCTAGAAACATCTCTATTAAGTTGCTAACTACTTAAAGAAGATTATTTACTAGGAATAATCACGTTGTTTCTAGGATAACTCACAGGACATGTAATCTTCAGAAGCCTTGTAAGCATGCACACATTTTGGCCTCACCCTCTGACCCACTATTCTCTATCTCATGCACACATTTATATACAGGTGAGGGACATCTTATATTTAAAGACTATGTGGGCATCTTAATTGACGACTCTATGTTGTTGGCACTTACATTATTTAATCTGTGTTGTGTGTTATATTTACAGTTCACTATCCAGTGTAAAAATCAGTCCTACAGGTCACCAGCCAGTTCAAAGTCAGCCCTCCACTCTACCAGCCAGTGTTTTAGTCCGTCCTCCAGTTTAACAGTTAGTGTTAAGTCAGCCCTTCAGTTCATCACCAGTGTTAGTATGCAACACTACACCCACCTCCACAAGCCACACCCGCTTTTTCTGCACCATAGGAAGATGCAGGGGGGCTCTAAATCTTTGTTTCAGTTGAGAAAAGGACAGAATATCTGAGTGTACTGCATACACCCAGCAAACACAGAGAGATAAAAACTATGGTAGCTGGCCCTAGTACCAACAGGGCTTTAAATCAACCCTCAGCCAAAGCAAACAGAGGGTTAGGCAACAGCTTGTATTACTGTAAATGTGCTCTGTCTATGTGTAACATTTTTGTAGCATATTAGTTCTCTTTAAAGTCTGGACAAAACAGACATCAAACCCTTTAATACTGCCTATGTTCACGTATTTTGAGATCTGAAAAATCTTTACAAGGACTATCATTTTTATTTGTCTATATATTTGACTAATACGTCACTACAATCATTTTCTATTAATCAGGACTAGTTTATTTGTGTTACCCAAAGTCCCATAAAATAATGGACTGGCTGGATTGGATACCCAAGAGTTCATTGTATGGATTAAGAAGTTTAATTTACAATGTTTAAAGTAATTTTAAGTACTACTTGTTTTATCGAAAAGCACAATAATACATTATAATGGATAATATATGTGTGTACAGAGCATTGTATTAAGAACATTATTTCAAATAATGATTTATCCATGGTAAGGCCCTAAAATGCAAAAACAGAAGGGCTCATTTATGGACAGCCTATGGGAAGTCATGTTAAATATTACATACCAACCTGTAACCTTAATATACCTCACTGCAAAAAATGCATTGCAAAAATCTTTATTAAATTTTGCCAATCTCCTTGTAAATGTAACTTTGTACTAATTACAGTTTGTTTAAATGTCGATGCCAACTGACTCACATGTATTGACCGTTGGTTAGACATTTCACCATCTGCACACTGACACAGCATAACAAAACAAGATGGCTTCCCTTCTGTTTTAGCCTTCCGTATCCTGGGGCACTCGGTCATTACACAGGGATGTAGGCATCAGATTTGCAAGATAAATAAGTTCACGTGAATAAAAAGCAATCTAGAAAAACAACAGTGCAATATAAAAACATTTTTATTGCTGAAATGAGCGTTCAAACCCCTGTATACCTGATGTATTATAATTGACCATTACGTGACTTTTAACACAGTCATCGTGCAATTGGTAAGCGTATCTGCATATGACATACTTCCATTTTTGCCAATATTAAATCAAGTTAGAGTGACTCTTTTAGGAGGATTGCATTCTCTACCTGAGCATTTGAAAACAAGATCAGAGGTCCTATGGGTATAGTATGGTGCATGCAGGCCTTCATTCTATCAGCCATAACAGTATCCCAAGAGTGTAAATGCAAAATCATCTGTCAGAAAAGAGTCCTAAGAGTCATACCAAATCAAATCAAATGGAGAACAGGATCCCATGGGTGCAGACCAACAATTCCTGCAGCAATGTCCTAGAGGGGGCAGACCCCTATCCCACAGACAGAACAAGAGGAAGTATTTAGAAAACAGGGGAAATAACTCTTGGTTTTAGAATAAAACTACTATTGGTATACTACTATTTAAGGATCGGTGCTCTCTATTTAACAATCACTATTAAAGGGCGTCCACCCTAAAAATCATTTTTAATATATGGTAGATACCCCTGCCCACATCCAACTACCAGTTATTTCTTTAAAAACAATTAAAAACTGCACTCAACCCTTCGCTCCTGCCATGCACTGATCTGGCTCCTGCTTGCCTCCCAGTCTCCACCCCCCCTCCTCATCCGGGTGAGAACTCTTATCGACAGCTCTGTGCCCCCCCAGAGACTATGCTTTGTGCCAGGAGAGACGGTGCCATGCAGGTTGCAGCTTGTGTGCCTCGGTGATAGGAGCCACACCGGGGAGAGTTGCTGGCAGCACTGCAAGGGCACGTTGAGAGGTGGACCCCACCCACTCTCAATAGGCAAGGTCATGTGTGACAATGCCACCAACATCCTGTCTTTGACACATGTTCCTTGACTGGCACACATACTCAACCTGGTCATCCAGCGGTTCCTCACCAAGTACCTGGTCTCCAGGAGGTACTGAGGATGGCTAGGAGGTGTCTAGTCACTTCAGGTGGTCATACACGGCCACAGCTCGTTGGCCGAGTTCCAGCAGCAGAATGGTCTGCCGCGGAACACCTGATTGTGACACCCCCCCCCCCCCTGGAACTCTAGCCTTAAGATGCTGCTGAGGCTGCTCGCAGAGGTGAGCCAATATAATACTTGTACGAGTACAAGGCAAGATCAGGCTCTGGGGACCTGGGTTTGCTGTTACCCAGGCAGGGGCTGCTGATTAGCGATGCCTGCCGTGGGGCTCGCACAATTTGAGGAGGCCACCAGGAGGTAAGCCGCAATGATGCCACCATCGCGGATACCATCCCACTGGTGTTCCTCCTTGAGCACACTCTGCGCGGATACTCGACAGGGCACTAGCTGCTGAGCAGCAGCTACTGGAAGAGGAGGATGCCGACACTGTAATGCTTCTTGAGCCCGAACATCAGGTGCAGAGCAGCCGTCCATGATGAGGAGGGGTATTCAGGGATCTGGACCGAGAGGAAATGGGGCATTCCTCTAGGGGGGATGTCTCAACCCTCTCAAGTACCATAAGTCATCCGTGGTTGGGGAGTGGTTGAGCCCGACACTATTGTCTTCAGTGACGATGAGGACATGGGGTCCTCTTGTTCGGTACTTTGCGGCAAGGAGTATGCATATGCTGCAATGCCTACGCAAGGACTCCAGGATTAAGGCCATTAAAGAGAAGGAGCCATAAGGGTGCCACCCTTATAGATCCCCGCTATAAGGGTAAAGTTTCGGAGTTCATTCCCGCATCTCAGAGGGAAAGCAGAGTAGCAGTACGAGGCGCCACTAATACGTTGCCTCTGTTCTGCTTCCAGGTGCTGGCAGGCCTACAGCACCTGATGGTGGGAATGAGCAGGGCTCATATCCCCTGTGCCTGAGAGGAGGAGCAGCAGCTCTTGGAGGCGGCGTGCGGCTAACTTCAGGCTGTTCTCCAACCACAGTTGGCAGCACATCTACTGGCAACTCTACCAGGCAATTCCTCAGTCGCCAGGTCATTGTCTACATTGGATCCAGGGCCGAGTAGTCACCTCAGAGACTGAGGATCCACTGGAATACTGGTAGTGAGGCTGGATATATGCCCGAGTTGGCACAGTACGCCATCTAAGTCCTTTCATGCCTGCCATCCAGTGTCCTTTCGGAGAGGGCTTCAGTGCGGCAGGGGGTGTTGTAACGGAGAGGAGGACGCTCTCTCCACTTAGAATGTGGACCGCCTACATTCATCAAGATGAATGAGGCATGGGTCACATCTCAGTACAGCACCCCTATGCTGATGCCCGTGACTGAAGGCTCTTGCCCCTGGCCACCCTACTGCTCCTTCTGCCTCATTTTCCACCTTGAGGCTTAGCTATGCCAGTTTAGCTGGCAAATGGCAAATTTTTTCTATTGGTGGCCATTTATGGTCCTACCTTGGTCTCAGCATTTCAAGTTGTAAAATACAATGCTCTAACGCAACAGCTACCCTGTGGCTAATTTTTTCACGTTTGTTCTCCTGTTTCGACTCCACAAGGCACCTTTTTGGTGTCCCTACTCTGACCATGTCATGCAGCCGCAAAAGCTACTCTGTGGTAATTTTTCTATGTTTGGGTTGATCTACTTGCCCCATGCAAAAATCCATACTCTGTCTCTCTAGATTCTCTGGTCCACGCACTTTGTGTGTCACCTACTCTGACATGTCATGCTCAACAGCTCATAAGGATCTTTTCATGAAGTGTCATCCCTTCCCCGCTTTCCCTTGCACGAAGCATACTCTGAGGGAGAGTAGCCAATGGGGTGGGGGTCTGTCCAGTGGGCCAAGCCTGCCTGGCTCGCAATAAGGTGTCAAATTGCAGTGGGTCTACTGCTACTCAATGGTGCTGTTCCTACAAACCATATCCCTTCCCTGCTTTCCTTGCACGAAGCATACACGAGGGAGAGAAGCCAAGGGGTATGGGGTCTGTCAGTGAGGCCAAGCCTGCCTGGCTCTCAATAATGTTGTCAAATTGCAGTGGGTCTACTGTTACTCAATGGTGCTGTTCCTACAAACCCTATCTCCCTTCCCCGCTTTCCCTTGCACAGCATACACTGGGGAGAGAAGCCAATGGGGTGTGGGAAAATGTGGTGAAATGCACATTTATTTTTTAACAATAAAATTTTGTGCTTAATGCGCTTGATGTCTTTGTGCATGGAGATCATGCGCCTCTCCACGCGCCTCATCCTCTGCACCAATTCATCCAGCCAGCGCTGGCGTGCTGGCGGTGGTGGGGGTGGAGGGAAGGGGAGACTGGAGGCCGCACCTGGGGCCTTGGTGGGGGTGTTGCTGTGGGTGACCCACCCTCCTCAGCCTCACTGGCAGAAACAGATCCCACATCTGCAAATTTATATATAAAAAAGTAAATTTTAATAATAAATAATAATAAAAAATTAATAATAAATAAAAAATAATAATGTAAATATTGAGAATATTTTTCGTGTGTACTAACATTTACTAACATTAACTATCAGTTACATTTACTAATACTAACACTAACTAACATTATCTAAAATTAACTAATATTAAAAAAAATATATACTTTGAGTCATTTAGGAAAAAGGAGCTTTCGAATTTTGTATTATATGTAAATATTGTAAAAAAATTTCGTGTGTACTTGTCCTTTAACTAACATCATTAACTAACAGTTACATTCAAATTTACTAACACTAATTAACACAACATATGCACTGTGATTAGAGGGGTGCAAAAGGTGGTGTTTTATACAACTCAATCACAGATAAAATTTAATATATAAATGTGAGACTTGCCTTGGACATTCTGCTGTCTGCCCTGGACGTAGGCACGCCGCTGCAGCTTGAGGTCTGACCACCTCTTTTGGAGTTGAGAGGTGGTCAGATCGATGCGAAACTGCGTCCGCAGTTTCTTCTGCAGGTGGTGCATTATGCGCCGTTTGCGCTCCTTTACATGTGGGGTGCCAATTGGCATCCCATCATATGACTGCCTGGTCAGATATTCGCCACCAACTGTTGCCAATCATTGGTGGCCATGTTGTCTGCAGACAAGCTAGTAGTTGAATAATCCACACCCACTTTCCAGGCTCGACTTTAGATCCTGTATTGCATATAGAAGTCAATTGGAAGAGTGGATATAATCGAATGCAGAAAAATCGAACATGCGAGAAAAATGTCTATATATACCAATACGCGAGTAAATCCCGAATAAACGAATATGCGAGTAAAATGTCTATATATACCAATATGCAAGTAAATACCGAATAAACGAATATGCGAGTAAAAGGTCCATGTAACTATGAGTAAATATCGGAAATTGGTGTAGGGACAGTTTTCACATGAGGCTATTGCCCCACACAATATTACAATCCAAATAATCCTTCCATTCCTCATAGTACCCAGACACTATTGTGTTAACTTTCCAACATAAGTTTAAAAAACCTTCCGACAGACTAAAAAAAATTCAAACCAAAAAGTCCGACAAATAGTCCATCAGAGAATGTGCCAACCCAGAATATTAAGAACCAGCAGGCATTTTACCTACTACACTTCAGATGTTTTAGAAAAAAAGTAGCGTTTCAACAAGTGTAAATAGGCAGTTAAATGCATTATATTTCTTATATTATGGATGTAAATGACCACATTATAGCACTGTTAAAGGATAACTAAATTTCTTCAAGACCACCATTGGAAGCAGAGCACAGTCACAAATGTACAACAAGCTTTGGGCCTTAATTAACCTTTCCCTTTGCTGTGGCTTCGGGTGATTTTTAGAATTTCCCAGTGGGTTTATAGGTCAGATCCCATAATCCACTTTAGCTAGTACACCTAGCAAAATGTTGCAGGACATGCACATGCTTCTGTAGTTCTCAAATGATTCAAACAAATAATTTTTGCGCCTGCTTCCCATAAGCTGACATCCAATGTCACACAACACAATCTATCCCCCTCGCTCACTCTGGCACAGAATCCGGGATTTCAGTTTTTTTTTTTAAAAATACCTTCATGTTGCTGTCCTAATAATGGATATCCTTTCCTACAAAGGAAAATTAGTCTTTTGTTGCTTTATTCTTCCTCCCCTGAATTGTACGAACAGTATAAACATTTCAGTAAAAATAAAGGTATGTTCTGGGGAATTGAAACCGGCAAATTCATGTAGTCTTCTCTTGCTAAAGTAAGCCTTCACACCTGATCCTACATGTTTTACAATCCTCCTGCAATCCTTTTTATCTATAAAACATGGATGGTGGTAATCTCACCAAACTCCAGCCACCAGCGAGTTGCTTCACTAAAGTATTGAGATGGTGAGATGGCACTCATTCCAGTTAGACATTTATATGTGCATCGTGTAACCACCAGTTTCGGAGGCTCCCCCTTCCTCAGGTGTATAATTCAAAAACATACCCTGTGCTCAAGTTCAAATACTGGCCACGTTTGTTATGGGTTTGCATAAAACAATATTCAGGGAGATTCAATAAAATTCTTATTGTTTCAAACGTGCTAATTTTGCCCCAACAATCAGATATCATTTGAAAGCTCACATTGATTGGTTGGGGCAAAATTAGCACCATAAACGATAAGAAACTTTTAATTGAATTACCCGTATGTGTAATAGCTCACTTCAAAAAATGTGAATAACATTCTAAATAAAACACCCATTTAAAGTCACACTTATTATTCTATCTAATGCTACTTTTAAAGGGTAGTCCCCCCTTAAAAATAATTTTTAATATGCTTGCCCCCCATGGTCCCCCAGCCCCAACCGCATACAAATTTTTTTTTTTCAAAAGCCCCCCAAAAATCTTACTTACCTCCACTCGTTCCCGCCGCCCTGCCGCCCTCGGCTTGCCAGAATGCAAGCAGATGGGCGGGACCAGCAGTGCATCCTGTGAATTGGCTGAGCAGCAGCCAATCACGGACCGCGGCTTGCCGGCCTTCAGTGCAGCGGAGGAAGCAGGAGAGGGTAAGTAAGAGTTTGGGGGAGTCTTTTTGAAAAAAAAAAAGATGCGGTTGGGGCTGGGGCAGGGGAGCAGCATATTTAAGGGGGATTTGTGCTTTAAGGGGGGGGGAGGTACTAATAGAACGGGAGGTGAAGCTGAGAGGGAGAGGGGGGCTGAGGGATAGGGAGTCAAGGCTGCAGTAGCGATGGCAAATATCTACACGGAGGCAACGCATAGGCAGGCAGCGCCTATATGGACACTGCTATCCCTCCGGTGGTTAGTTTTGGACTTTGGGGGGGGGGTCCTACAAGGAGAACCCTATGGACTGGGAATGGAGGTAAGGATTATAAATACACTACATGGTTGGTGCCAGTAGGTGGGGGGATTATTAGTTTTGGGTGGGTGATATCCCTTTAAGTGGAGACATCAAAACCTTTAACACTTTGTGATCTAAAGTGCTTTATCTTCGTTAAACATGATTATTAGTTATAATGTTTAAACTCTTAAATTTGAGACAAAGTGCTTTTACCATTTATTAAAGACACTACGGGACTTCACTAAATAGACTGCAAAATATATATAAATGATAATTTTTCTTTACTATGGCGCCGCACAGAACTGAACTCAAAGATTTTAACAAAGACATAAATGCATGACATTATTATCTCAAATTCACTGTTGGCAATACACAAAAAGAATATCATTCTTGGCTATTATGGTAACAAAGTTCATTCAAACTCTCAGCAACTACTATATGTGAAGCCGACAGAAACAACATGCGACTTGCATCTAGTTTTCATCACCAGAAATACAATAAGAGGCAAACCTTCTGGGGCAGGTCTTGAGAGTTTGAAAAGATGTTTCAGATGGGCGAGCTTCCAAACAATGTCAAGTAAAATTTAATCAAGAGGCTATCATAAAGATAATCAGGGAAGCAGCTGAACAAGCATTGAAAAACCCCCAGACATACAATGCTCATAAAAAACAGTCCAGTGACAACATGTATATTGACGTTATAGTACTCAGTCACAAGATATAAACGTATTGTTAACAAGTTGGAACGTATTGACCAATGATGAAAAGGCGGGAGCCCTGTTTAAACAAAAAAACGTTGATTCTCAATACCAGAAAATGTAACAACTTGGGAAAAGTAAAGTGTACACTCAGATTATATAAATGCACACAAGCACTCAGAGGATAATATAGGTATTACAAAGACAGGTACATTTCCATGCTTAAATTACCAGGTAGTGTACACGCACATATCGAAGGTGAAATGGCCCTTTAAAAACAATACATGTAAGTGCCTTGTGGACCAGATATGTAGGGAAGGACAAAAAGACAGGTAGGAATCCTAAGAGGAGACTAAACAGGACATAAAAAATGTAATCTGTCAAAATGAATGGGTAACCTTCAGGTCTTAAAACATTTTAAACAACCGGAACACAAATGCGCCCAAGTTAGATGGATGGTCTTGGAGGTGGTAACAACACCCCCACAGAGGTGAGAATTCGGACAAGACTATATTATAATATAATAAGGGAGTATATATTGGATAACATCACCTCAACCCATTCACCCAAAGTGCTAAAATGAAAGACATGAATTTCAAGGGTTTCCTAAGTAACACATGCCCTACATAATGAGAAACCTATATATCTAGGTCCCTATTTATATTTACCTAATCTTCACTTCATCCTGAAAGAAAGAAATAAAAAGGAAAAGAAAAAACCACAGTGTTTGTAAATTAGAGAAAATGTAACTAATAGAACACAAAAGTAGCACTAAATAAGTAGATGATAATTGAGAAGAAGTAGCATCAAAGTCATCCAAAGGTGGTTTTTTTTTTTAACCTGGTGTCTTACTTACTGTAAAGGCTGTGGGCCCCTGGGAAATGTTTCTAGGAAACATGTCACTATCACAAAAACGTTCTATAACATGAGCAGGCATTGTTGAGTTTGCACAACGACATTCGAGAGGGTAACAGACAATGTGAGGGTTACCAAATGATTACTTTCTAGGTTAGCGGAAATAAGAACTTAATTGAGAGGTTACGACTCAAATGAACTTTCAAGGATTTAGAAACAAGAATGAACTTTTGAGGGTTCCAAAAATTGAAAGGCTCCATTATACGAATTTAAATAATTATGAAAATGCAGCTCGCGCAGTATGGAAAAATTAACTATTCGAATATTCGAGTTCATCCGAACTCATAAAGTTGCGGCTTCAAACACGGCTCACGTCTGTTGTGTCCCATCCTAGTGATCAATCACAATGCATAAGTTGTTACTACGGCACTTCACCCCCAGGCAGGTGTGGCCACAGTATTTAACTGAGCCATGTATGTTGAACTTATACACCTGAGGAAGGGGGAGAACCCAAAAACATGTTTACATCAATTGTCACAATAAATGTTATAAATGTGAATGAGTAACTCTAATTGTTTATTTTTCTTCATCTGCAACAATTAAAGTTTAGGTGATTAGAAAGGATCCCTGTAATTGGATCTCTCTCCCACATTTTTGAAATATAAAATTGCTTGTCCAATTTTCCTAAAGACAATTTCTGTGCATGTTAGTCCTTTTTTGTCGAGATTTTACACCATATGCATGCCAACATTTAAAGGGTTTAATTAACTTATGTGAACGTTATTTAGAAATACTCCAATTAAGGGGGTTGCTATAGGAGTGAACTGTTGCCCCCCTTCTATGCAGGGGAAGGGCGTTTTTTTAGAATGTAGCCATTGGGCGGCTTGCTTGGCAATATTTGAATGATGTCTTTGTTTTATTCAGGACAAAAAAATTAAATAAATGTGACGATGTTGGAACTTTTCACAAAAACTATGGGAAAAGCAAACAGCAAAACATGTGTGCTAACATCCCATTTAAGCACAATAACTGTTTCCCCACCCAAGAAGGAAAGTGGGTAGACATATTCTAATTAGTCAGATAGAGCCCTCAACAGAGATATCAAGGTAGTTCAGTTTGCTATAGGGCCCTGAACCTTTGCTAGACACAATGGACTGTCCTCTGTTATAAGGCAACCAATCAAATGGTTCCCAACATGGGATGGTACCCGTGAAGATGTGTTTCCTGGTTTAAAAATCCTTTCCAGAACCAACCCTCTAGAACATTAAGTTCCTTCAAACACCAGAAGAACAATCCCCACAGACAAAAGTTAAACAAACATTTAAAATAATAATCTTACCCAAAAACAACTTCAGTTTCTTTTACAAGATATCTTTTGGAACTCTATACACCAATAACCTTAACCATTGAGATTGTTAACCAATAGGTTGTGTTCAAAGGCCCATTAAATTATTGCTAAGACAATTTCAGGAACACACTCTCATTAACAAATCTTTTTTTCCCTCCACTTTCCAATTATCCTTCTCTTGTACTGTTTGAATGTATTTAGTTTTTATATATAAACTGCAGAATTACCAAGTATAATCTAACTAACATTTTGAGTCGTTTCGTACCTTTTAAACTTTATAGCGGTCTTGCTGACTAGATTTCTATAATAATTGGGGCCATTAATAAAAAGATTCTTAAACGATGAACTAAAGTCTTCTACACATTGTCCCAATGACAGACGCACATTCACAAACATATAATAAGCTGTGTCTCCACTTCTTTCTTTGCTGTAGCTTTTGGGTTTGATTTATGAAATCCCTCCAGCGCGGAATACAGGGGTCAGCTCCCATAATACCACATTAAGCTGGGGTAAAAACCCTAGCTAAGTGTCTGCGTACAGGCAAGGCCTGAATGATCAAGATCCAAAAAACGTAAGTTGCCAGCCTTGCTGTCCAAAAGCTTACAGCCAATACATAACAGCACAGACAGCCAGAGATCCTCCCAAGCTCACTTTCTACACAATGATATTTCCTTTACATTTCATACAAATGCGTGTATTTCTTAACAAGGAATATTTAATCAACATCTCAGCAAAATAATAACAAATAAGTCCGGGGAATTGAACCTGCAAATTGTATATTTACTGCTAAAAGCAGAGACTCTCACCCTAGGCTTATATAGTCACATGGAATCTTTATCTTTTGCTAGGACATAAGGGAATCAAACAAAAAAAGGAAGTCTGGGGATTCAAACGTGTTGAGCTTCTGAACATGTATTTCTAGAAACTGGTGCATCTTACC
The DNA here is from genome assembly GCA_019447015.1 of Hymenochirus boettgeri. NCBI lineage: Eukaryota > Metazoa > Chordata > Amphibia > Anura > Pipidae > Hymenochirus > Hymenochirus boettgeri. The sequence goes on along the minus strand of CM033473.1, from coordinate 298,817,895 downwards.
AGGTGCACACCACTGAACCTAAGCTAGACTCAAGTTACATTCAATCCTTTATTATCCTTTGCTAGAAAAGAATAATTAAAAAAGTCATACAGAGGTCCACACCAATATAGAAATCCTGATAAGACTTTAAAAGCTGCTTGTTACCTTGCACTTTAATTAACAGCAACTCACAATGACTGACTAAAAAAAAAACTGCAGAGTAACAAGCAGCTTTTAAACGTTCTTTATCAGGGACTTCCATATTTGGTGTGGAGAGATCTGTATAGAAAATGCACTGTTACATAGAGACAGTGACTACTGGGGTCAGTTTACAGAATCTATTACTATCAGGGATTCCATATTGGTGTATAGACATGTATAGGAAAATACTCTTACATAGAGACAGTGAATACTGGGTCAGTTACAGAAGTATTACTTATCAGGGATTCCTAATCGGTGTATAGACATCTGTATAGAAAATACTCTGTACATAGAGACGGTGAATACTGGGGTCAGTTCAGAATCTATTACTTATCAGGGATTCCATATTGGTGTATAGACTCTGTATAGAACAATACTCTGTACATAGAGACACTGAATACTGGGTCAGTTACAGAATCTATTACTTATCAGGGATTCCATATCGGTGTATAGACATCTGTATAGAAAATACTCTGTACATAGAGACAGTGAATACTGGGGTCAAGTTACAGAATCTATTACTTATCAGGGATTCCATATCGGTGTATAGACATCTGTATAGAAAATACTATGTACATAGAGACAGTGAATACTGGGGTCCGTTAGAATCTATTACTTATCAGGGATTCCATATTGTGTGTATAGACATCTGTATAGAAAATACTCTGTACATAGAGACATGAATACTGATGGTCAGTTACAGAATCTATACATATCAGGGATTCCATATTGGTGTATAGACATCTGTTATAGAAAATACTCTGTACATAGAGACAGTGAATACTGGGGTCAGTTACAGAATCTATTACTTATCAGGGATTCCATATGGTGTATAGACATCGTAATAGAAAATACTCTGTACATAGAGACAGTGAATATGGGGTCAGTTACAGAATCTATTATTTATCAGGGATTCCATATTGGTGTATAGACATCTGTATAGAAAATACTCTGTACATAGAGACAGTGAATACGGGTCCATTACAGAATCTATTACTTATCAGGGATTCCATATCGGTTGTATAGCATCTTATAGAAAATACTCTGTACATAGAGACAGTGAATACTGGTCAGTTACAGAATCTATTACTTATCAGGGATTCCATTTGGTGTATAGGCATCTGTATAGAAAATAACTCTGTACATAGAGACAGTGAATACTGGGATCAGTTACAGAATCTATTAACATATCAGGATTCCATATGGTGTATAGACATCTTATAGAAAAATACTCTGTACATAGAGACAGTGAATACTGGGGTCAGTTTACAGAATCTATTACTTATCAGGGATTCCATATTGGTGATAGACAATCTGTATAGAAAATACTCTGTACATAGAGACAGTAAATACTGGGGTCAGGTTACAGAATCTATACTTATCAGGGATTCCTATTGGTGTATGACATCTGTATAGAAAATACTTGTACATAGAGACAGTGAATACTGGGGTCAGTTACAGAATCTATTAACTTATCAGGGATTCATATTGGTGTATAGACATCTTTATAGAAAATCTCTGTCATAGAGACAGTGAATACTGGGGTCAGTTACAGATATTATTACTTATCAGGGATTCCATTGGGTGTATAGACATCTGTATAGAAAATACTCTGTACATAGAGACGGTGAATACTGGGTCAGTTACAGAATCGATTACTTATCAGGGATTCCATATGGTGTATAGACATCTGTATAGAAAATACTCGTAATCATAGAGACAGTGATACTGGGGTCCGTTAACGAATCTATTACTTATCAGGGATTCCATATTGGTGTATAGACATGTATAGAAAATACTCTGTACATAGAGACGTGAATACTGGATCAGTTACAGAATCTATTACTTATCAGGGATTCCATATTGGTGTATAGACATCTGTATAGAAAATACTCTGTACATAGAGACAGGAATACTGGGGTCAGTTACAGAATCTATTACTTATCAGGGATTCCATATTGGTGTATAGGCATCTGTATAGAAATACTCTGTACATAGAGACAGTGAATACTGGGATCAGTTACAGAATCTATTACATATCAGGGATTCCATATGTGTATAGACATCTATAGAAAATACTCTGTACTAGAGACAGGAAACTGGGGTCAGTTACAATCTATTACTTATCAGGGATTCCATTATTGGTGTATACATCTGTATAGAAAAACTCTGTACATAGAGACAGTAAATACTGGGGTCAGTTACAGAATCTATTACTTATCAGTATCAGGGATTCCATATTGGTGTATAGACATCTGTATAAAATACTCTGTAACATAGAGACAGGAATACTGGGGTCAGTTACAGAATCTATTACTTATCAGGGATTCCATATTGGTGTATAGACATCTGTATAGAAATACTCTGTACATAGAGACAGTGAATACTGGGGTCAGTTACAGAACTATTACTTATCAGGGATTCCATATTGGTGTATAGACATCTGTATAGAAAAACTCTGTACATAGAGACGGTGAGTACTGGCAGTTACAGAATCTATTACTTATCAGGGATTCCATATTGGTGTTAGACATCTGTATAGAAAAATACTCTGTACATAGACAGTAATACTGGGGTCAGTTACAGAATCTATTACTTATCAGGGATTCCATATTGGTGTATAGACTCTGTATAGAAATACTCTGTACATGAACGGTGAATACTGGATCAGTTTAAAGAATCTATTACTTATCAGGGATTCCATATTGGTGTATAGACACTGTATAGAAAATACTCTTACCTAGAGACAGTGAATACTGGGTCAGTTACAGAATCTATTACTTATCAGGGATTCCAATTGGTGTATAGACATCTGTATAGAAAATACTCTGTACATAGAGACAGTGAATCTGGGTCAGTTACAGAATCATTACTTATCAGGGGATTCCATATCGGTGTATAGACATCTGTATAGAAAATCTCTGTACATAGAGACAGTGAATACGGGGTCATTTACAGAATCTATTACTTATCAGGGATTCCATATTGTGTATAGACATCTGTATAGAAAATACTCTGTACATAGAGACAGTTATACGGGTCAGTTACAGAATCTATTACTTATCAGGGATTCCATATGGTGTATAGACATCTGAATAAAAATACTCTGTACATAGAGACAGTGAATACTGGTCAGTTACAGAATCTATTACTTATCAGGGATTCCCATATTGGGTTGGAGACATCTGTATAGTATAGAAAATAATCTGTACCTAGAGACAGTGAATACTGGGTCAGTTACGAATCTATTACTTAGCAGGGATTCCATACAGTGTATAGACATCTGTATAGAAAATACTCTGTACATAGAGACAGTGAATACTGGGTCAGTTACAGAATCTATTACTTATCAGGGATTCATATCGGTGTAATAGAACATCTATATAGAAAATACTCTGTACAAGAGACAGTGAATACTGGGTCAGTTACAGAATCTATCACTTATCAGGGATTCCATATTGGTGTATAGACATCTGTATAGAAATACTCTGTACATAGAGACAGTGAATACTGGGTCAGTTACAGAATCTATTACTTATCAGGGATTCCATATTGGTGTGGAGGACATCTGTATAGTATAGAAAATAATCGTACATAGAGGACAGTGAATACTGGGTCAGTTACAGAATCTATTAATTATCAGGGATTCCATATCGGTGTATAGACATCTGTATAGAAAATCGCTGTACATAGAGACAGTGAATACTGGGGTCAGTTACCGAATCTATTACTTATCGGGGATTCATATCGGTGTATAGACATCTGTAATAGAAAATACTCTGTACATAGTGACAGTGAATACTGGGGGCAGTTACAGAATCTATTACTTATCAGGGATTCCATATTGGTGTATAGCACATCTGTATAGAAAATACTCTGTACATAGAGACAGTGGAATACTGGGTCAGTTACAGAATCTATTACTTATCAGGATTCCATATCGGTGTATAGACATCTGTATAGAAAAATACTCTGTACATAGAGACAGTGAATACTGGGATCAGTTACAGAATCTATTACTTATCAGGGATTCCATATCGGTGTATAGACATCTGTATAGAAAATACTCTGTACAGAGAACAGTAAATACTGGGTCAGTTACAGAATCTATTACTTATTAGGGATTCCATATTGGTGTATAGACACTTGTATAGAAAATACTCTGTACATAGAGACAGTGAATACTGGGTCAGTTCAGAATCTATTACTTATCAGGGATTCCATATTGGTATTAGACATCTGTATAGAAATACTTTATACATAGAGACAGTGAATACTGGGATCAGTTACAGAATCTATACTTATCAGGGATTCCAATATTGGTGTATAGACATCTGTATAGAAAATACTCTGTACATAGAGAGTGAATACTGGGGTCAGTTACAAAATGTTATACTTATCAGGGATTCCATATCGGTGTAAGAATCTGTATAGAAAATACTTTATACATAGAGACAGTGAATACTGGGGTCATTACAGAATCTATTACTTATCAGGGATTCCATATCGGTGATAGACATCTGTATAGAAAATACTCTGTACATAGAGACAGTGAATCGGGATCAGTTACAGATACTATTACTTATCGGGTTATTCCATATGGTGTATAGATATCTGATATAAAATACTCTGTACATAGAGACAGTGAATACTGGGATCAGTTACAGAATCTATTACTTATCAGGGGATTCCATATCGGTGTATAGACATCTGTATAGAAAATACTCTGTACATAGAGACAGTAAATACTGGGGGTCAGTTACGAACTATTATTATTAGGGATTCCATATTGGTGTATAGACATCTGTATAGAAAATACTCTGTACGAGGACAGTGAATACGGGTCAGTTACAGATCTTACTTATCAGGGATTCCATATTGGTATATGACATCTGTATAGAAAATACTTTATACATAGAGACAGTGAATACTGGGATCAGTTAAGAATCTATTACTTATCAGGGATTTCCATATTGGTGGATAGACATCTGTATAGAAAATACTCTGTACATAGAGAGTGAATAATGGGGTCAGTTACAGAATGTATTACTTATCAGGGATTCCATACGGTGTAGACATGTGTATAGAAAATACTCTGTACATAGAGACGGTGAATACTGGGGTCAGTTACAGAATCTATTACTTATCAGGGATTCCATTTGGTGTTAGACATCTGTATAGAAAATACTCTGTACATAGAGACAGTGAATACTGGGATCAGTTACAGAATCTATTACTTTCAGGGATTCCATATCGGTGTATAGACATCTGTATAGAAATACTCTGTACATAGAGACAGTGAATACTGGGGTCAGTTACAGAATCTATTACTTATCAGGGATTCCATATCGGTGTATAGACATCGTATAGAAAATCTCTGTACATAGAGACAAGTGGAATACTGAGGTCAGTTACAGAATCTATTTCTTATCAGGGATTCCATATTGGTGTATAGACATCTGTATAGAAATACTCTGTACATAGAGACAGGAATACTGGGGTCAGTTACAGAATCTATTACTTATCAGGATTCCATATTGGTGTGGAGAATCTGTACAGTATAGAAAATAATCTGTGCATAGGATAGTAAATACTGGGTTCAGGGGATGTGGCTCTTTGAAGGCACATGGGCTGTGGGTTGTACTGGTAACAACATGAAACCTTTGTTCTTGTTACAGAATCTATACTTGATTGTACTAATGAACTTACTAGAAAATAATCTCACAATGTATAGGTATTTTGGGGAAATCTTTAATATTATGATTTAAAAAAAAAGTTTAATCTCCTTTAAGTTTGTGTCTCCAATTATCAGCCACCATCTTCTTCAAAGGAACTTAACACCATTTGTAAGTGACCAAAGCTTGTTTTTTTTCCCAAATAACACAGTTAGATATATCACTGAGCACACTGCCAACAATTCTGATACACTGGTGATAATGAGGGGTACATTTCTACTCACTGGAAGGTGACAGTATATTACTTTTTCCATGTGGGTTCCCAATACAATATGTGTCCAGGGGGTGTTGCTAATTTTTTTGTTGTGTTATTTTCTAAAAAAAAATCCTCGGTCCTCGGGCGGGACCGGATTTGCGAAGTCGTCGGACATCTCTAGTCCTGGTCTGGATTGGGAGAGGTTTAAGATAACATTTTTCTATTTCACTGCTTTATTACACCTTAACACTAATTTCCATTGCAAAGTCCACAAAACAAACCAAAAAAATATAGAGAACCTTTAGTAATATTCCCCTTAGTGTGCCATTTTCTACCTTCCATAGTAGTTTAAACTAACTATAGCGTGCATTATTGTCCATGCACCTCTAGTTAAACTGAAGTGAGTGGAGGAGGAGTGGTCGGGACCTGTCAGAGAAGCAACCGGGGTGGATCTTGTTAAAGGTAATTTTCCTCCCTTCATTCTTGGCATATTCTAAATAAATTAAAGAACGGAGGTAAGACATAGCTCCTTTACCTCCCGTCTTCAATTAAAGCAATAAAGGAAATCCACTTTTTGAGTGAAACTTTCCTTTAAATATTTTTTCTTTTCAGTCGTTGTTTGTTATAGCAGAATAGATTAATAGTTTTGTCCCCTAATGTGAGGCATTTTTAGAATGTTGTGCTAGTACATTAATTACAGCCTTTGTACTGATCACTAGTGAGCTAAGAGTATTTAAACATCCAACGGACACATCAACTCTGTTTCACTGAAACATTTTATTATAGGAAGCATGGTAATCCTTTTCAATTCTATTGCATTTCCTCCACTGGTTTCACAACATATTTTGAATCGCCACATGGATCCCCTGGTTCAGATAAGATATATAAGACCAATATTTTTCTGGACAATTATTATGAAACCAAATATGGAGACTTCATTATTGCGCAATTCTACAGATACATGAGGAGCATCATCGCACTCAACTTTATTTTAACTCCATGCCACGTTTGTTCGTTCAATGTAAGGATGTGGGTTTTTTTGCCAGAATTCCCATAGAAATGTCCCAGTATTAAATGTGTGCTCTATTTATATACATACATTATAGACAACATCTATTACAGTTCTGTTACATTTAGTCATTTAAATATATATATTATATATATATATAATCTGCCGTGGATCCCGCACTCACGTTTAAGGTTTCTCAGCCCGTGGCATCTATAGAAAACATTACTTCATCCAAAGATTAGAGCACTCGGGTCTTCACACATAAAACTTTTATTAGTACATCAACGCGTTTCAGCTGACTCAAGCAGCCGTCCTTAGGATGTTACAAGACGTGCAGGTAAGTAAGAATTTAAAACCTAGAGTGAACACTTCCTCTCCCCCATGCTCCTCCCACGGATGGAGAAGTGGTTCACTCTAGGTTTTAAATCTTACTTACCTGCACGTCTGTAACATCCTGAGGACGGCTGCTTGAGTCACGCTGAAACGCGTTGATGTACTAATAAAAGTTATATATATAAACTTAGTAAGCAAAGCACTCCATGACTTTCAAACGTAGTGATTTATTGTACACCTCTGTAGGTTCATGGAGTGCTTTGTTACTAAGTTGTGTATTCATATAAAACCTGTGTCAGCAACCGGGCATAGAGGGTGAACAGAGTGCGAAGGGCACCAACTTATATATATATATTATCTTTGCCATAATACAACTACCACAGAAAGGTAGAGGGACTGCCATGTAATGTTAGAGCGAGGACATTTTGGAGACTAAAGAGATAAAGTAACGTTTTTACCTAATCCTTGTTCAGACACAATCGGATGTGAGGAAAAAGACATAGGGAGGATGCAAGTTGCAAAGGTTTGTCTGTGCTTAATAATTGCAGCAACCAATTGGAGTTTTCTAACTGCATTAGCCCAGTAGAGAAGCTAACAATTGATTGGTTGTTGCAGAAAAATTACAAAGGTAATCTTTTGCACCTATTATTGCTCAACCTCACAGGTTGGTAAACAGTAATTTGACCAATCTATTTTAATTTAAAGGGTCACTATACTATCAAACAACTTTAATTATCTGAAATCACTTTCAGAGAAGTAAAATGGTGTACTCAATCATTTATCTGTGCTTGCTTTCCATATAAATTATTAATGTTTAGTGAGTGCTCTATGCCTCCCTTACTCACTGCCTTCTTGTAGTGTCGCGACACTTATACGTCCTGCACAGCCTCACCACGGCCAATCTCTGCTTACACATCTCCCCCTCCCACCCCTTCTTTTTCTTTTCTCTGCTGATTCTCCCAATTATTGCAGAATGTGTAATGCTAGTAAGGTCAGGGATGGGTCTCATATTATAAGATTTAAAATCCGAAAAAAGTTTGAAGTAGTTGGATCTTTCTGTATCTAATCTCTATATTTTTTGAAAATTTGATTTTTTACAGTATAGGTACCCTTTAAGATGAAAGAAACATAAAACATGAACAGGGACAGGGTTAGAGATGAAGCACACTGACCTCCCATAACAGAAATTGAAAAACAGCAAATTGGGGCCTTTGATGTTTTTTCTATTGTTTCTATCCTATTTCCTTATTTTTCCCCTGACAGTCAAAGCCTATAAGAAGGATACAAGTCTAGAGCCCCTACTGACCATTACACTATTTTTAAATTAGAATTGACTAGAAACTGAATTTGCATTTACCAGCAAAAACAATTGCTCAACAAACGTAGGTTCTTAGTTTACTCCATGTAAACAACAACAATTTGCAACTAGAGATGGTCAAACTTCCTAAAGTTCGGTTTGGTTTAGAACTATAGAAATTCAAGGGTTAGCGAATGATACAATCAAGGGTTTTCGCCGAATTTGAGTGTTAGCGAACACTACATTCGACGTTATCGAGGCTCACTAACCCTTGAATTTGTCATAAACTTGAATGCGGCATTTGGTAACACTCAATTTGGTGATAACCCTCGAATGTAGCGTGTACGTATCCCTTGAATTTGGCATAAGAATTAAATGTACCGACATTAGGTTATGGAGTTTATCGTGTCAAATTCCATAATCTCAAATTTTTGACAATTGTGAAAATATGTCCATGAGTTCAGAAAACCCAAAAGTTCTAAATCGTTTGAGTTCGTACAAACTCTAAATTTCGTCTTGAACTTGGGTTCGAGTTCTAGTCCATCCCTATTTGCAAAGTGGATATTTCTACTTTCGTTAATAATGTTTTAATATTTTTGCATACTTAATTTTACTTTATTTATTTAATTTATTTTTTAAATATACTTCAGAACAACTTTCCCAGAAATTTGCAAGTTCTTAATCTTTATATTTGCCGTTGATGAGATAAATAACAATGAGGATTTTACCTAATATTACCCTGGGATATCACATGTTGACTCCGTGGGTCTGAACTAATGGCTTCCACTGGATCACTGATGTGATGTCTGGAAAAATTCCCAGAATTCCAAATTTCAACTGCCGAAGAATAGTCCATTGGTGGGAGTTTTGGGAGACGTGTCATATTCACACAACACATGCAATAGCACAAATTATGGGAAAGTTTAAATATCCTTGGTATGTATTTAATTCTATTAGAACACCAAACCAGTCTTTTTGTTTTAATATTTTAAAGCACTGCCATACCCTGTACAGTATTCCAATGAATTCAGACAACATATTGTATGCTCTGGCAGTCCCCGGTCTCTCTTTAGTGGATATACTCCAATCTCCACTGCTAACTTCACTGCAGGATCAGCTAGACCAGAAAGCTGAGACAGACATGGCAATTCAAAGAAGGGAACACAGCAACACAGTATAAATGAGCACAAAGCAATTACAGTCAGGATAAAAGTAGATGTCAAGCATAGATATCAGACATGTCAGGTAAGGTACTAGGAAAAAACTATAGAAATGATCAACAAACTATTAAACAATGTATTGTAAACTGGGCTTATAGATAATCAACTTAGAGAATGTTTAACGTGTGTTTCCTAGAACACCTGTGCTATAATCTTGTGCCCAAAATACACAAGTAATTGGATGATCGCTGGACAGATTATAGTATTAGGCGTTGGATCACTCCAACTATTATATTCGCTATAGATTCCTTTCTCAACCCAAAGATGGAGAAATTACCCTGTTGTTTGAATGAAACAACAAGTTTTTGAACAATGTAATACTATTCAAGAAGTAAAAACAGAATCCTTCTTTGTAGTCTAGATGTAGTATCATTATATCCATCCATCCACACAATGAGGGGATTGATATCAGGAAATCCAACACACAGGTGTTTTTCATTAGTGAGTAACTATGTGGATGAAAATAATTACTTCAGGTTTGATATACATCAAAGGCAGGGCACCAGTATGGGCACTAATTTTGCCCCAGCCTACGCCAATATTTTTGTGGCCGCCTTTGCAAAGAAATAATTATTAAAAATTAAGAATTGAAACACATCTAATAAAAAAGAGCTGTGTTTGATACGTTAAATAAGAAACATGCTTCTTTGAAACTTACTTTAACATGACAGGATGAACTAAATTTCTGGATGTTCTGGTGTGTGTACAAAATAGAAGTTAACTACTGAAAAGAAGTTTTATCTTCAGGTTAGGAAAGGTTTCTTTACAGTGAGAACGGGGAACTGTGGAACTGTCTTCCAGCAGATGTGGTAATTGCAAGTTCATTGAATAGCTTTAAAAGGCCTGGATAAGTTTCCTAAAACTAAAAATATTGAGAATTACTGGTATTAATCCATATACTGTATTCTGGTTGGTACAGGGATACATATAATATTGAGAATTACTGGTATTAATACTATACTTGCAGTTCTGGTTGGTACGTGGTACTATATAATATTGAGAATTACTGGTATTAATGCATATATACTGTAGTTCTGGTTGGTACAGGGATACTATATAATATTGAGAATTACTGGTATTAATACATTAGATCTGGTTGATCCAGGGATACTTCCATTGCCGTTTGGAGTCAGGAAGGAATTTTTTCCCGCTTTTTAGCTTTTTTTTTTTTTTGCCTTCCTCTGGATCAACGTAGAAGAGGGTGAATAGGTTGGACTTGATGACGTATGTCTTTATCAACCAACCTTAATTACTATGAAGCTACTGATCTGTATGTGAAAACCACACAGAAACAATCTTCTACATGTATCTCTTGTATTCAGCTAGATCAACTGGACTTAAAATTTAGTCTTGAAGACGTTCACTAGTCATATGACTGGCTTTCTCAATTCAGAATGACTTGTACAGAATCTGGGCAATTATGTACCCTGGAAAGTCTCAATTAGCATATCACAGCCAGGTGTTAGGGACCTTCGAATGCAAGGCGTGGATGCATTGAGGCAAAGGGGTGTTATTGAACTTAATTGCCAACAGATTCTTGTCAGTCAATCAGAATTGAGAAAGCCAGTCAGATGACTAGTGAACATCTTCAAGAACTAAACTCAAGTCCAGTTGATCTAATCACACAGATTAACCATGACCTGATGAATGAGAACCGTCACAAGAAATCTCCTAATTGCTTGAACTTTGCTCCTAAGGGGAAAATAGTTGATTTTACTGAATAAACCTGATATAGACTATAGAAATGATCAAATTTTTAGCAAGGGGCGGAAAGGTAAATTAATAGAATCAGCACTGAAGAGCTTACATTATCCAGAGAGAACCAACTAAAGGAAAGCCCAGAAGAGGGGGAAAGGATTCCTTTGATAGCACTTACAATACATCCAAATAGAATCAAGATATTATAAATAAAAACTGGCACAATCCTTTCCTCTGACCCTGCAACAGGGTTATTTCATGCTGATTTATTATCAGCAAAATTGAACATAAATATTTTTTTTTGGGGGGGGGGGGGGAGCCAGAATGGGCACATACCTGCGTAGATCTTGCCAAAGTGGGAGTCCTTTATCCCGGGAGATTTAGTACATCATCCAACCAGAGGGACAACTACCAAATTGCGAGATTTTGCAATGCAGGACCCAGGCATATCTATTTTTTTAAAATGCCCCTGCAGTTCAGGATACATTGGACAAGCCAAGAGAGAAGTGAGAAAGAGACTGGTGAATACAAAAGAGATATAAAACTATTCAAACCGAACGAGTCTAAACAGGACACTCCAGGGCACGGCACTTTTACAATTTTAAACATAACGCCATTCAGATGGCATGTACCAAGTGTAAACAACTACAAAGAGGTGTAACCCCCAACGATGATTGTAACAAATAGAACATTGGTGGATAAACCACTTACAACACATGGGTTGAATGAGGATTTCAATTTAATCTGTTTCCTTTAGGATACAATAGACTTTCTTTACATGTTATCTAGTGGATCTTTTAATGAACTGATCGAAAGGCTTGGTAAGAATTATCCCCCTAATGATACCTTTGTAGAGATGTCTCCTACTGTCTCTACCTACATAAGTTATATTGGACAATCACATTAAGGACAAGGGCACAGATCTTAGTCACATTGAAATTTTATTATACAACAAATGTGATACTTTATTAGGTGTCACTTTCTATTGTTTGCACATATGTAGCTTTGGTGACACGTGAAGTAGGGGGCCTAAAACCGAGACTTTGTGTTTGTGGTGTCAGGACTATATTAAAAAGTTTGCTTGAATTGAATTGATTTAAATGTGTCTCCCACCATTTCTATTTATATGGTATTTACCTAATGTGGCACAGACCGTACCTGTCTGGATTCTACAACACGCTACACATACTAGGAAAAAACTAAACAAGCTAAATTGTCAGTCCGCAACACACAGGAAATGTTAAACATCAAGTAAACAAAAACAACACACCACAGAGTATCAAGCTAAACACTGTAACAAGCACTGCAATGGGAGTAAGAAACAATCAGAAAGCCGCAAACAACCAGAACAAACTTAAATTGAAGTAGGTAGGACTGAGTAGTAGAAGAATGGCCCAATTAAATAATTAGCAGATTCCTCTAGTTGTGCGCTAAAGGAGAGCACAAATAGAAAGAAACCACCCAAGAGTTGCATGTGTGCATGTAGGAATGTGCCTCAAGTGTGGTTGCAAAGTAAGCAGGTGAGTGATTTCTAACATATGTATTTTTTGAAGGTCAGTTTTGGCTCCGTGGATCCAGGGTTAAGTGACAGAACACAGTTCCCATCAATCTACGGGTCTGTTGCCAATAAAGATACAGAAAGTGATGCCATTGTGGAGATATTGAAACACTTTGGGTGGAAATGGGTCGACTTGTTATATCTGATGATGACATTGGATACAAAGCACAGAGAAGATAAGGGATGGACTTTCCAACAATGGAGCCTGTTTGGCCTTCACTGCAGTTCTTCCTATCCGGGGGGCTCTTAGTATTGATAGTTTATGTCAACTTTGTTCAGAAGATTAGAAACAGTACTTCTAATGTGATTGTTCTCTTCATAAGCACAAATAATGTGTTGAGCTTTGCACTTATTTTCTATATACAAAATACCAGGAAAAGTCTGGATCAACTTCTTCTTCTTTCCCCAGTATTCTTAGATATAGATACTATAAGATTCAAGCATAAATGGTTCTTCTATCATTGTTAACTGGGAAGGAGAAATTCCAGTTTTGATCAATTTCTCAAAGGTTTTTTCTCAAACATCTTCCCCAAAGACAGGTTAACTGCGTTGTTATGGGAAAATGTATTTAATTGCCTTTTTCCAGATTCTATAAAAAAGAAATTTAATGATAATTAAAATCACCAATCTGTACAGAAATGAATCTCTGAGTGAAGTAAAAGATTTCCCATTGTACAATTACAATACCAGGATCACTCACCGAGTGTACACTCCGTCTATACACTGGCTTATGCTCTACAACATCTATACACTGACCAATCACCTGGAAATCACTTGGAGAAACTAAAAAACTAAAAAATGTAAAGCCATGGCAGGTGGAGATTTTAATTGTAAGTGACTGTGTTGATTTTTTTAAAAATTATTCTCTCCAGGCCCAAAGTTCCTTATAATTTTATTTGCTTTATTCAAAAATTTACAGACAATCTGTGCAAATTCAAAATAGCATTTTCAGGGAGATTCAATAAAAGTTAAAATGGTGCTAATTTTGCCCCAACCAACAGATGTTAGCTTTCAAATGGTAAAAAAATCTGATTGGTTGGGGCGCTTTTATTGTATCGCCCTGTTTGTGTTCTAAAACCACAATACTATTATTATAAATAGGTTTTAGAACTTGTCATTTCAGGGGATACAATTCAATTCAAATACTAGCTTGTAATTCATCCAATTCAATGCAAATTACTTGCTTAAATTCCATTTGATATCCAATTTAAAAAATAAATAGTTAAAAAAACTTTATTTACTTTGTTGTTTTACTAAAGTAACTAGGAGTTAAAAAGATTTGTTGTGTAAGAAGTGCCCATTGAGTGACCCATTCGGAATTATGGAGAGGTGTGTCTAGATATACATGTTTAGCATTGGTGTTCCTAGGGTTTTGGCACCTAAACAACTTTTAAATCCCCCTATAGCTTTTCAGGGAATGGCATTGTTGTGGGAGGTAGGTGTGGTTTGTGGCAGTGGGTGTGGGGGTGCTGCTGGTTAACTGGAGGGCTGACTTAACACTGACTGGGTGAACAAGACTCACACAAATAGGCACATATAAGATGCCCTCATGCCTAGCTTGCACAGATATGTATTACCTTATGTACTACCCATACAAAGTCACTTACCCCATGACTGAGAGTGTCATGAACTATCTAGAAGGTAGAATTTATTGTAGAGCGGGTGCAAAAAATGTTGGTGCAAAAGCTGCACTTCTTATTTCTGGTCTGCACTAACTGCCACCTTTAAGTGGACCACAGGAGCGTGCCGTGCAATTGTTTCACATTGCTTCATGGCAGAGCACCCCTGATGCTTAGGTATATACTGGACATATACGGAATTACTGGGTGTACTGCTTATGGTATACCACAATCCTTTCTCAAGCTCAAGAAAGGATCATGATAGATCTGAAACATGTCACAATAAACAGAGTGGTTTGCAGTAATGCGTGTGTAAGTGTCTCCTCTCTAATATATGTGCCCTCATTACTGCAGCAGCCGAGCAGTGTGAGATTGAGACATGAAATGGAACCTGGATGTGCTAAATATTTGAATTTGAGTTGGAGATACAATTTATCTAGTGACTGGAGGACACAGACACAACTGCTTGTTATAAGCAGAGCTGCATTTATTACAGACAGTTTTTTTACACTTTGCGATTATTCAGACTCAGCTTTGCTGCATGTGTTTCTGATATCCCTTTGATTACCATGTCGCTCTCAGACAGTTTTGAAATCATCTCCTATGTTCTATTACTGGAGATTATTTGTGATGAAATATTGGAACCAGATATCCAATACATCAATAACACTGATCTACTCAGATCTCCTGTTGAGTACTTAGTTGAGATAGCTTTTGCTGGAAAATGTTATCTTAGATATTGACAGCCAAATACTGAAACTAAACTGAGAGCCATCTGAACTGCCCATTCAAGCAACCCAGTAAGAATCAATCAATAAGCTTATATCCCAGTACATGCCTAGTACAAAGCATAACATTTCAGATGTAACGCACAACTGAAACTAGCTCACCTTACTGAACATTCACTATTTGTTGACTCCAAAACCCACCCCCAGTTCTGATTGGTCCAAGATCCATCAGATTAGATTGAGCTATACCAATCAGACTTTGGAGTTTTTTGGGAGATACTAGTTTTGTTTGGGATATCTTAAAAAGTATAAAAAGTGATCTGAGTTACAGCTCAGTAAAGCTCAGCAGCTATGCTGGCATGTCTTGTAATAGTGTTTAGATATTTTGTTTGTGTATACAGTTTGTGATGGGACAGACTGGGTCTTTTTAGGACCTCAGCTTTCTATCAAGCCCTGGTAGCAGCTCAAGAGGCTCAATGGATACCCTCTTGTTGGTTCCATTTGGAGCTGAAGATAATCTCAGCCACTGCAGATATTGCTCATTTATGTTTACTGAACAAATGATCGTACACCACTGGGTATTCTTATATTAAGACAATGGAATATCCTTCTTGTTGGTGGTTTGTTTAAAAAAGTTAGTTATTTTGGTTTATGGTTAACAGTAGGGATGGCCGGTTTGCGGATCCGAACCCGGATCCGCAGCGGATTCATCCCGTTCGCGAACGGCGGATTTTTCCGGATTTTCCGCCTTCCAACTTCCGATCGCGGATTTTTCGTTTCGAAATTTCGAAATACAAGGTTACTTGTATTTTCGAAAATACATATTTTCGAAAATACATGAAAACTCGTAATTTCGAAAATTCCCGAAAATACGTGAAAACTCTGTTATTTCAAGGTATTTTTAAATTTTAACGGTCCGCTCGCGGATTTTCGAATTTTTTCGAAAATTCGCGGATCCTCGAGCGGACCGGATTTTGCGAAGTTCAGACATTCTAGTTAACAGTAGAGATGGAATCCAGGTCTGAATTGGACCCAGTTCCAAATTGGAACTCCTGGAAAGGATCGAAACTCCCAGAACTGAATCAGTACTCCTGGATCCGAAGCATATTTACCACATATTTGAGGTTACTTTGGAGGGTTTTGAAAGTAGCTCCAAATATACATTTGGAAGCTCGAAAATAGCTTGTGTGAAGGTAATTCGATTTTATTTAAGTTTTGGTGATTTATACGTTCCCTTGACCATTTCCCAGGTGCCACAGTATGTTATCATGCTTTATTTACCGTTACTCAGAATGTGAGTATTTTTCCCCCCTTTGACTTTAGTGGGTCCATTTTAAAATTTTCAGATTTTCTAATTTTTGTGGAATTCCAAAAATTTTAAAACGGATCAAAACTCAGGGTTATTCAATAAAAGTTCTTATGGTTAAAAATTGGGCTACTTTTGTGTTGGGGAAAAATTAGCACCATTTTAATATAAGAACTTCAATGAATCTCCCTGAAGTTTTTCTCTAATTAACAATAGATTTAATTGATTTGAAAATGTAAAATTTTACTAGAAAACCAAAATAAAGATTTGAAATAACCCAAAAGGAACCAAATAATCCCCAAAATAATCCTGTCCTGTTTTTTGAACGGGAAAGTCACATGGTTCTATCATAGAAAATGGGGAGTGTATAGAAAGTCAGAGAAGTAGCAGTAGAGCTACACAGCAAATCAAAATTAGATGTATAACCACACCTCATAGAATTCACTTGTGCTTTGATTCTCAATAATATTAAATAATTTTAATTCTCTTTTTAGTTGAATTCCTATATCCCAGGGTGAATTTTACAACTTCTAATCGCAGCTCAAGATTAGTGAATATAAAGAACCGCAACTTAAATATGACATTGTGATGGATTTTCCTAGCAGATTTTCACGTCTCAAAAGAAAGATTGGGAACTTTAGCTCCTTTAACAATGAGTCATTTATATATGACAGCAGTGATGATGTTTGGGCTCCGTATTTCAACACAGTAAGAGTGTATTTTCCAATAAAATACATTTTTAAAATGATAATAGAGACATGTTATTGTAGAAGCAATAATATATATTCCAGGAAAAACTATTTGGCAAAAAAAAAACACTGAATAAATTAACCACTTTACTAATGAGCTTGTATCAAGCCAATGACATTAATTTGGGGCACCTTGTTAATGCTGCAGGCAGAATCCAGCCCCAAAATGAAAACTTACATACAGGTAATCACCCCCCAAAACCCAAACGGTAATAGTTTGAAATGTGAAATATATATTCTAACCTGAAATCCTGCACATGTCCTGTTTCCCCTGTTTCTGCTTCCTGGTCTTCCATTTAGAACTGTCAGTTTATGGATTTGCCCGTTGACATCACAGCCAATGACTGAATGTTAATCCCCTGTCCTGCCTCTTCTGAGCATGCCCAGGCTCAACAGGCTCAGTACAGGTTTCTAAATTTCTCAGTTTCCATGAGGCTCCAGAAGCATAGCAGGCATACAGCAATGAATTCCACAACAACTATGATATATCAACATATTTTAAAGAGGCCATTCTTTCTAAAAGATGTTCTTATAGGGTGGAGTTGTCCTTTAAGCCTATAAACTGCGCAACACTATAGCCGGGCGATTTTTTTCCAATACCATATTAACTACCTTCCACCTGAACTTGCATCAAATAAACCTTAAGGGAAAGCTGATAATCTGGCATCTTACCCACCATACGTAGGACTGACAGAATTGACCCCACACAGTTCAGCTACTTTCTTAGAAACGTACATTAAGGAAAGCTGATAATGTAGCTCTTGATATTGGAAGTTCTGCATGTAGTTTAGGACACCGATTTTGCCAACATTTTAGGAAAGGAGGCTTTTTGGTTTGCTGGAATATGGGCTGCCATTGGTTGAAAGCATTTTCCAGAAAGTGTTTCTTCCTCCTCCTGACATAGAGCAGAACCCATGGTAACCAGAATTTTTATTTTCTAAATGCATTTGCAAATGGTATTCATTTTTCTCATATAATAGAGCGTAATATTAGTTGGAATTGGCCCTCAACAATTCACTGCCCCTTACTTCTCAGTGGTGTAAACTACCTCCGTTGCAAAATGCAGGTGATGATTAGATAGGGGCTAGTTCGTTAAGTGTCGAGTTGAACTTAACAAGTCAGAATGGACCTCAGACTTCTTGAACTATCCAGGACCTGGATTTCTCGGACTTCCCTGACTCACGGCTGTATTTTCGATATTAATCAAAAATCGATAATTTATTGATTTTACGAGCCATTCGCTAACCCTAGAAATATCGTTCACTAACCCTCAAATGTATCGTTTGTTTTTGTAACCTCGAATGTACGGATGGTTTTCGCTTACCCTGAATGTACCGTTCTAACCCTCAATGGTCTTCGGTTTTCGGTAACCTCAAAAATTCGTTCATTTTCGGTAACCGTTGAAAGTATCATTCGGTAACCCTTGAATTGGCCGTGACTAGAGATGGCCGAAATTTCTAAAGGTCGGTCCATTTTCGAACATTTGAACTATTTGGAAAGTTCGATAGTTAGAAAATGGACCCTTTAAAGACAAATAGTTCGAAAGGTTCGAATGAATACAATTAAAATATTAATGGTAACTTAATGTAAATGGCTGTGGGACCTGGGAAATGGTCTGGGGAACACATTGGAATATCCAGGACTTTTGAAAAATAGATTTTACTCCACCGCGTGCTACTTCGAGCTCTCGCGTTTCGAACATTCAAAAGTATCCCATGAACGACTTGCGGATTCGATAATTCAATATTACTTGCGTATAGGTAAAATAGACCTTTTACTCGCGGATTCGATACTCGCGTATAGGTTTAATGGACTTTACTCGCATATTTTGAATATTGACTTAATAAACGAATATGCGAGTAAAAGGTCCATGTAACTATGAGTAAATATCGAATATGCGAGTAAATGTCCATTATACCTATACATGAATAAATACAGAATCCGCGAGTAAAATGTCCATTAAACCTATACGCGAGTATCGAATCCGCGAGTAAAAGGTCTATTATACCTATATGCAAGTAAATATTTATTAGAGGGGCCAGCTTACCCCTTTCCTCCGGGCAGTCACAGGTCCTGATTAGACCACCCACCTGCTTCTTTCAGTGCTCCGGACAGGACAGCTTAGACCGCACCTCTCCTGCTTCCTCCTGGTTCCCTCACACACACCCGGCTGAAGATGAAAGGGTAACGGCTTTTGAGGTCTTCCGTGTTATTATCGGGGCACTACTGCGTGGTAGCGCGCCGATTAAGGGATATTATTTAAGTTTATCCCCATAGGGAACCATGGAAGGGGTGGGTTATAAGAACATTATTTCAAATAATGATACATGGTAAGGCCCTAAATCCAAAAACAGAAGGGCTCATTTATGGGACTAGCCTATGGGAAGTCATGTTAAATATTACATACCAACCTTAACCTTAATATACCTCACTGCAAAAAATTGCATTGCAAAATCTTTATTATAATTTTGCCAATCTCCTTGTAAATGTAACTTTGTACTAATTAGCAGTTTGTTTAATATCTGCCAGAGACAACTATACTATTAACATACATATAATTACCGTTGTGTTAGACATTTCCCCTTCTGCACACTGTACACAGCCATAACAACAAGATGGCTTCCCTTCTTTAGCTTTCCTTCCTGTATCTGGGGCACATGGTTCATTACACAGGGATGTAGGCATCAGATTTGCAAGATAAATAAGTTCACGTGAATAAAAAGCAATCTAGAAAAACATACAGTGCAATATAAAAACATTTGCTATTGCTGAAATGAGCGCTCAAACCCCTGATACCTGATGTATTATAATTGACCATTACGTGACTTTTAACACAGTCATCGTGCAATTGGTAAGCGCTATCTGCATATGACATCACTTCCATTTTTGCCAATATTAATCAAGTTAGAGTGACTCCTTAGGAGGATTGCATCATCCTACCTGAGCATTTTGTAAACAAGATCAAGAGTCCTATGGGTATAGTATGGTGCATGCAGGCCTTCATTCTATCAGCCATAACAGTATCCCAAGAGTGTAATGCAAATCTATCGTCAGAAAAGAGTCCTAAGAGGTCATACCCAACAATCAATCAATGGAACAGGATCCCATGGGTGCAGACCAAACATTCCTGCAGCAATGTCCTAGAGGGGGCAGACCCTATCCCACAGACAGAACAGAGGGAAGTATTTAGAAAACAGGGGTAAAAACTCTTGGTTTTAGAATATGAATACTACTATTGGTATACTACTATTTAAGGATCGGTTGCTCTTATTTAACACTCACTATTAAAGGGCATGTCCAACCTAAAAATCATTTTTTAATATATGGTAGATACCCCCTGCCCACATCCAACTACCATGTTATTTCTTTTAAAACAAATAAAACTTCACTCACAGCCCTTCGCTCCTGCCATGCACTGATCTGGCTCCTGCTTGCCTCCCAGTCTCCAACCCCTCCTCATCCGGTGAGACCTCTTATCAGACAGCTCTGTGCCCCCCAGAGCTTATGCTTCGTGCCAGGAGAGACGGTGCCATGCAGTGTTGCAGCTTGTGTGCCTCGGTGATAGGAGCCACACCGGGGAAGAGTTGCTGGCAGCACTGCAAGGGCACGTTGAGAGGTGGCGACCCCACAACACCTCTCAATAGGCAAGGTCATGTGTGACAATGCCACCAACATCCTGTCGCCTTCGTTTGGGTGAGTCACACATGTTACTTGACTGGCAACACATACTCAACCTGGTCATCCAGCGTTCCTCACCAAGTACCTGGTCTCCAGGAGGTACTGAGGATGGCTAGGAGGGGGTCTAGTCACTTCAGGCGGTCATACACGGCCACAGCTCGTCGGCCGAGTTCCGCAGCAGAAATGGTCTGCCGCGGAACCACCTGTGAATTGTGACCCCCCCCCCCCCTGGAACTTAGCCTTATGATGCTGCTGAGGCTGCTCAGCAGAGGTGAGCCATCATAATACTTGTACGAGTACAAGGCAAGATCAGGCTCTGGGGACGGTGTTGCGTGTTACCAGGCAGGGGCTGCATTAGCGATGCCTGCCGTGGGCTCGCACAATTTGAGGAGGCCCACAGGATGGTAAGCCGCAATGATGCCACCATCGCGGATACCATCCCACTGGTGTTCCTCCTGAGCACACTCTGCGCGGCATACTCGACCAGGGCACTAGCTGCTGAGCAGCAGCACTGGAAGAGGAGGATGCCGACCTGTAATGCTTTCTGAGCCCGAACATCACGGTGCAGAGCAGCCGTCCGATGATGAGGAGGGGTATTCAGGGGATCTGGACCGAGAGGAAATGGGGCATTCCTCTAGGGGGGATGTCTCAACCCTCTCAAGTACCAAGTCATCCGTGGTTGGGGAGTGGTTGAGCCCGACACTATTGTCTTCAGTGACGATGAGGACATGGGTCCTCTGTATTCGGTACTTTGCGGCATATGGGTATGCATATGTGCAATGCCTACGCAAGGACTCCAGGATTAAGGCCATCAAAGAGAAGGAGCCATACTGGGTGGCCACCCTTATAGATCCCGCTATAAGGGTAAAGTTTCGGAGTTCATTCCCGCATCTCGAGGGAAAGCAGAATGTAGCAGTACGAGGGCGCCACTAATACGTTGCCTCTGTTCTGCTTTCCAAGGTGCTGGCAGGCCTACAGCACCTGATGGTGGGAATGAGCAGGGCTCATATCCCTGTGCCTGAGAGGAGGAGCAGCAGCTTGGAGGCGGCCGTGCGGCTACTTCAGGCTGTTCTTCCAACCACAGTTGAGGCACATCTACTGGCAACTCTACCAGGCAATTCCTCAGTCGCCAGGTCATTGTCTACATATGGATCCAGGGCCGATATAGTCACCTCAGAGACTGAGGATCCACTGGACTAATGGGTAGTGAGGCGGATATATGCCGAGTTGGCACAGTACGCCATCTAAGTCCTTATGCCTGCCATCCAGTGTCCTTTCGGAGAGGGCCTTTAGTGCGGCGGGGGGGTTGTAAAGGAGAGGAGGACCCGTCTCTCCACTTAGAATGTGGACCGCCACATTCATCAAGATGAATGAGGCATGGATCACATCTCAGTACAGCACCCCTATTGCTGATGCCCGTGACTGAAGGCCTCTTGCCCTCGGCCACCCGTACTGCTCCTTCTGCCTCATTTTCCACCTTGAGGCTTAGTGATGCCAGTTTAGTGGCAAATGGCAAATTTTTTCTATTGGTGGGCCATTTATGGTTCCTACCTTGCTTACAGCATTCAAGTTGTAAAATACAATGCTCTACCGCAACAGCTACCCTGTGGCTAATTTTTTACGTTGTTCTCCTGTTTCTGACTCCACAAGGCACCTTTTTGGTGTCCCCTCTTGACCATGTATGCAGCCGCCAAAAGCTACTCTGTGGTAATTTTTCTATGTTGGGTGTGATCCTACTTGGCCCAATGCAAAAATCCATACTTGTCTCCTGTCTCTTCCCACGAGGCACATTTGTGGTGTCACCTACTCTGACATGTCATGCTCAAACTCATAAGGATCTTTTCAGAAGTGTACACCCTTCCCCGCTTTCCCTTGCACGAAGCATACTCTGAGGGAGAGAAGCCAATGGGGTATGGGTCATGTCCAGTGGGCCAAGCCTGCCTGCTCGCAATAATGTTGTCAAATTGCAGTGGGTCTACTGCTACTCAATGGTGCTGTTCCTACAAACCAATCCCCTTCCCGCTTTTCCCTTGCACGAAGCATACTCTGAGGAGGAGAGAAGCCAATGGGGTATGGGGTCGTCCAGTGAGGCCAAGCCTGCCTGGCTCCCAATAATGTTGTCAAATTGCAGTGGGTCTACTGTTACTCAATGGTGCTGTTCTACAAACCCTACCCTTCCCCGCTTTCCATTGCACAAGCATACTCTGTGGGAGAGAAGCCAATGGGGTGTGGGAAAATGTGGTGCTAAATGCACCGATTTATTTTTTAACAATAAAATTTTGTGCTTAATGCGCTTGATGTCTTTGTGCATGGAGATCATGCGCCTCTCCACGCGCCTCATCCTCTGCACCAATTCATCCAGCAGCGCTGGCGTGCTGGCGGTGGTGGGGGTGGAGGGAAGGGGAGACTGGAGGCCGCAGGGGCCTTGGTGGGGGTGTGCTGTGGTGACCCACCCTCCTCAGCCTCACTGGCAGAAACAGATCCCACATCTGCAAATTAATATAAAAAAGTAAATTTTAATAATAAATAATAATAAAAAATTATAAAAATAAAAAATATAATGTAAATATTGAGAATATTTTCGTGTGACTAACATTTACTAACATTAACATCAAATTACAATACTAACACTAACTAACAATACTAAATTAACTAATATTAAAAAAAATATATACTTTGAGTCATTTAGGAAAAAGGAGCTTTCGAATTTTGTATTATATGTAAATATTGTAAAAAATTTCTGTTGTACTTGTCCTTTAACTAACATCATTAACTAACAGTTACATTCAAATTTACTAACCCTAATTAACACAACATATGCACTGTGATTAGAGGGGTGCAAAAGGTGGTGTTTTATACAACTCTCACAGATAAATTAAATAAAATGTGAGACTTGCCTGGACATTCTGCTGTCTGCCCTGGACGCTAGGCACGCCGCTGCAGCTTGAGGTCGACCACCTCTTTTGGAGTTGAGAGGTGGTCAGATCGATGCGAAACTGCGTCCGCAGTTTCTTCTGCAGGTGGTGCATTATGCGCCGTTTGCGCTCCTTTACATGTGGGGTGCCAATTGGCATCCCATCATATGACTGCCTGGTCAGATATTCGCCACCAACTGTTGCCAATCATGGTGCGCATGTGTCTGCAGACAAGCTAGTAGTTGAATAATCCACACCCACTTTCAGGCTCGACTTTAGATCCTGTATTGCATATAGAAGTCAATTGGAAGAGTGGATATAATCGAATGCAGAAAAATCGAACATGCGAGAAAATGTCTATATATACCAATACGCGAGTAAATCCAGAATAAAGAATATGCGAGTAAAATGTCTATATATCCATATGCAAGTAAATACCGAAATAAACGAATATGCGAGTAAAAAGGTCCATGTAACTATGAGTAAATATCGAATATGCGCGAGTAAATGTCCATTATACCTATACATGAATAAATACAGAATCCGCGAGTAAAAATGTCCATTAACCCTTACGCGAGTAATATCGGAATCCGAGTAAAAGGTCTAGTATACCTAATGGCAAGTAAATATGGTGAATTATCGAATCCGCAGTGTCATGGGATACTTTTGAATGTTCGAAAGGAGAGCTCGAAGTAGCACGCGGTGTGAGTAACATATATTTTCAAAAGTCCTGGATATTCCAATGTGTTCCCCAGACATTTCCCAGGTCCCACAGCCATTTACATTAAGTTACCATTAATATTTTAATTGTATTTCATTCGAACTTTTCGAACTATTTGTTCTTTAAAGGGTCCATTTTCAACTACGAACTTTCGAACTTTCAAATAGTTCAAATGTTCGGAAATGGACGACCTTGAAATCGGCATCTCTAGTTACGGCCAATTCAAGGGTTACCGAATGATACTTTCAACGGTTACCAAAATGAACGTATTTTGAAGGTTACCGAAAACCGAAGGCTACATTTGAGGGTTAGCGAACGGTACATTCTAGGGTAAGCGAAAACCATCCTACATTCGAGGTTACCAAAAACAAACGATACATTTGAGGGTTAGTGAACGATATATTCTAGGGTTAGCGAAGGCCCGTAAAATCATAAATTATCGAACTTTTTGATTAATATCGAAAATACAGCCGTGAGTCGGGAGTCCGAGAAATCCAGGTCCTGGATAGTTCAAGAAGTCTGAGTCCATTCTGACTGTTAAGTTCAACTCGAACTTAACGAACTAGCCCATATCTAATCATCACCTGCATTTTGCAACGGAGGTAGTTACACCACTAAGAAAAGTAAGGGGCAGTGAATTGTTGAGGGCCAATTCCAACTATATTACGCTCATTATATGAGAAAATGAATACCATTTGCAATGCATTTAGAAAATAAAAATTCTGGTTACCATGGGTTCTGCTTATGTCAGGAGGAGGAGAAACACTTTCTGGAAAATGCTTTCAAACAATGGCAGCAATATTCCAGCAAACCAAAAAGCCTTTTCCTAAAATGTTGGCAAAATCGGTGTCCTAAATCTACATGCAGAACTTCAAATCAATGAGCACATTATCAGCTTTCCTTAAGTAGTCGAAACTGCTGTGGGGTCAATTCTGTCAGTCCCTACAGTTATGGTGGGTAAGATGCCAGATTATCAGCTTTCCCTTAAGGTTTATTTGATGCAAGTTCGGTGGAAGGTAGTTAATATGGTTTGGGAAAAAATCGCCCGGCTATAGTGTTGGCAGATTTATGGCTTAAAGGACAACTCCCCCTCATAAGAACATCTTTTAGAAAGAATGGCCTCTTTAAAATATGTTGATATATCATGTTTGTCCGTGAATTTCTGTATGCCTGTATGCTTCTGGATGCCTCATAGAAACTGAGAATTTAGAAACCTGTACTGAGCCTGTACTGAGCCTGGGCATGCTCAGAAGAGGCAAGACAGGATTAACATTCAGTCATTGGGCGTGATGTCAACGTCAAATCCATAACTACAGTTCTAACTGGAAGAACCAGGAAGCAGAACAGGGAAACAGGACATTGTGCCGGATTTCAGGTTAGACTTATAATTTCACATTTCAAACTATTACCGTTTAGGGTTTGGGGGGTGATTACCTGTATGTAAGTTTTTTTGGGGCTGGATGCATTCTGCCTGCAGCATTAACAAGGTGCCCAATATTTTAATGTCATTGGCTTGATACAAGCCATTAGTAAAGTGGTTAATTTACAGTGTTTTTTTTTTTTTGCCAAATAGTTTTTCCTGGATATATTATTATTGCTTCTACAATAACATGTCTCCTCATTTATCATTTTAAAAATGTATTTTATTTGGAAAATAACTCTTACTGTGTTGAATACGGAGCCCAAACATATCACTGCTGTCAATATAAATGACTCTCATTGTTAAAGGAGCTAAAGTTCCAATCTTTCTTTTTGAGACGTGAAAATCGCTAGGAAAATCACTTCACAATGTCATATTTAAGTTGCGGTCTTTATATTCCACTAATCTTGATGCTGCGTCCATTAGAAGTGTAAATCACCCTGGGAATATAGGAATTCAACTAAAAAGAGAATAAAATTATTTAATATTATTGAGAATCAAAGCACAAGTGACTTTCTATGAGGTGTGGTTATACATCTAATTTTGATTTGCTGTGTTAGCTTCTACTGCTACTTCTTGACTTTCTATACACTCCCCATTTTCTATGATAGAACCATGTGACTTTCCCGTTCAAAAAACAGGACAGGATTTATTTTGGGGATTATTTGGTCCTTTCTGGGTTTATTCAAATCTTTATTTTCGGTGTTTAGTATAAATTTTACATTTTCAAATCAATTAATCTATTGTTAATTAGAGAAAAACTTTCAGGGAGATCATTTTAAGTTCTAATGTGCTAATTCCCCCCCCCCAAAAGTAGCCCAATTTTTAACCATAAGAACTTTTATTGAATAACCCTGAGTTTTGATCCGTTTTAAAATTTTTGGAATTCCACAAAAATTAGAAATCTGAAAATTTTAAAATGGACCCACTAAAGTCAAAGGGGGAAAAAATCACTACATTCATGTAAATAAAGCATGATAACATACTGTGGCAACCTGGGAAATGGTCAAGGGAAAACGTATAAATCACCAAACTTAAATAAAATCGAATTACCTTCACACAAGCTATTTTCGAGCTTCCAAATGTATATTGAGCTACTTCAAAAACCCTCAAAAGTAACCTCAAATATGTGGTAAATATGCTTCGATCCAGGAGTACTGATCAGTTCTGGGAGTTCTGATTCCTTTCCAGGAGTTCCAATTTGGAACTGGGTCCAATTCAGACCTGGATTCCATCTCTACTGTTAACTAGAGATGTCCGAACTTCGCAAAATCCGGTCCGCTCGAGGATCGCGAATTTTCGAAAAAATAATCGAAAATCCGCGAGCGGAACCGTTAAATTTAAAAATACCCTTGAAATAAGAGTTTTCACGTATTTTCGGGATTTTTCGAAATTACGAGTTTTCATGTATTGTTCGAAAAATATGTATTTTCGAAAAAATACAAGTAAGTTCGGAAGGCGGAAAATCCGGAAAAATCCGCGTTCGCGAACGGGATGAATCCGCGGCGGATCCGGGTTCGGATCCGCAACCGGCCATACCTACTGTTAACCATAAACCAAAATAACTAACTTTTTTAAACAAACCACCAACAAGAAGGATATGCCATGTCTTAATATAAGAATACCCGTGGTGTTACGATCATTTGTTCAGTAAACATAAATGAGCAGTATCTGCAGTGGCTGAGATTATCTTCAGCTCCAAAGGAACCACCAAGAGGGTACCATTGAGCCTCTTGAGCTGCTACCAGGGCTTGATTAGGAAGCTGAGGTCCTAAAAAGGACCAGTCCTGTCCCATCACAAAACTTGTATACACACAAAATATTCTAAACACTATTACAAGAATGCCAGCATAGCTGCTGAGCTTATACTGAGCTGTAACTCAGATCACTTTTTATACTTTTATAGTATTCCAAACAAACCTAGTATCTCCAAACAAACCCCCAAAGTCTGTATAGCACAATCCTAATCTGATTGGATTCGGACCAATCAGAATCTGGGGTGGGTTTTGGAGTCACTACAAATAGTGAATGTTCAGTAAGGTGAGCTAGTTTCAGTTGTGGCTTACATCTGAAATGTTATGTCTTTGTACTAAGGCATGTACTGGATATAAGCTTAGATTGATTCTTACTGGGGTTGCTTGAATGGGCAGTTCAGATGGCTCTCGTTTAGTTTCAGTATTGGCTGTCAATATCTAAGTAACATTTTCCAGCAAAAGCTATCTCAACTAAGTACTCAACAGGAGATCTGAGTAGATCAGTGTTATTGATGTATTGGAATATTGGTTCCAATATTTCATCACAAATAATCTCCAGTAATAGAAACATAGGAGATGATTTCAAACCTGTCTAAAGAGCACATGGTAATAAAGGGATATTAGAAACACATGCAGCAAAGCTGAGTCTGAATAATCGCAGTGTAAAAGGAAACTGTCTGTAATAAATGCAGCTCGCTTATAACAGCAGTTGTGTCTGTGTCCTCCAGTCCTAGATAATATTGGATCTCAAACTCAAATTCAAATATTTAGCACATCCAGGTTCCATTTCTTATGTCTCAATCTCAACTGCTCCGGCTGCTGCAGTAATGAGGGCACATATATTAGAGAGGGACACTACACACGCATTACTGCAAACCACTCTGTTTATTGTGACATGTTTCAGATCTATCATGATCCTTTCTTGAGCTTGAGAAAGGATTGTGGTATACCATAAGCAGTACACCAGTAATTCCAGTATATGTCCAGTATATACAAGCATCAGGGGTGCTCCTGCCATGAAGCAATGTGAAACAATTGCTCACGGCACGCTCCTGTGGTCCACTTAAAGGGGCAGTTAGTGCAGACCAGGAAATAAAAAAGTGCAGCTTTTGCACCAACATTTTTGCACCCGTCTACAATAAATTCTACCTTTCTAGATAGTTCATGCACACTCTCAGTCATGGGGTAAGTGACTTTGTATGGGTAGTACATAAGGTAGTACATATCTGTGCAAGCTAGGCATGAGGGCATCTTATATGTTCCTATTGTGTGAGTTCTTGTTCACCAGTCAGTGTTAAGTCACCCTCCAGTGTAACCAGGCAGCACCCACACCCACTGCCACAAACCACACCTACCTCCACAAACAATGCCCACTTCCCTGAAAAGCTATAGGGGGAATTTAAAAGTTGTTTCAGGTGCCAAAAACCCTAGGAACACCAATGCTAAACATGTATATCTAGACACACCTCTCCATAATTCCGAATGGGTCACTCAACTGGGCACTTTTACACAACAAATCTTTTTAACTCCTTGTTACTTTAGTAAAACACAAAAGTAAAATATAACGTTTTTAACTATTTATTTTTATATATATAATGGAATATCAAATGGAATTTAAGCAAGTAATTTGCATTGAATTGGATGAATTACAAGCTAGTATTGAATTGAATTGTATCCCCTGAATGACAAGTTCAAAACCTTTTATAATAATAGTATTGCGGTTTTAGAACACAAACAGGGGATACAAAAAGTAAAAGGTGCGCCCCAACCAATCAGATTTTTTACCATTTGAAGTAACATCGTTTGGTTGGGGCAAAATTTGCAACATTTTAACTTTTATTGAATCTCCCTGAAAATGTTATTTTGAATTTGCACAGATGTCTGTAAATTTTGAATAAAGCAAATAAAATTAAGGAACTTTGGGCCTGGAGAATTAATTTTAAGAAAAATCAACACAGTCACTTACAATTAAAATCCCCACCTGCCATGGCTTTATTCATTTTTTAGTTTTTTTTTAGCTCTCCAAGTGATTTCCAGGTGATTGCTCAGTGTAAGATGTGGTAGAGCATAAGCCAGTGTATAGACGGCAGTGTAACATGGCGAGTAGGGATCCTGGTATTGTAATTGTACAATGGGAAATCTTTTACTTCACTCAGAGATATCATTTCCTGTACAGATTGGTATTTTAATTTATTCATAAATTTTTTTATAGAATCTGGAAAAAGGCAATTAAATACATTTTCCCATAACAACGCAGTTAACCTGTCTTTGGGGAAGATGTTTGAAGAAAAACCTTTGAGAAATTGATCAAAACCTGGAATTTCTCCTTCCCAGTTAACAATGATAGAGAACCATTATTGCTTGAATCTTATAGTATCTATATCTAAGAATACTGGGGAAAGAAGAAGATGTGGATCCAGACTTCTCTGGTATTTTGTATATAGAAAATATAAGTGCAAAGCTCAACACATTATTTGTGCTTATGAAGAGAACAATCACATTAGAAGTACTGTTTCTAATCTTCTGAACAAAGTTGACATAACTATCAATACTAAGAGCCCCCCGGATAGGAAGAACTGCAGTGAAGGCCAAACAGGTCCATTGTTGGAAAGTCCATTCCTTATCTTTCTGTGCTTTGTATCCAATGTCATCATCAGATTAACAAGTCGACCCATTCCACCCAAAGTGTTTCAATATCTCCACAATGGCATCACTTTCTGTATCTTTATTGGCAACAGACCCTAGATTGATGGGAACTGTGTTTCGTCACAACCCTGGACCACGGAGCCAAAACTGACTTCAAAAAATACATATGTTAGAAATCACTCACCTGCTTACTTTGCTAACCACACTTTGAGGCAACATTCCTACATGCACACATGCAACTCTTGGGTGGTTTTCTTCTATTTTGGCTCCTTTAGCGACACAACTAGAGGAGATCTGAATTATTTAATTGGGCCATTCTTCTACTACTCAGTCTACCTACTTCAATTTAAGTTTGTTCTGGTGTTTGCGGCTTTCTGATTGTTCTTACTCCCATTGCAGTGCTTGTTACAGTGTTTAGCCTTGATACTCTGTGGGTTGTTGTTTTTGTTTTTACTTGATGTTTAACATTTCCTTGTTTGTTGCTGGACTGACAATTTAGCTTTTAGTTTTTTTTCCTAGTATGTGTAGCGTGTGGAGAATCCAGACAGGTACGGTCTGTGCCACATTAGGTAAATACCATATAAATAGAAATGGTGGGAGACACATTTAAATCAATTCAATTCAAGCAAACTTTAATATAGTCCTGACACACAAACACAAAAGTCTCGTTTTAGGCCCCTACTTCAAGTGTCACCAAAGCTACAATGTGCAAACAATAGAAAGTGACACATAATAAAGTATCACATTTTGTTGTATAATAAAAATTTCAATGTGACTAAGATCTGTGGCCTTGTCCTTAATGTGATTGTCCATATAAACTTATGTAGGTAGAGACAGTAGGAGACATCTCTCTAAAAGGTATTCATTAGGGGGATAATTCTTTACCAAGCCTTTCGATCAGTTCATTAAAAGATCCACTAGATAACATGTAAAGAAAGTCTATTGTATCTAAGGAAACAGATTAAATGAACTCTCATTCAACCCCGTGTGTTGTTAAGTGGTCTATCCACCAATGTTCTATTTGTTACAATCATTGTTGGGGGTTACACTCTTTGTAGTTGTTTTACCACTTGTAGTACATGCCATCTGAATGGCGTTATGTTTAAAATTGTAAAAGTGCCGTGCCCTGGAGTGTCATGTTTAGACTCGTTCGGTTTGAATAGTTTTATATCTTGTATCACCTAGTCTCTTTCTTCACTTCTCTCTGGCTTGTCCAAATGTATCCTGAACTGCAGGGGCATTTTAAAAAAATAGTCATGCCCTGGGTCCTGCATTTAGCAAAATCTCGCAATTTGGTAGTTGTCCCTCGGTTGGATGATTGTACTAAATCTCCCGGGATTAAGGCATTCCACATTTGGCAAGATTACGCAGGTATGTGCCCATTTCTGGCTCCCCCCCCCCCCCCAAAAAAAAATATTTATGTTCAATTTTGCTGATAATAATCAGCATGAAATAACCCTGTTGCAGGGTCAGAGGAAAGGATGTGCCAGTTTTTATTTATAATATCTTTGATTCTATTTGAGAATGTATTGTAAGTGCTATCAAAGGGAATCCTTTTCCCCCTCTTCTGGGCTTTCCTTAGTTGGTTCTCTCTTGGATAATGTAAGGCTTTCAGTGCTGATTCTATTAATTTACCTTTCTAAGCCCCTTGCTTAAAAATTTTTTGCATCTAAACGAATATGCGAGTAAAAGGTCCATGTAACTATGAGTAAATATCAAATATGCGAGTAAATGTCCATTAAACCTATACGCGAGTATCGAATCCGCGAGTAAAAGGTCTATTATACCTATACGCAAGTAAATATTGAATTATCGAATCCGCAAGTCGTTCATGGGATACTTTTGAATGTTCGAACGCGAGAGCTCGAAAGTAGCACGCGTGTGAGTAAAATCTATTTTTCAAAAGTCCTGGATATTCCAATGTGTTCCCCAGACCATTTCCCAGGTCCCACAGCCATTTACATTAAGTTACCATTAATATTTTAATTGTATTTCATTCGAACCTTTCGAACTATTTGTCTTTAAAGGGTCCATTTTCTAACTATCGAACTTTCCAAATAGTTCAAATGTTCGAAAATGGACCGACCTTTTAGAAATTTCGGCCATCTCTAGTCACGGCCAATTCAAGGGTTACCGAATGATACTTTCAACGGTTACCGAAAATGAACGATATTTTTGAAGGTTACCGAAAACCGAAGGCTACATTTGAGGGTTAGCGAACGGTACATTCTAGGGTAAGCGAAAACCATCCGTACATTCGAGGGTTACCAAAAACAAACGATACATTTGAGGGTTAGTGAACGATATATTCTAGGGTTAGCGAATGGCTCGTAAAATCAATAAATTATCGAATTTTTGATTAATATCGAAAATACAGCCGTGAGTCAGGGAAGTCCGAGAAATCCAGGTCCTGGATAGTTCAAGAAGTCTGAGTCCATTCTGACTTGTTAAGTTCAACTCGAACTTAACGAACTAGCCCATATCTAATCATCACCTGCATTTTGCAACGGAGGTAGTTACACCACTAAGAAAGTAAGGGGCAGTGAATTGTTGAGGGCCAATTCCAACTAATATATATACCCCAGTAACCCCGAGTGATGATAAGAGGAGAATATCTCAGCAGCCACATTTTACTCAACCTTAAGGCTAAGGTAGCTGGGAACAAATGATACCCACACACTTACCAGAACACCAACATACTGAATGTGATGTTTTTAGTTCATTAAAATCGGTCAGGGAAATCCTTGGCTAGAAATGCACACACTGAAAACTTTTAACACAGATATGTTCCATATAGCCAATAAACAGAAAAAGAAAGTGAATAGATTCGTCATACACAGTAGTTAAAATAATGGTTGCCCTTTGCAAAATGGATCGTATCCAGAAATGGTGGACATGAGGCCATCCACAACTGCAGAGATAATCATCTCTACCTAAAGAAACACAGTCACTACTATGAGGGACAGTTGGGTCCTAATACTTTGTCAGTTTGCTCCAGGCTTTGTAGATGAAGGCAAATAATTAACTGTGCCAGTTTTAGCCAACACAGAAGAAAAACAGAAATAGTGAAAATCACCCCAAATGCGCCTTGTCGGAGGAGACAATTATCTTTGGGTGTCCAATGATAACGAGAGTGCAGAGGACACACAACATGAGAGATATGAGGAGGAGACAGCTGAGATTTGGTTGTGGCTTTCACCATTGGAGTTGCTCCCAATATTTTCACACCAAGATTCCTAAACTACATAAGGTTTTGAGTGAGAGAATCAATGTATAGAACGTTAACATTGCTTCCCAGAGTGTGCGTATAGAAAGGTGGATTTATAGTTTTTAAGGATACAAGACAGTTCTGTTCTGTATTGGGTGCTCTTCTTCAGGACAGTATCCAACAGTCCTGTAGCATCTGAAAAGTAAACAAATGATGATTAGTTATATTTTTTATTTTATTTTCCCTTTAGAAAACAGTGGAGAATTGTAACATGACACAATTTTCTATTTTATTGTTAACTCACATTGATGCCTCAATCCATCTCCCCCCCAATATTCTTTACTGTGGTCTAGATAAGGAAGGCGTAAGCTGAATCAGCTGCCCGGGGTCACTGTTCACTTCCTCATAATGAGCCGACATTGGCACCAGTATTGTGTATATTCTCTGAACACTAGCCAGGACTCCTATACTTTGGCCACAAACTTATTTCCTGCCTGCACTATCTACTATAGTTTTGTGAAATGGCACAAGGCCACTTACAGTCATGTAAAACCTAAGCTCAGATCCCATAATACATGGTAGAGATAGTTTTATATATTTATTTGGCCAGGTAAATGATCTCCCCGACCGTTCTGACAAAATTTTCTGTTTTGTATTGTCGGGCCAACATTAACCAAATATTGTGTTTATGCAATGATAACGTGGGGAACCATTTATTTGGACATTTGATGGAAGTTTACTTGTATCGGGCTTGAGAAGATGTCTTCTAAGTCTGAAACATCCTTTACTGCTTTTTTTTGAAGATATGCTAAAATTTAACATTCTTAAAGAACTTTGGGGAATTGTGCATGTATGAATGAAAAGAATTAGAACGTACACCAGCTGAAGTTGTGTAGGTTCTAAACTATTAGTTGAGGAGTGATTAGTCTACAAAAAAACAAAAAAAACCCAAATATTTCAAAATGCAAACAATTTAATGTAATTTGTTATGTAATTGCCCTATGCTGGGTTAGTTTGTGGCTGTTGGTCACTTGTTGACAAGCACTTAAAGAGAGACTATAGTGGTTGAAACAAGTTTTTTTTTTTTAAACAGTGACAAGAAAAGAAGGTACTGGGATAGGAATAGGGCTGTAATTTCCGACCCCCAGATATTGGTTTCTGTGAAGAGCATCTAGCCCAAAGAAAAACTGATTCAAGTCCTTCCTCTTGGCTCTGTTCTTTAATACAGGACTCCAGCCAGGACTATCTGGCAAATGAAAACTGTAAGTGCTCCTAATTGAACAGTATTTATGAGGAAGGCATATATCAATGCATATCTCCCTTCCAAGTTTTTCAAAAAGTTAAAGGGTATGTCACCCTTAAAAAAAAATTCCAAGGCAAGATTCACCCCTGTCCCCCCAGGCCCCAACAGCCTATGTAATATTATAGAAAATGCCAAACTTTACTTACCTTCCCTCTTGCCTCCGCCAGCTCGCTTCCAGGCCCTCTGCTTGTGAGTAGAAATGCAAGAGGTGGGGACATGCGGAACCGCAGGCGCGTCTGTGATTGGGCGAGCGTCCGCCAATCATGGACGTGGCTGCATGGGGTCTAGTTGCGGGGAGGAAGCAAGAGGGAAGGTAAGTAATGTTTGGCATTTTTAATAATATTAACATAGCCGGTTGGGAGTGGGGGGACAGGGGAATCTTTTGGTGAAATGGTTACACCTAGGGGACGGGAATCCTAATCGGGGGGAGGAAAGTGGAGGAGGGGAGGGAGGGGAATATGGCTTGCGTACACATGCCAAACTTCTCCCAGGCCAGGGGGGGGGGATGCAGAGAAACCTTATGGAGCTGGGATTGTGAGTGTGAGATTAAATACACTACATGATGGGCCAGTAGTGGGGTGATTATAAGTTTGGGGGTAGACATGCCCTTTAATTTTAAGAGTATAGTTATCCTATGTATGCCTGGGGCTACTGTTTGCTTCAGGACGTGTGGAATATGTGGATAAATGTGTTGTTTTACATATTATGTAGGTGAAATTGTTGTCTTACTTTTTTCAGAAAAAATTGAAGTGACAAACATTCTTTGCACATCATGGTGAAAGAATACGCACTAATTACATAAATGATGGTATGCTAAAAATGTTTTCTCTGGTGTGCAACTAGGGTGCTGTTTTATTCAGTATGTAGAAGATTATTATTTTGTGGTTTTTTTATTTGTATATGGCCATTTTTTTCTTTTTTTTTTTTCAGAACAAACTGGCTAAAATGTAACATTTCACAAAGAACTGCATCCAGAATTATCGGTATGATAAAACAATGCAGCACTAGGTAGCTGGAAGTTGTGATTGAGTCTTTAAGAAACATTAAAGTAAAAATGTACTAATGTTTAGTTGGATTGTTTTCAAGATAACAAAATTATATTTGCCCTTTGAAACAAGCCCCAATGTATCTCTGAGTTTTCTTTTGGGCAATTTGCTGGCTATGGCTCTGTTTGCACCCATACATGTACATACGAGTTTGAATCAGGACAGTGTAAAGAGATTGATATTTAGTTCATTTAGTTTAGTAAGATTTTAAACTATGAATCATCTTTTGAGTTAATTTTTTCACAAAGTCCTTCTAAAGACCGTATTCTATCGAGACTTGCGTATGAAATCTGAAAGTATATATGAAAAGATGGAGCAGGTCGCATAGCTGAAGGTGATTAGATTTTTAAATATAATTCAAAGTTTTAAGGGTACTCTTCATTTGGAAAAGTGCAGACTGTTTAAAAAATTGATCTC
Organism: Hymenochirus boettgeri; assembly: GCA_019447015.1. NCBI lineage: Eukaryota > Metazoa > Chordata > Amphibia > Anura > Pipidae > Hymenochirus > Hymenochirus boettgeri. The sequence goes on along the minus strand of CM033473.1, from coordinate 298,781,159 downwards.
ATTAGTTAGTCAGTGGCCATGGCTCTTGTGACACATGCAAATCGAATACCATTTGATTCAACATGTGGGAGATTGATTTTTAATTTTTCGGGTTTTTTTATTTTTCAATTGGGTTTATGTAAGATTTTGAATCATATTTTTTATTTCTTCTTTTTTTTAAATCTAGTTCTACGGGAACTGCATCCGCAATCCTACATGCATGTGCAAAGTAATGACACTGTTATGTATTAAAACAGTCTAGATTCCAAAAAAATAATTAAAAATATATATAGTTTTGGGGATATTTCTCTGTTAAAGGGGTTTTTATATTTGAAAGGTGGATGCTGTTTACAATATGGAGTAGTGCAAATCCTGACATTCTTTTGGCACTAAACATAGCTAAGTAGGACATTAAGCTGGAATTGAAATAGCAAAACAATAACATCATTAATTGTTTTGTTGTTGCTAAGCATAAAAGGAGAAGTAAAATTAGTTTTTAATTCTAATGTGAAACTTTTTCTCTCCTAGAAAACCTCTCTATTAAGTTGCATTAACGTACCTGTAAAGAAGATTATTTACTAGGAATAATGCACACGTTGTTTCTAGGATAACTCAGGACTGTAATCTTCAAAGACCTTGTAAGCATGCAACATTTTGGCCTCACCCTCTGACCCACTATTCTCTATCTCTATGCAACATTTATATACAGGTGGGCATCTTATATTTAAAGACTATGTGGGCATCTTAAATTGACGACTTATGTTGTTGGCACTTACATTTATTTAATCTGTGGTTGTGTTGTTATATTTACCAGTTCACTATCCAGTGTAAAAATCAGTCCTACAGGTCACCAGCCAGTTCAAAGTCAGCCCTCCACTCTACCAGCCACAGTGTTTTAGTCCGTCCTCCCAGTTTAACAGTTAGTGTTACAGTCAGCCCTTCAGTTCATCAGCCAGTGTTAGTACGCCACACTACAACCCACCTCCACAAGCCACAACCGCTTTTTCGGCACCATAGGAAGATGCAGGGCGGCTCTAAATCTTTGTTTCAGTTGAGAAAAGGACTATGAAATTCATCTGAGTGTACTGCATACACCCAGCAAACCAGAGAGATAGATAAATTTGGTAGCTGACCCTAGTACCAACAGGGCTTTAAATCAACCCTCAGCCAAAGCAAACAGAGAGGTTAGACACAGCTTGTATTACTGTAAATGTGCTCTGTCTATGTGTAACATTTTGTGTAGCATATTTAGTTCCTCTTTAAAGTCTGGACAAAACAGACATCAACCCTTTTAATACTGCCTATGTTCACGTATTTTTGAGATCTGAAAAATTCTTTACAAGGACTATCATTTTTATTTGTCTATATATTTGACTAATACGTCACTACAATAATTTTCTATTAATCAGGACTAGTTTATTTGTGTTACCCCAAAGTCCCATAAATAATGGACTGGCTGGATTTTGATACCCAAGAGTCATTGTATGGATTAAGAAGTTTAATTTACAATGTTGCAAAAGTAATTTTAAGTACTACTTAGTTTTATCAGAAAGCACAATAATATTTATAATGGAATAATATTGTGTGTACAGAGCATGTTTATATAGCGATAATGTCCCCCTACTGTAAATTTAAGGCTATTAGAATTCACAGAGGAGTTCCGTGACCATATAAAAGCACGAGGCCGGAGTTCCGTATACAGGACATGGAACTCCGAGGGTGCCTTCTAATATCCATATGAATTTACAGTAGGGGGTACATTATCCATTATAAACCCACCCCTCCCCCAATTTATAAACAAACCCATGTTATTGTGCAGTCCACAGGGCTGTATAAGTTCACAGGCTAAAAACACACACACACCAACCACACACACACCTCTACCTTCTTTTCCCCTCTCCTGCCTCGTGTCAGTGTGTTGTTTTCGTCTCACAGCATAGGGGCCAGCTTACCCCTCTCCTCCTGGCAGTCACAGGTCCTGATTAGACCACCCACCTGCTTCTTTCAGTGCTCCGGACAGGACAGCTTAGACCGCACCTCTCCTGCTTCCTCCTGGTTCCCTCACACCACACCGGCTGAAGATGAAAGGGTAACGGCTTTTGAGGTACTTCCGTGTTATTATCGGCGCACTACTGCGTGGGTAGCGCGCCGATTATAGGGATATTATTTAAGTTTATCCCCATAGGGAACCATGGAAGGGGTGGGTTATAGAACATTATTTCAAATAATGATATCCATGGTAAGGCCTAAATCAAAAACAGACAGGGCTCATTTAGGGACAGCCTATGGGAAGTCATGTTAAAATTACATACCAACCTTAACCTTAATATACCTCACTGCAAAAATTGCATTGCAAAATCTTTATTAAATTTTGCCAATCTCCTTGTAAATGTAACTTTGTACTAATTAGCAGTTTGTTTATAATGCTGCCAGAGACAACTATACATATTATAACATACATAAATACCTGTTGGTTAGACATTCCCCTTCTGCACACTGTAACACAGCCATAACAACAAGATGGCTTCCCTTCTATTTTAGCCTTCCTGTATCCTGGGGCACATGGTTCATACACAGGGATGTAGGCATCAGATTTTGCAAGATAAATAAGTTCACGTGAATAAAAAGCAATCTAGAAAAACATACAGTGCAATATAAAAAATTTGTATTGCTGAAATGAGCGCTCAACCCCTGATACCTGATGTATTATAATTGACCATACGTGACTTTTAACACAGTCATCGTGCAATTGGTAAGCGCTATCTGCATAGACATCACTTCCATTTTTGCCAATATTAAATCAAGTTAGAGTGACTCCTAGGAGGATTGCATCATCCTACCTGAGCATTTTGTAAACAAGATCAGGTCCTATGGGTATAGTATGGTGCATGCAGGCCTTCATTCTACAGCCATAACAGTATCCCAAGAGTGTAGATGCAAAAATCTATTCGTCAGAAAAGAGTCCTAGGGTCATACCACAATCAAATCAAATGGAACAGGATCCCATGGGTGCAGACCAACAATTCCTGCAGCAATGTCCTAGAGGGGGCAGACCCCTATCCCACAGACAGAACAGAGGAAGTATTTAGAAAACAGGGGTAAATAACTCTTGGTTTTAGAATATGAATACTATATGGTATACTACTATTTAAGGATCGGTGCTCTTATTTAACAATCACTATTTAAAGGGCATGTCCAACCTAAAAATCATTTTTAATATATGGTAGATACCCCTGCCCACATCCAACTACCATGTTATTTCTTTTAAAAACAATAAAACTGCACTCACAGCCCTTCGCTCCTGCCATGCACGATCTGGCTCCCCTGCTTGCCTCCCAGTCTCCACCCCCCCCTCCTCATCCGGTGAGACCTCTTATCAGACAGCTCTGTGCCCCCAGAGCTTTTGCTTGTGCCAGGAGAGACGGTGCCATGCAGTGTTGCAGCTTGTGTGCCTCGGTGATAGGAGCCACACCGGGGAAGAGTTGCTGGCAGCACTGCAAGGGCACGTTGAGAGGTGGCTGACCCCACACCACCTCTCAATAGGAAGGTCATGTGTGACATGCCACCAACATCCGTCTGCCCTTCGTTTGGGTGAGTACACATGTTACTTGACTGGCACACATACTCAACCTGGTCATCCAGCGGTTCCTCACAAGTACCTGGTCTCCAGGAGGGTACTGAGGATGGCTAGAGGGTGTTCTAGTCACTTCAGGCGGTCATACACGGCCACAGCTCGTCTGGCCGAGTTCCAGCAGCAGAATGGTCTGCCGCGGAACCACCTGAATTGTGACCCCCCCCCCCCCCTGGAACTCTAGCCTTATGATGCTGCTGAGGCTGCTCCAGCAGAGGTGAGCCATCATAACTACTTGTACGAGTACAAGGCAAGATCAGGCTCTGGGGACCTGGGTTTTGCTGTTACCCAGGCAGGGGCTGCTGATTAGCGATGCCTGCCGTGGGCCGCACAATTGAGGAGGCCACCAGGATGGTAAGCCGCAATGATGCCACCATCGCGGATACCATCCCCTGGTGCTCTCCTTGAGCACACTCTGCGCGGCATACTCGACAGGGCACTAGCTGCTGAGCAGCAGCTACTGGAAGAGGAGGATGCCGACACTGTAATGCTTTCTGAGCCCGAACATCACGGTGCAGAGCAGCCGTCCGATGATGAGGAGGGGTATTCAGGGGATCTGGACCGAGAGGAAATGGGGCATTCCTCTAGGGGGGATGTCTCAACCCTCTCAAGTACCATAAAGTCATCCGTGGTTGGGGAGTGGGAGCCCGACACTATTGTCTTCAGTGACGATGAGGACATGGGGTCCTCTGTATTCGGTACTTTGCGGCATATGGGTATGCATATGCTGCAATGCCTACGCAAGGACTCCAGGTTAAGGCCATCAAGAGAAGGAGCCATACTGGGTGGGCCACCCTTATAGATCCCCGCTATAAGGGTAAAGTTTCGGAGTTCATTCCCGCATCTCAGAGGAAAGCAGAAGTAGCAGTACGAGGCGCCACTAATACGTTGCCTCTGTTCTGCTTCAAGGTGCTGGCAGGCCTACAGCACCTGATGGTGGGAATGAGCAGGGCTCATATCCCCTGTGCCTGAGAGGAGGAGCAGCAGCTCTGGAGGCGGCCGTGCGGCTAACTTCAGGCTGTTCTTCCAACCACAGTTGCCAGGCACATCTACTGGCAATCTACCAGGCAATTCCTCAGTCGCCAGGTCATTGTCTACATTGGATCCAGGGCCGATTATAGTCACCTCAGAGACTGAGGATCCACTGGACTACTGGGTAGTGAGGCTGGATATAGCCCGAGTTGGCACAGTACGCCATCTAAGTCCTTTCATGCCTGCCATCCAGTGTCCTTTCGGAGAGGGCTTTAGTGCGGCCGGGGGGGTTGTAACGGAGAGGAGGACCGTCTCTCCACTTAGAATGTGGACCGCCTACATTCATCAAGATGAATGAGGCAGGATCACATCTCAGTACAGCACCCCTATGCTGATGCCCGTGACTGAAGGCCTCTTGCCCCTGGCCACCCGTACTGCTCCTTCTGCCTCATTTTCCACCTTGAGGCTTAGCTGATGCCAGTTTAGCTGGCAAATGGCAAATTTTTCTATTGGTGGGCCATTTATGGTCCTACCTTGCTTTACAGCATTCAAGTTGTAAAATTACAAATGCTCTACCGCAACAGCTACCCTGTGGCTAATTTTTCTACGTTTGTTCTCCTGTTTCTGACTCCACAAGGCACCTTTTTGGTGTCCCCTACTCTGACCATGTCATGCAGCCGCAAAAGCTACTCTGTGGATAATTTTTCTATGTTTGGGTTGATCCTACTTGGCCCAATGCAAAAATCCATACTTGCTCTCCTGTCTCTCTCTCCACGAGGCACATTTGTGGTGTCACCTACTCTGACGATGTCATGCTCAACAGCTCATAAGGATCTTTTCATGAAGTGTACACCCTTCCCCGCTTTCCCTTGCACGAAGCATACTTGAGGGAGAGAGCCAATGGGGTATGGGTCAGTCCAGTGGGGCAAGCCTGCCTGGCTCGCAATAATGTTGTCAAATTGCAGTGGGTCTACTGCTACTCAATGGTGCTGTTCCTACAAACCATATCCCCTTCCCCGCTTTCCTTGCACGAAGCATACTCTGAGGGAGAGAAGCCAATGGGTATGGGGTCTGTCAGTGAGGCCAAGCCTGCCTGGCTCCCAATAATGTTGTCAAATTGCAGTGGGTCTACTGTTACTCAATGGTGCTGTTCCTACAAACCCTATCCCCTTCCCCGCTTTCCATTGCACAAAGCATACTCTGTGGGAGAGAAGCCAATGGGGTGTGGGAAAATGTGGTGCAAATGCACCGATTTATTTTTTAACAATAAAATTTTGTGCTTAATGCGCTTGATGTCTTTGTGCATGGAGATCATGCGCCTTCCACGCGCCTCATCCTCTGCACCAATTCATCCAGCCAGCGCTGGCGTGCTGGCGGTGGTGGGGGTGGAGGGAAGGGGAGACTGGAGGCCGACCTGGGGCTTGGGGGGGGTGTGCGCTTGGGTGACCCACCCTCCTCAGCCTCACTGGCAGAAACAGATCCCACATCTGCAAATTTATATTAAAAAGTAAATTTTAATAATAAATAATAATAAAAAATTAATAATAAATAAAAATAATAATGTAATATTGAGAATATTTTTCGTGTGTACTAACATTTACTAACATACTATCAGTTACATTTACTAATACTAACACTAACTAACTATCTAAAATTAACTAATATTAAAAAAAATATATACTTTGAGTCATTTAGGAAAAGGAGCTTTCGAATTTTGTATTATATGTAAATATGTAAAAAAATTTCTGTGTGTACTTGTCCTTAACTACATATTAACTAACAGTTACATTCAAATTTACTAACACTAATTAACACAACATATGCACTGTGATTGAGGGGTGCAAAAGTGGTGTTTTATACAACCAATCACAGATAAATAATTAAAATAGAGCTTGGAATTCTGTGTTCTGACTAACGGCTGAGCTGATACGTACACGCATAACCATGATATATACATTGTGAGATTGGGATTGTGGGGAGGGGTGGTGTGTCTTGGTTGAGAGGTGGTCAGATCGATGCGAAACTGCGTCCGCAGTTCTTCTGCAGGTGGTGCATTATGCGCCGTTTGCGCTCCTTTACATGTGGGGTGCCAATTGGCATCCCATCATATGAATGCCTGGTAGATATTCGCCACCAACTGTTGCCAATCATGGTGGCCATGTTGTCTGCAGACAAGCTAGTAGTTGAATAATCCACACCCACTTCCAGGCTCGACTTTAGATCCTGATTGCATATAGAAGTCAATTGGAAGAGTGATATAATCGAATGCAGAAAATCGAAACTGCGAGAAATGAATCTATATATACCAATACGCGAGTAAATCCCGAATAAACGAATATGCGAGTAAAATGTCTAATATACCATATGCAAGTAAATACCGAATAAACGAATATGCGAGTAAAAGGTCCATGTAACTATGAGTAAATATCAATATGCGAGTAAATGTCCAAAACCTATACGCGAGTATCGAATCCGCGAGTAAAAGGTTATTTACCTATACGCAAGTAAATATTGAATTATCGAATCCGCAAGTCGTTCATGGGATACTTTTGAATGTTCGAACGCGAGAGCTCGAAAGTAGCACGCGTGTGAGTAAAATCTATTTTTCAAAAGTCTGGATATTCCAATGTGTTCCCCAGACCATTTCCAGGTCCCACAGCCATTTACATTAAGTTACCATTAATATTTTAATTGTATTTCATTCGAACCTTTCGAACTATTTGTCTTTAAAGGGTCCATTTTCTAACTATCGAACTTTCCAAAAGTTTCAAATGTTCGAAAATGGACCGACCTTTTAGAAAAATTCGGCCATCTCTAGTCACGGCCAATTCAAGGGTACCGAATGATACTTTCAACGGTTACCGAAAATGAACGATTTTTTGAAGGTTACCGAAAACCGAAGGCTACATTGAGGGTAGCGAACGGTACATTCTAGGGTAAGCGAAACCATCCGTACATTCGAGGGTTACCAAAACAAACGATACATTTGAGGGTTAGTGAACGATATATTCTAGGGTTAGCGAATGGCTCGTAAAATCAATAAATTATCGAATTTTTGATTAATATCGAAAATACAGCCGTGTGAGTGAGTCCGAGAAATCCAGGTCCTGGATAGTTCAAGAAGTCTGAGTCCATTCTGACTTGTTAAGTTCAACTCGAACTTAACGAACTAGCCCATATCTAATCATCACCTGCATTTTGCAACGGAGGTAGTTACACCACTAAGAAAGTAAGGGGCAGTGAATTGTTGAGGGCCAATTCCAACTAATATTAACCACCTTTATATGAGAAAATGAATACCATTTGCAATGCATTTAGAAAATAAAAATTCTGGTTACCATGGGTTGCTCTATGTCAGGAGGAGGAGAAACACTTTCTGGAAAATGCTTTCCAACCAATGGCAGCAATTCCAGCAAACCAAAAACCTTTCCTAAAATGTTGGCAAAATCGGTGGTCCTAAATCTACATGCAGAACTTCCAATATCAATGAGCTACATTATCAGCTTTCCTTAATGTACGTTTCTAAGAAACTGCTTGTGGGGTCAATTCTGTCAGTCCCTACAGTTATGGTGGGTAAGATGCCAGATTATCAGCTTTCCCTTAAGGTTTTATTTGATGCAAGTTCAGGTGGAAAGTAGTTAATATGGTATGGGAAAAAATCGCCCGGTATAGTGTTGGCAGATTATAGGCTTAAAGGACAACTCCCCCCTCATAAGAACATCTTTTAGAAGAATGGCCTCTTTAAAATATGTTGAATATCATAGTTTGTCCTGTGAATTCATTCTGTATGCCTGCTATGCTTCTGGATGCCTCATGAAACTGAGAATTTAGAAACCTGTACGAGCCTGTACTGAGCCTGGGCATGCTCAGAAGAGGCAGAAGATTAACATTCAGTCATTGGCGTGATTTCAACGCAAATCCATAACACAGTTCTAACTGGAAGAACCAGGAAGCAGAAACAGGGGAAACAGGACATTGTGCAGATTTCAGGTTAGACTTATATATTTCACATTTCAAACTATTACCGTTTAGGGTTTGGGGGGTGATTACCTGTATGTAAGTTTTCATTTTGGGGCTGGAGTTCTGCCTGCAGCATTAACAAGGTGCCCCTATTTTAATGTATATGGCTTGATACAAGCTCATTAGTAAAGTGGTTAATTTATTCAGTGTTTTTTTTTTTTTGCCAATAGTTTTCCTGGATATATTATTGCTTCTACAATAACATGTCTCTCATTTATCATTTTAAAAATGTATTTATTTGGAAAATAACTCTTACTGTGTTGAAATACGGAGCCCAAACATCATCACTGCTGTCAATATATAAATGACTTCATTGTTAAAGGAGCTAAAGTTCCCAATCTTCTTTTTGAGACGTGAAAATCTGCTAGGAAAATCCACTTCACAATGTCATATTTAAGTTGCGGTCTTTTATTCACTATCTTGATGCTGCGTCCATTAGAAGTTGTAAAATTCACCCTGGGAATAAGGAATTCAACTAAAAAGAGAATTAAAATTATTTAATATATTGAGAATCAAAGCACAAGTGACTTTTATGAGGTGTGTTATACATTAATTTGATTTGCTGTGTGTAGCTCTCTACTGCTACTTCTCTGACTTTCTATACACTCCCCATTTTCTATGATAGAACCATGTGACTTTCCCGTTCAAAAAACAGGACAGGATTTATTTTGGGGATTATTTTGGTTCCTTTCTGGGTTTATTCAAATCTTTATTTTCGGTTTCTAGTAAATTTTACATTTTCAAATCAATTAATCTATTGTTAATTAGAGAAAAACTTTCAGGGGAGATTCATTGAAGTTCTTGTTGCATAATTTCCCCCCCCCAAAAGTAGCCCAATTTTTAACCATAAGAACTTTTATTGAATAACCCTGAGTTTTGATCCGTTTTAAAATTTTTGGAATTCCACAAAAATTAGAAAACTGAAAATTTAAAAATGGACCCACTAAAGTCAAAGGGGGAAAAAATCACTTCACAAATAAAGCATGATAACATACTGTGGCACCTGGAAATGGTCAAGGGAAACGTATAAATCACCAAAACTTAAATAAAATCGAATTACCTTCACACAAGCTATTCGAGCTTCCAAATGTATATTTGAGCTACTTCAAAAACCCTCAAAAGTAACCTCAAATATGTGGTAAATTGCTTCGGATCCAGGAGTACTGATTCAGTTCTGGGAGTTCGATTCCTTCCAGGAGTTCCAATTTGGAACTGGGTCCAATTCAGACCTGGATTCCATCTCTACTGTTAACTAGAGATGTCCGAACTTCGCAAAATCCGGTCCGCCGAGGATCCGCGAATTTTCGAAAAAATTGAAATTCGAAAATCCGCGAGCGGACCGTTAAATTTAAAAATACCTTGAATAAGAGTTTTCACGTATTTTCGGGATTTTTCGAAATTACGAGTTTTCATGTATTTTCGAAAAATATGTATTTTCGAAAAATACAAGTAAGTTCGGAAGGCGGAAAATCCGGAAAAATCCGCGTTCGCGAACGGGATGAATCCGCGGCGGATCCGGGTTCGGATCCGCAAACCGGCCATCTACTGTTAACCATAAACCAAAATAACTAACTTTTTTAAACAAACCACAACAAGAAGGATATTGCCATTGTCTTAATAAAGAATACCCAGTGGTGTTACGACGATTTGTTCAGTAAACATAAATGAGCAGATATCTGCAGTGGCTGAGATTATCTTCAGCTCCAAATGGAACCAACAAGAGGTATCCATTGAGCCTCTTGAGCTGCTACCAGAGGCTTGATTAGGAAAGCTGAGGTCCTAAAAAGGACCCAGCCTGTCCCATCACAAACTTGTATACACAACAAAATATCTAAACACTATTACAGACATGCCAGCATAGCTGCTGAGCTTATACTGAGCTGTAACTCAGATCACTTTTTATACTTTTTATGTATCTCCCAAACAAACCTAGTATCTCCCAACAACCCCCAAAGTCTGATATAGCTACATCCATATCGATTGGATCTTGGACCAATCAGAATCTGGGGGTGGGTTTTGGAGTCACTACAAATAGTGAATGTTCAGTAAGGTGAGCTAGTTTCAGTTGTGCTTACATCTGAAATGTTATGTCTTTGTACTAAGGCATGTCTGGGATATAAGCTATTGATTGATTCTTACTGGGTTGCTTGAATGGGCAGTTCAGATGGCTCTCAGTTTAGTTCTCAGTATTTGGCTGTCAATATAAGATAACATTTTCCAGCAAAAGCTATCTCAACTAAGTACTCAACAGGAGATCTGAGTAGATCAGTGTTATTGATGTATTGGAATATCTGGTTCCAATATTTCATCACAAATAATCTCCAGTAATAGAACATAGGAGATGATTTACACTGTCTAAAGAGCACATGGTAATAAAGGGATATTAGAAACACATGCAGCAAAGCTGAGTCTGAATAATCGCAGTGTAAAAGGAAACTGTCTGTAATAAATGCAGCTCTGCTTATAACAGCAGTTGTGTCTGTGTCCTCCAGTCCTAGATAATGTATCTCCAAACTCAAATTCAAATATTTAGCACATCCAGGTTCCATTTCATGTCTCAATCTCAACTGCTCCGGCTGCTGCAGTAATGAGGGCACATATATTAGAGAGGAGAACACTACACACGCATTACTGCAAACCACTTGTTTATTGTGGACATGTTTCAGATCTATCATGATCCTTTCTTGAGCTTGAGAAAGGATTGTGGTATACCATAAGCAGTACACCCAGTAATTCCAGTATATGTCCAGTATATACCTAAGCATCAGGGGTGCTCCTGCCACTGAAGCAATGTGAAACAATGCCACGGCACGCTCCTGTGGTCCACTTAAAGGGGCAGTTAGTGCAGACCAGGAAATAAAAAAGTGCAGCTTTTGCACCAACATTTTTTGCACCCGGTCTACAATAAATTCTACCTTTCTAGATAGTTCATGCACACTCTCAGTCATGGGGTAAGTGACTTTGTATGGGTAGTACATAAGGTAGTACATATCTGTGCAAGCTAGGCATGAGGGCATCTTATATGTCCTATTGTGTGAGTTCTTGTTCACCAGTCAGTGTTAAGTCACCCTCCAGTTAACCAGCCAGCACCCCACACCCACTGCCAAAACCACATACCTCCCACAAACAATGCCCACTTTCCTGAAAAGCTATAGGGGGAATTTAAAAGTTGTTTCGGTGCCAAAAACCCTAGGAACACCAATGCTAAACATGTATACTAGACACACCTCTCCATAATTCCGAATGGGTCACTCAATGGGCACTCTTTACACAACAAATCTTTTTAACTCCTAGTTACTTTAGTAAAACACAAAAAGTAAAATAACGTTTTTTAACTATTTATTTTTAATATATGGAATTGGATATCAATGGAATTTAAGCAAGTAATTTGTTGAATTGGATGAATTACAAGCTAGTATTTGAATTGAATTGTATCCCCTGAAAGACAAGTTCTAAAAACCTATTTATAATAATAGTATTGCTGGTTTTAGAACACAAACAGGGGATACAATAAAAAGGGCTGCCCCAACCAATCAGATTTTTTTACCATTTGAAAGCTAACATCTGATTGGTGGGGCAAAATTAGCACCATTTTTAACTTTTATGAGATCTCCCTGAAAATGCTATTTTGAATTTGCACAGATTGTCTGAAATTTTGAATAAAGCAAATAAAATTATAAAGAACTTGGGCCTGGGAGAATATTTTTAAGAAAAATCAACACAGTCACTTACAATTAAAATCCCCCACCTGCCATGGCTTTATTTCATTTTTTAGTTTTTTTAGCTTCTCCAAGTGATTCCAGGTGATTGTCAGTGTAAGATTGTGTAGAGCATAAGCCAGTGTATAGACGGCAGTGTAACATGCGTAGGTGATCCTGGTATTGTAATTGTACAATGGGAAATCTTTTACTTCACCAGAGATTCATTTCCTACAGATTGGTATTTTAAATTATCATTAAATTTCTTTTATAGAATCTGGAAAAAGGCAATTAAATACATTTTCCCATAACAACGCAGTTAACCTGTCTTTGGGGAAGATGTTTGAAGAAAAACCTTTGAGAAATTGATCAAAACTGGAATTTCTCCTTCCCAGTTTAACAATGATAGAGAACCATTTATTGCTTGAATCTTATAGTACTATATCTAAGAATACTGGGGAAAGAAGAAGATGTGATCCAGACTTTCCTGGTATTTTGTATATAGAAAATATAAGTGCAAAGCTCAACACATTATTTGTGCTTATGAGAGAACAATCACATTAGAAGTACTGTTTCTAATCTTCTGAACAAAGTGTTGACAAACTATCAATACTAAGAGCCCCCCGGATAGGAAGAACTGCAGTGAAGGCCAAACAGGTCCATTGTTGGAAAGTCATCCTTATCTTTCTCTGTGCTGTATCCAATGTCATCATCAGATATAACAAGTCCGACCCATTTCCACCCAAAGTGTTTAATATCTCCACAATGGCATCACTTTCTGTATCTTTATGGCAACAGACCCTAGATTGATGGGAACTGTGTTCTGTCACTTAACCCGGATCCACGGAGCCCAAACTGACCTTCAAAAAATACATATGTTAGAAATCACTCACCTGTTACTTTGCTTAACCACACTTTGAGGACATTCCTACATGCACACATGCAACTCTTGGTGTGTTTCTTTTCTATTTGTGCTCCTTTAGCGCACAACTAGAGGAGATCTGCTAATTATTTAATTGGGCCATTCTTCATACTCAGTCCTACCTACTTCAATTTAAGTTGTTCTGGTTGTTTGCGGCTTTCTGATTGTTCTTACTCCCATTGCAGTGCTTGTTACAGTGTTTAGCTTGATACTCTGTGGTGTGTTTGTTTTTGTTTTTACTGATGTTTAACATTTCCTTGTTTGTTGCCTGGACTGACAATTTAGCTTGTTTAGTTTTTTCCTAGTATGTGTAGCGTGTTGTAGAATCCAGACAGGTACGGTCTGTGCCACATTAGGTAAAACCATATAAATAGAAATGGTGGGAGACACATTTAAATCAATTCAATTCAAGCAAACTTTTTAATATAGTCCTGACACCACAAACACAAAGTCTCGGTTTATGCCCCCTACTTCACGTGTCACCAAGCTACATATGTGCAAACAATAGAAAGTGACTCATAATAAAGTATACATTTTTGTATAATAAAAATTTCAATGTGACTAAGATCTGTGCCCTTGTCCTTAATGTGATTGTCCAATTAACTTATTATGGTAGAGACAGTAGGAGACATCTCTACTAAAAGGTATTCATTAGGGGGATAATTCTTTACAACTTTCGATCAGTTCATTAAAAGATCCACTAGATAACATGTAAAGAAAGTCTATTGTATCCTAAGGAAACAGATTAAATTGAACTCCTCATTCAACCCATGTGTTTTGTAAGTGGTCTATCCACCAATGTTCTATTTGTTACAATCATTGTTGGGGTTACGGGAAGTCCGAGAAATCCAGGTCCTGGATAGTTCAAGAAGTCTGAGTCCATTCTGACTTGTTAAGTTCAACTCGAACTTAACGAACTAGCCCATATCTAATCATCACCTGCATTTTGCAACGGAGGTAGTTACACCACTGAGAAAGTAAGGGGCAGTGAATTGTTGAGGGCCAATTCCAACTAATATTACGCTCTATTATATGAGAAAAATGAATACCATTTGCAAATGCATTTAGAAAATAAAAATTCTGGTTACCATGGGTCTGCTCTATGTCAGGAGGAGGAGAAACACTTTCTGGAAAATGCTTTCCAACCAATGGCAGCCAATATTCCAGCAAACCAAAAAGCCAGTCCTTTTCCTAAAATGTTGGCAAAATCGGTGTCCTAAATCTACATGCAGAACTTCCAATATCAATGAGCTACATTATCAGCTTTCCTTAATGTACGATTTCTAAGAAAGTAGCTGAACTGCTGTGGGGTCAATTCTGTCAGTCCCTACAGTTATGGTGGGTAAGATGCCAGATTATCAGCTTTCCCTTAAGGTTTTATTTGATGCAAGTTCAGGTGGAAGGTAGTTAATATGGTATTGGAAAAAAATCGCCCGGCTATAGTGTTGGCAGATTTATAGGCTTAAAGGACAACTCCCCCCTCATAAGAACATCTTTTAGAAAGAATGGCCTCTTTAAAATATGTTGATATATCATAGTTTGTCCTGTGAATTCATTCTGTATGCCTGCTATGCTTCTGGAGCCTCATAGAAACTGAGCAATTTGAAACCTGTAAGAGCCTGTACTGAGGCCGGGCATGCTCAGAAGAGGCAGACAGGGGATTAACATTCAGTCATTGGCTGTGATGTCAACGGGCAAATCCATAACTGACAGTTACTAACTGGAAGACCAGGAAGCAGAAACAGGGGAAACAGGACATTGTGCAGGATTTCAGGTTAGACTTATATATTTCACATTTCAAACTATTACCGTTTAGGGTTTTGGGGGGTGATTAACCTGTATGTAAGTTTTCATTTTGGGGCTGGATTCTGCCTGCAGCATTAACAAGGTGCCCAATATTTTAATGTCATTGGCTTGATACAAGCTCATTAGTAAAGTGGTTAATTTATTCAGTGTTTTTTTTTTGCCAAATAGTTTTTCCTGGAATATATATTATTGCTTCTACAATAACATGTCTCTCATTTATCATTTTAAAAATGTATTTTATTTGGAAAATACACTCTTACTGTGTTGAAATACGGAGCCCAAACATCATCACTGCTGTCAATATATAAATGACTCTCATTGTTAAAGGAGCTAAAGTTCCCAATCTTTCTTTTTGAGACGTGAAAATCTGCTAGGAAAATCCACTTCACAATGTCATATTTAAGTTGCGGTTCTTTATATTCACTAATCTTGATGCTGCGTCCATTAGAAGTTGTAAAATTCACCCTGGGAATATAGGAATTCAACTAAAAAGAGAATTAAAATTATTTAATATTATTGAGAATCAAAGCACAAGTGACTTTCTATGAGGTGTGGTTATACATCTAATTTTGATTTGCTGTGTAGCTCTCTACTGCTACTTCTCTGACTTTCTATACACTCCCCATTTTCTATGATAGAACCATGTGACTTTCCCGTTCAAAAAACAGGACAGGATTTATTTTGGGGATTATTTTGGTTCCTTTCTGGGTTTATTCAAATCTTTATTTTCGGTTTTCTAGTAAATTTTACATTTTCAAATCAATTAATCTATTGTTAATTAGAGAAAAACTTTCAGGGAGATTCATTTTAAGTTCTTGTTGCTAATTTCCCCCCCCCCAAAAGTAGCCCAATTTTTAACCATAAGAACTTTTATTGAATAACCCTGATTGAGTTTTGATCCGTTTTAAAATTTTTGGAATTCCACAAAAATTAGAAAATCTGAAAATTTTAAAATGGACCCACTAAAGTCAAAGGGGGAAAAAATCCTCACATAAAGCATGATAACATACTGTGGCACCTGGGAAATGGTCAAGGGAACACGTATAAATCACCAAAACTTAAATAAAATCGAATTACCTTCACACAAGCTATTTTCGAGCTTCCAAATGTATATTTGGAGCTACTTTCAAAAACCCTCAAAAGTAACCTCAAATATGTGGTAAATATGCTTCGGATCCAGGAGTACTGATTCAGTTCTGGGAGTTCTGATTCCTTTCCAGGAGTTCCAATTTGGAACTGGGTCCAATTCAGACCTGGATTCCATCTCTACTGTTAACTAGAGATGTCCGAACTTCGCAAAATCCGGTCCGCTCGAGGATCCGCGAATTTTCGAAAAAATTTGAAAATTCGAAAATCCGCGAGCGGACCGTTAAATTTAAAAATACCCTTGAAATAATGAGTTTTCACGTATTTTCGGGATTTTTCGAAATTACGAGTTTTCATGTATTTTCGAAAATATGTATTTTCGAAAATACAAGTAAGTTCGGAAGGCGGAAAATCCGGAAAAATCCGCTGTTCGCGAACGGGATAAATCCGCGGCGGATCCGGGTTCGGATCCGCAAACCGGCCATACCTACTGTTAACCATAAACCAAAATAACTAACTTTTTTAAACAAACCACCAACAAGAAGGATATTGCCATTGTCTTAATATAAGAATACCCAGTGGTGTTACGATCATTTGTTCAGTAAACATAAATGAGCAGATATCTGCAGTGGCTGAGATTATCTTCAGCTCCAAATGGAACCACCAAGAGGGTATCCATTGAGCCTCTTGAGCTGCTACCAGGAAGGGCTTGATTAGGAAAGCTGAGGTCCTAAAAAGGACCCAGCCTGTCCCATCACAAACTTGTATACACAACAAAATATCTAAACACTATTACAAGACATGCCAGCATAGCTGCTGAGCTTATACTGAGCTGTAACTCAGATCACTTTTTATACTTTTTATAGTATCTCCCAAACAAACCTAGTATCTCCCAAACAAACCCCCAAAGTCTGATTGGTATAGCTACAATCCTATATCTGATTGGATCTTGGACCAATCAGAATCTGGGGGTGGGTTTTGGAGTCACTACAAATAGTGAATGTTCAGTAAGGTGAGCTAGTTTCAGTTGTGCATTACATCTGAAATGTTATGTCTTTGTACTAAGGCATGTACTGGGATATAAGCTTATTGATTGATTCTTACTGGGTTGCTTGAATGGGCAGTTCAGATGGCTCTCAGTTTAGTTCTCAGTATTTGGCTGTCAATATCTAAGATAACATTTTCCAGCAAAAGCTATCTCAACTAAGTACTCAACAGGAGATCTGAGTAGATCAGTGTTATTGATGTATTGGAATATCTGGTTCCAATATTTCATCACAAATAATCTCCAGTAATAGAACATAGGGAGATGATTTCAAACCTGTCTAAAGAGCAACATGGTAATTAAAGGGATATTAGAAACACATGCAGCAAAGCTGAGTCTGAATAATCGCAGTGTAAAAGGAAACTGTCTGTAATAAATGCAGCTCTGCTTATAACAGCAGTTGTGTCTGTGTCCTCCAGTCGCTAGATAATATTGTATCTCCAAACTCAAATTCAAATATTTAGCACATCCAGGTTCCATTTCTTATGTCTCAATCTCAACTGCTCCGGCTGCTGCAGTAATGAGGGCACATATATTAGAGAGGAGACACTTACACACGCATTACTGCAAACCACTCTGTTTATTGTGACATGTTTCAGATCTATCATGATCCTTTCTTGAGCTTGAGAAAGGATTGTGGTATACCATAAGCAGTACACCCAGTAATTCCAGTATATGTCCAGTATATACCTAAGCATCAGGGGTGCTCCTGCCATGAAGCAATGTGAAACAATTGCTCACGGCACGCTCCTGTGGTCCACTTAAAGGCGGCAGTTAGTGCAGACCAGGAAATAAAAAGTGCAGCTTTTGCACCAACATTTTTTGCACCCCGGTCTACAATAAATTCTACCTTTCTAGATAGTTCATGCACACTCTCAGTCATGGGGTAAGTGACTTTGTATGGGTAGTACATAAGGTAGTACATATCTGTGCAAGCTAGGCATGAGGGCATCTTATATGTGCCTATTTGTGTGAGTTCTTGTTCACCAGTCAGTGTTAAGTCAGCCCTCCAGTTAACCAGCCAGCACCCCACACCCACTGCCACAAACCACACCTACCTCCACAAACAATGCCCACTTTCCCTGACAAAGCTATAGGGGGAATTTAAAAGTTGTTTCAGGTGCCAAAAACCCTAGGAACACCAATGCTAAACATGTATATCTAGACACACCTCTCCATAATTCCGAATGGGTCACTCAACTGGGCACTTCTTTACACAACAAATCTTTTTAACTCCTAGTTACTTTAGTAAAACACAAAAAGTAAAATATAACGTTTTTTTAACTATTTATTTTTTAATAAATAGTTATGGAATTGGAATATCAAAATGGAATTTAAGCAAGTAATTTGCATTGAATTGGATGAATTACAAGCTAGTATTTGAATTGAATTGTATCCCCTGAAATGACAAGTTCTAAAAACCTATTTTATAATAATAGTATTGCTGGTTTTAGAACACAAACAGGGCGATACAATAAAAGCGCCCCAACCAATCAGATTTTTTTACCATTTGAAAGCTAACATCTGATTGGTTGGGGCAAAATTAGCACCATTTTTAACTTTTATTGAATCTCCCTGAAAATGCTATTTTGAATTTGCACAGATTGTCTGTAAATTTTTGAATAAAGCAAATAAAATTATAAGGAACTTTGGGCCTGGAGAATAATTTTTAAGAAAAATCAACACAGTCACTTACAATTAAAATCTCCTACCTGCCATGGCTTTATTTCATTTTTTAGTTTTTTTAGTTTCTCCAAGTGATTTCCAGGTGATTGGTCAGTGTATAGATTGTGTAGAGCATAAGCCAGTGTATAGACGGCAGTGTACACTCGGTGAGTGATCCTGGTATTGTAATTGTACAATGGGAAATCTTTTACTTCACTCAGAGATTCATTTCCTGTACAGATTGGTATTTTAAATTTATCATTAAATTTCTTTTTTATAGAATCTGGAAAAAGGCAATTAAATACATTTTCCCATAACAACGCAGTTAACCTGTCTTTGGGGAAGATGTTTGAAGAAAAACCTTTGAGAAATTGATCAAAACCTGGAATTTCTCCTTCCCAGTTTAACAATGATAGAGAACCATTTATTGCTTGAATCTTATAGTATCTATATCTAAGAATACTGGGGAAAGAAGAAGATGTGATCCAGACTTTTCCTGGTATTTTGTATATAGAAAATATAAGTGCAAAGCTCAACACATTATTTGTGCTTATGAAGAGAACAATCACATTAGAAGTACTGTTTCTAATCTTCTGAACAAAGTTGACATAACTATCAATACTAAGAGCCCCCCGGATAGGAAGAACTGCAGTGAAGGCCAAACAGGCTCCATTGTTGGAAAGTCCATCCCTTATCTTTCTCTGTGCTTTGTATCCAATGTCATCATCAGATATAACAAGTCCGACCCATTTCCACCCAAAGTGTTTCAATATCTCCACAATGGCATCACTTTCTGTATCTTTATTGGCAACAGACCCATAGATTGATGGGAACTGTGTTCTGTCACTTAACCCTGGATCCACGGAGCCAAAACTGACCTTCAAAAAATACATATGTTAGAAATCACTCACCTGCTTACTTTGCTTAACCACACTTTGAGGCACATTCCTACATGCACACATGCAACTCTTGGGTGCGTTTCTATTCTATTTTGTGCTCCTTTAGCGCACAACTAGAGGAGATCTGCTAATTATTTTAATTGGGCCATTCTTCTACTACTCAGTCCTACCTACTTCAATTTAAGTTTGTTCTGGTTGTTTGCGGCTTTCTGATTGTTTCTTACTCCCATTGCAGTGCTTGTTACAGTGTTTAGCCTTGATACTCTGTGGTGTGTTTGTTTTTGTTTTTACTTGATGTTTAACATTTCCTTGTTTGTTGCCTGGACTGACAATTTAGCTTGTTTAGTTTTTTCCTAGTATGTGTAGCGTGTTGTAGAATCCAGACAGGTACGGTCTGTGCCACATTAGGTAAATACCATATAAATAGAAATGGTGGGAGACACATTTAAATCAATTCAATTCAAGCAAACTTTTTAATATAGTCCTGACACCACAAACACAAAGTCTCGTTTTTAGGCCCCCTACTTCACGTGTCACCAAAGCTACATATGTGCAAACAATAGAAAGTGACACCATAATAAAGTATCACATTTTGTTGTATAATAAAAATTTCAATGTGACTAAGATCTGTGCCCTTGTCCTTAATGTGATTGTCCAATATAACTTATGTAGGTAGAGACAGTAGGAGACATCTCTACTAAAAGGTATTCATTAGGGGGATAATTCTTTACCAAGCCTTTCGATCAGTTCATTAAAAGATCCACTAGATAACATGTAAAGAAAGTCTATTGTATCCTAAAGGAAACAGATTAAATTGAACTCCTCATTCAACCCATGTGTTTGTAAGTGGTCTATCCACCAATGTTCTATTTGTTACAATCATCGTTGGGGGTTACACCTCTTTGTAGTTGTTTTACCACTTGTAGTACATGCCATCTTGAATGGCGTTATGTTTAAAATTGTAAAAGTGCCGTGCCCTGGAGTGTCATGTTTAGACTCGTTCGGTTTGAATAGTTTTATATCTCTTTTGTATTCACCTAGTCTCTTTCTCACTTCTCTCTTGGCTTGTCCAATGTATCCTGAACTGCAGGGGCATTTTAAAAAATAGATCATGCCCTGGGTCCTGCATTTAGCAAAATCTCGCAATTTGGTAGTTGTCCCTCTGGTTGGATGATGTACTAAATCTCCCGGGATAAAGGCATTCCACATTTGGCAAGATCTACGCAGGTATGTGCCCATTTCTGGCTCCCCCCCCCCCCCCCAAAAAAAAAATATTTATGTTCAATTTTGCCTGATAATAAATCAGCATGAAATAACCCTGTTGCAGGGTCAGAGGAAAGGATGTGCCAGTTTTTATTTATAATATCTTTGATTCTATTTGAGAATGTATTGTAAGTGCTATCAAAGGGAATCCTTTTTCCCCCCTCTTCTGGGCTTTCCTTTAGTTGGTTCTCTCTTGGATAATGTAAGGCTTTCAGTGCTGATTCTATTAATTTACCTTTCTCATAGCCCCTTGCTTAAAATTTTTTGATCATTTCTTATAGTCTATATCAGTTTTATTCAGTAAAATCAACTATTTTCCCCTTAGGGAGCAAAGTTCAAGCAATTAGGAGATTTCTTGTGACGGTTCTCATTCATCCAGGTCATGGTTAATCTGTTGTATTCAGATCAACTGGACTTGAAGTTTAGTTCTTGAAGATGTTTCACTAGTCATCTGACTGGCTTTCTCAATTCTGATTGACTTGTACAAGAATCTGTTGGCAATTAAGTTTCAATAACACCCCTTTGCCTCAATGCATCCACGCCTTGCATTCAGAAGGTCCCTAACACCTGGCTGTGATATGCTAATTGAGACTTTCCAGGGTACATAATTGCCAACAGATTCTTGTACAAGTCATTCTGAATTGAGAAAGCCAGTCATATGACTAGTGAAACGTCTTCAAGAACTAAATTTTAAGTCCAGTTGATCTAGCTGAATACAAGAGATACATGTAGAAGATTGTTTCTGTTGGTGGGTTTCACATACAGATCAGTAGCTTCATAGTAATTAAGGTTGAATAAAGACATACGTCCATCAAGTCCAACCTATTCACCCTCTTCCCTACCGTTGATCCAGAGGAAGGCAAAAAAAACAGCTAAAAAGCGGGAAAAAATTCCTTCCTGACTCCAAACGGCAATCGGAAAGTATCCCTGGATCAACCAGATCTATATGTATTAATACCAGTAATTCTCAATATTATATAGTATCCCTGTACCAACCAGAACTACAGTATATGCATTAATACCAGTAATTCTCAATATTATATAGTATCCCTGTACCAACCAGTATATGTATAATACCAGTAATTCTCAATATTATATAGTATCACTGTACCAAGTATATGTATTAATACCAGTAATTCTCAATATTTTTTAGTTTTAGAAACTTATCCAGGCCTTTTTTAAAGCTATTCAATGAACTTGCAATTACCACATCTGCTGGAAGACAGTTCCACAGTTTCCCCATTCTCACTGTAAAGAAACCTTTCCTAACCTGAAGATAAAACTTCTTTTCAGTAGTTAAATCATTATTTTGTACACACACCAGAACATCCAAGAAATTTAGTTCACTCCTGTCATGTTAAAGTAAGTTTCAAAGAAGCATGTTTCTTATTTAACGTATCAAACACAGCTCTTTTTTTATAGATGTGTTTCAAATTCTTAATTTTTAATAATCTATTTTCTTGCAAAGGCGGCCACAAAAATATTGGCGTAGGCTGGGGCAAAATTAGTGCCCATACTGGTGCCCTGCCTTTGATAGTATTATCAAACCTGAAGTAATTATTTTTCATCCACATAGTTACTCACTAATGAAAAACACCATGTGTGTTGGATTTCCATGATATCAATCCCCTCATTGTGTGGGATGGATGGATATAATGATACTACATCTAGACTACACAAGAAGGATCCTGTTTTTACTTCTTGAATAGTATTCAATTTGTTCAAAAACTCTGTTGTTTCATTCAAACAACAGGGTAATTTCTCCATCTTTGGGTTGAGAAAGGAATCTATAGCGAAATATAATAGTTGGAGTGATCCAACGCCTAATACTATAGATCTGTCCAGCAGATCATCCAATTACTTGTGTATTTTGGGCACAAGATATAGCACAGGTGTTCTAGGAAACACACGTTAAACATTCTCTAAGTTGATTATCTATAAGCCCAGTTTACAATACATTGTTTAATAGTTTGTGATCATTTCTCATAGTTTTTTCCTAGTACCTTACCTGACATGTCTGATATCTATGCTTGACATCTACTTTATTCCTGACTGTAATTGCTTTGTGCTCAGTTTATACTGTGTTGCTGTGTTCCCTTCTTTGAATTGCCATGTCTGTCTCAGCCTTTCTGGTCTCAGCTGATCCTGCAGGTGAAGTTAGCAGTGGAGATTGGAGTATATCCACTAAAGAGAGACCGGAGACTGCCAGAGCATTACAATATGTTGTCTGAATTCATTGGAATACTGTACAGGTATGGCAGTGCTTTAAAAATATTAAAACAAAAGACTGGTTTGGTGTTCTAATAAGATTAAATACATACCAAAGGATATTTAAACTTTCCCATAATTTGTGCTATTGCATGTGTTGTGTGAATAGACACGTCTCCCAAAACTCCCACCAATGGACTATTCTTCCGGCAGTTGAAATTTGGAATTCTGGGAATTTTTCCAGACATCACATCCAGTGATCCAGTGGAAGCCATTAGTTCAGACCCACAGGAGTCATACATGTGATATCCCAGGGTAATATTAGGTAAAATCCTCTCATTGTTATTTATCTCATCAACGGCAAATATAAAGATTAAGAACTTGCAAATTTCTGGGAAAGTTGTTCTGAAGTATATTTAAAAAATAAATTAAATAAATAAAGTAAAATTAAGTATGCAAAAATATTAAAACATTATTAACGAAAGTAGAAATATCCACTTTGTTGCAAATAGGGATGGACTAGAACTCGAACCCAAGTTCAAGACGAAATTTATGAGTTTGTACGAACTCAAACGATTTAGAACTTTTGGGTTTTCTGAACTCATGGACATATTTTCCACAATTGTCAAAAATTTGAGAATTATGGAATTTTGACATCGATAACTCCATAACCTAATGTCGGTACATTTAATTCTTATGGCCAAATTCAAGGGATACTGTACACGCTACATTCGAGGGTTATCACCAAATTTGAGTGTTACCAAATGCCGCATTCAAGGTTTATGGACAAATTCAAGGGTTAGTGAACGTCGATAACTGTCGAATGTAGTGTTCGCTAACACTCAAATTCGTCGAAAACCCTTGATTGTATCATTCGCTAACCCTTGAATTTCTATAGTTCTAAACCAAACCGAACTTTAGGAAGTTTGACCATCTCTAGTTGCAAATTGTTGTGTTTACATGGATGTAAACTAAGAACCTACTGTTTGTTGAGCAATTGTTTTTGCTGGTAATGCAAATTCAGTTTCTAGTTCAATTCTAATTTAAAAATAAGTGTAATTGGTCAGTAGGGGCTCTAGACTTGTATCCTTCTTATAGGCTTTGACTGTCAGGGGAAAAATAAGGAAATAGGATAGAACAATAGAAAAACATCAAAGGCCCAATTTGCTGTTTTTCTAATTTTTCTGTTTATGGGAGGTCAGTCGTGCTTCATCTCTAACCCTGTCCCTGTTCATGTTTTATGTTTCTTTCATCTTAAAGGGTACCTATACTGTAAAAAATCAAATTTTCAAAAAATATAGAGATTAGATACAGAAAGATCCAACTACTTCAAAACTTTTTTCGGATTTTAAATCTTATAATATGAGACCCATCCCTGACCTTACTAGCATTACACATTCTGCAATAATTGGGAGAATCAGCAGAGAAAAGAAAGAAGGGGGTTGGGAGGGGGAGATGTGTAAGCAGAGCATTGTCCGTGGTGAGGCTGTGCAGAACGTATAAGTGTCGCAGACACTACAAGAAGGCAGTGAGTAAGGAAGGGCAGTCACTAAACATTAATAATTTAATGAGAAAGCAAGCACAGATAAATGATTGAGTACCACCATTTTACTTCTCTGAAAGTGTAATTTCAGATAATGTAAAGTTGTTTGATTGAGTATAGTGACCCTTTAAATTAAAATAGATTGGTCAAATTACTGTTACCAACCTGTGAGGTTGATGCAATAATAGGTGCAAAAGATTACCTTTGTAATTTTTCTGCAACAACCAATCAATTGTTAGCTTTCTACTGGGCTAATGCAGTTAGAAAACATCCAATTGGTTGCTGCAAATTATTAGCACAGACAAACCTTTGCAACTTGCATCCTCCCTATGTCTTTTTCCTCACATCCTGATTTGTCTGAAACACTGGATTAGGTAAAAACGTTACTTTATCTCTTTAGTCTCCAAAATGTCCTCGCTCTAACATTACATGGCAGTCCCTTACCTTTCTGTGGTAGTTGTATTATGGCAAAGATATATATATATATATAAGTTGGTGACCCTTCGCACTCTGTTCCACCTCTATGCCCGGTTGCTGACACAGGTTTTAATATGAATACACAACTTAGTAAGCAAAGCACTCCATGAACCTACAGAGGTATCAATAAATCACTTACGTTTGAAAGTCCATGGAGTGCTTTGCTTACTAAGTTGTATATATATAACTTTTATTAGTACATCAACGCGTTTCAGCTGACTCAAGCAGCCGTCCTCAGGATGTTACAGACGTGCAGGTAAGTAAGAATTTAAAACCTAGAGTGAACCACTTCCTCCCCCCGTGGGAGGAGCATGGGGGGAGGAAGTGGTTCACTCTAGGTTTTAAATTCTTACTTACCTGCACGTCTGTAACATCCTAAGGACGGCTGCTTGAGTCAGCTGAAACGCGTTGATGTACTAATAAAAGTTTTATGTGTGAAGACCCACGAGTGCTCTAATCTTTGGATGAAGTATATGTTTTCTATAGATGCACCGGGGCTTGAGAAACCTTAAACGTGAGTGCGGGATCCACGGCAGATTATATATATATATATATATATATATTTAAATGACTAAATGTAACAGAAATGTAATAGATGTTTGTCTATTAATGTATGTATATAAATATGAGCAACACATTTAATACTGGGACATTTCTATGGGAATTCTGGCAAAAACCCCACATCCTTACATTGAACAGAACAAACGTGGCATGGAGTTAAAATAACGTTGAGTGCGATGATGCTCCTCATGTATCTGTAGAATTGCGGCAATAATGAAGTCTCCATATTTGGTTTCATAATAATTGTCCAGAAAAATATTGGTCTTATATATCTTATCTGAACCAGGGCATCCAATGTGGCGATTCAAAATATTGTGTGAAACCAGTGGAGGAATATGCAATAGAATGAACAGGATTACCATGCTTCCTATAATAAAATGTTTCAGTGAACAGAGATGATGTGTCTGTTGGATGTTAAATACTCTTAGCTCCTACTGTGATCAGTACACAAGGCTGTAATTAATGTACTAGCACAACATTCTAAAAATGCCTCACATTAGGGACATAACTATTAATCTATTCTGCTATAACAAACAACTGACTGAAAAGAAAAAAATATTTAAAGGAATAGTTCACTCAAAAAGTGGACTATTCCTTTATTGCTTTAATTGAAGAACGGGAGGTAAAGGAGCTATGTCTTACCTCCCGTTCTTTAATTTATTTAGAATATGCCAAGAATGAAGGGAGGAAAATTTACCTTTAACAAGATCCACCTCCGGCTTCTCTGACAGGTCCCGACCACTTCCCCATTCAGTTTAACTAGAGTGTGCATGGACAATAATGCACGCTATAGTTCAGGGATAGGCAACCAGTAGATCTCCAGATGTTTGAAAACTACAACTCCCAGCATTCCTTTACAAGAACTCTGTAATTAGGGAATGCTGGGAGTTGTAGTTTTCAAACATCTGGAGATCTACTTGTTGCCCATCCCTGCTATAGTTAAACTACTATGGAAGGCTAGAAAATTGCACACTAAGGGGAATATTACTAAAGGTTCTCTAATATTTTTTTGGTTTGTTTTTGCTGGACTTTGCAATGGAAATTTGTGTTAAGTGTAATAAAGCAGTGAAATAGAAAAATGTTATCTAAACCTCTCCCAATACCAGACCAGGACTAGAGATGTCCGAACTTCGCAAAATCCGGTCCGCCCGAGGACCGAGGATTTTTTTTTAGAAAATAAACAACAACAAAAAAATTAGCAACACCCCCTGGACACATATCTGTATTGGGAAACCCACAATGGGAAAAAGTAATATACTGCCACCTTCCAGTGAGTAGAAATGTGCCCCTCATTATCACCATGTATCAGACTTGTTGCAGTGCTCAGTGATATATCTAACTGTGTTATTTGTGGAAAAACAAGCTTTGTCACTTTACAAATGTTGTTAAGTTCACTTTGAAGAAGATGGTGCTGATAACTGGAGACACAAACTTAAAGGAGAATTAAACATTTTTTTTAAAATCATAATATTAAAGATTTTCCCCCATAATAACACCTATACATTGTGAGATTATTTTCTAGTAAGTTGCATTTAGTACAGATAAG
This sequence comes from Hymenochirus boettgeri, assembly GCA_019447015.1. NCBI lineage: Eukaryota > Metazoa > Chordata > Amphibia > Anura > Pipidae > Hymenochirus > Hymenochirus boettgeri. The sequence goes on along the minus strand of CM033473.1, from coordinate 298,753,838 downwards.
TAATAGATTCTGTAACTAAGAAGGTTTCATGTTGTTACCAGTACAACCCACAGCCCATGTTGCCTTCAAAGAGCCACATCCCCTGACCCCAGTATTTACTATCCTATGTACAGATTATTTTCTATACTGTACAGATGTCTCCACACCAATATGGAATCCCTGATAAGTAATAGATTCTGTAACTGACCCCAGTATTCACTGTCTCTATGTACAGAGTATTTTCTATACAGATGTCTATACACCAATATGGAATCCCTGATAAGTAATAGATTCTGTAACTGACCTCAGTATTCCGTCTCTATGTACAGAGTATTTTCTATACAGATGTCTATACACCGATATGGAATCCCTGATAAGTAATAGATTCTGTAACTGACCCCAGTATTCACTGTCTCTATGTACAGAGTATTTTCTATACAGATGTCTATACACCGATATGGAATCCCTGATAAGTAATAGATTCTGTAACTGATCCCAGTATTCACTGTCTCTATGTACAGAGTATTTTCTATACAGATGTCTATACACCAATATGGAATCCCTGATAAGTAATAGATTCTGTAACTGACCCAGTATTCACCGTCTCTATGTACAGAGTATTTTCTATACACATGTCTATACACCGATATGGAATCCCTGATAAGTAATACATTCTGTAACTGACCCCATTATTCACTCTCTATGTACAGAGTATTTTCTATACAGATGTCTATACACCAATATGGAATCCCTGATAAGTAATAGATTCTGTAACTGATCCCAGTATTCACTGTCTCTATGTATAAAGTATTTTCTATACAGATGTCTATATACCAATATGGAATCCCTGATAAGTAATAGATTCTGTAACTGACCCAGTATTCACTGTCTCTATGTACAGAGTATTTTCTATACAGATGTCTATACACCAATGGAATCCCTATAAGTAATAGATTCTGTAACTGACCCCAGTATTTACTGTCTCTATGTACAGAGTATTTTCTATACAGATGTCTATAACACACGTATTGGAATCCCTGATAAGTAATAGATTCTGTAACTGACCCAGTATTCACTGTCTCTATGTACAGAGTATTTTCTATACAGATATCTATACACCATATGGAATCCCGATAAGTAATAGATTCTGTAACTGATCCCAGTATTCACTGTCTCTATGTACAGTATTTTCTATACAGATGTCTATACACCGATATGGAATCCCTGATAAGTAATAGATTCTGTAACTGACCCCAGTATTCACTGTCTCTATGTAAAGTATTTTCTATACAGATGTCTATACACAACGATATGGAATCCCTGATAATAATAATTTTGTAACTGACCCCAGTATTCACTCTCTATGTACAGAGTATTTTCTATACAGATGTCTATACACCAATATGGAATCCCTGATAAGTATAGATCTGTAACTGACCCAGTATTCACTGTCTCTTGTATAGAGTATTTTCTATACAGATGTCTATAACAATATGGAATCCCTGATAAGTAATAGATTCTGTAACTGACCCAGTATTCACTGTCTCTATGTACAGAGATTTTCTATACAATGTCTATACACCATATGGAATCCCTAATAGTAATAGATTCTGTAACTGACCCCAGTATTCACTGTCTCTATGTACAGAGTATTTTCTATACAGATGTCTATACACCGATATGGAATCCCTGATAGTAATAGATTCTGTAACTGACCCAGTATCACTGTCTCTATGTACAGAGTATTTTCTATACAGATGTCTATACACCGATATGGAATCCCTGATAAGTAATGATTCTGTAACTGACCCCAGTATTCACTTCTCTATGTACAGAGTATTTCTATACAGATGTCTATACACCAAATGGAATCCCTGATAAGTAATAGATTCTGTAACTGACCCCAGTATTCACTGTCTCTATGTACAGAGTATTTTCTATACAGATGTCTATACACCGATATGGAATCCCCGATAAGTAATAGATTCTGTAACTGACCCCAGTATTCACTGTCTCTATGTACAGAGTATTTTCTATACAGATGTCTATACACCGATATGGAATCCCTGATAAGTAATAGATTCTGTAACTGACCCAGTATTCACTGTCTCTATGTACGATTATTTTCTATACTATCAGATGTCTACACCATATGGAATCCCTGATAAGTAATAGATCTGTAACTGACCCAGTATTCACTGTCTCTATGTACAGAGTATTTTCTATACAATGTCTATACACCATATGGAATCCTGATAAGTATAGATTCTGTAACTGACCCAGTATTCACTGTCTCTATGTACAGAGTATTTTCTATATAGATGTCTATACACCGATATGGAATCCCTGATAGAAATAGATTCTGTAACTGACCCCAGTATTCACTGTCTCTATGTACAGAGTATTTTCTATACAGATGTCTATACACTGATATGGAATCCCTGATAAGTAATAGATTCTGTAACTGACCCAGTATTCACTGTCTCTATGTACAGATTATTTTCTATACTATACAGATGTCTCCACACCAATATGGAATCCCTGATAAGTAATAGATTCTGTAACTGACCCAGTATTCACTGTCTCTATGTACAGAGTATTTTCTATTCAGATGTCTATACACCATATGGAATCCCATAATAGTAATAGATTCTGTAACTGACCCAGTATTCACTGTCTCTATGTACAGAGTATTTCTATACAGATGTCTATACACCAATTGGAATCCCTGATAAGTAATAGATTCTGTAACTACCCCGTATTCCACTGTCTCGTACAGAGTATTTTCTATACAGTGTCTATACACCAATATGGAATCCCTGATAAGTAATAGATTCTGTAACTGACCCCAGTTATTCACTGTCTCTATGTACAGAGTATTTTCTATACAGATGTCTATACACCAATATGGAATCCCTGATAAGTAATAGATTCTGTAACTGACCCCAGTATTCACTGTCTCTATGTACAGAGTATTTTCTATACAGATGTCTATACACCAATATGAAATCCCTGATAAGTAATAGATTCTGTAACTGATCCAGTATTCACCGTCTCTATGTACAGAGTATTTTCTATACAGATGTCTATCACCAATATGGAATCCCTGATAGTAATAGATTCCTGTACCTGACCCCAGTATTCACCGTCTCTATGTACAGAGTATTTTCTATACAGATGTCTATACACCAATATGGAATCCCTGATAAGTAATAGATTCTGTAACTGACCTCAGTATTCACTGTCTCTATGTACAGAGTATTTTCTATACAGAATGTCAGACACCGATATGGAATCCCGATAAGTAATAGATTCTGTAACTGACCCCAGTATTCACTGTCTCTATGTACAGAGTATTTTCTATACAGATGTCTATACACCAATATGGAATCCCTGATAAGTAATAGATTCTGTAACTGATCCCAGTATTCACTGTCTCTATGTACAGAGTATTTTCTATACAGATGTCTATACACCAATATGGAATCCCTGATAAGTAATAGATTCTGTAACTGACCCAGTATTCACGTCTCTATGTACAGAGTATTTTCTATACACATGTCTATACACCGATATTGGAATCCCTGATAAGTAATAATTCTGTAACTGACCCAGTATTCACTCTCTATGTACAGAGTATTTTCTATACAGATGTCTATACACCAATATGGAATCCCTGATAAGTAAAAGATTCTGTAACTGATCCCAATTCACTGTCTCTATGTATAAGTATTTTCTATACAGATGTCTATATACCAATATGGAATCCCTGATAAGTAATAGATTCTGTAACTGACCCAGTATTCACTGTCTCTATGTACAGAGTATTTTCTATACAGATGTCTTACACCAATATGGAATCCCTATAAGTAATAGATTCTGTAACTGACCCCAGTATTCACTGTCTCTATGTACAGAGTATTTTCTATACAGATGTCTATACACCGATATGGAATCCCTGATAAGTAAAGATTCGTTAACTGCCCAGTATTCACTGTCTCTATGTACAGAGTATTTTCTATACAGTATCTATACACCAATATGGAATACCCTGATAAGTAATAGATTCTGTAACTGACCCAGTATTCACTGTCTCTATGTACAGAGTATTTTCTATACAGATGTCTATACACCGATATGGAATCCCTGATAAGTAATAGATTCTGTAACTGACCCCAGTATTCACTGTCTCTATGTATAAAGTATTTTCTATACAGATGTCTATACACCGATATGGAATCCCTGATAAGTAATACATTTTGTAACTGACCCCAGTATTCACTCTCTATGTACAGAGTATTTTCTATACAGATGTCTATACACCAATATGGAATCCCTGATAATAATAGATTCTGTAACTGACCCAGTATTCACTGTCTCTATGTATAAGAGTATTTTCTATACAGATGTCTATATACCAATATGGAATCCCTGATAAGTAATAGATTCTGTAACTGACCCAGTATTCACTGTCTCTATGTACAGAGTATTTTCTATACAGATGTCTATACACATATGGAATCCTATAAGTAATAGATTCTGTAACTGACCCCAGTATTTACTGTCTCTATGTACAGAGTATTTTCTATACAGATGTCTATACACCGATATGGAATCCCTGATAAGTAATAGATTCTGTAACTGATCCCAGTATTCACTGTCTCTATGTACAGAGTATTTTCTATACAGATGTCTATACACCGATATGGAATCCCTGATAAGTAATAGATTCTGTAACTGACCCCAGTATTCACTGTCTCTATGTACAGAGTATTTTCTATACAGATGTCTATACACCAATATGGAATCCCTGATAAGTAATAGATTCTGTAACTGACCCAGTATTCACTGTCTCTATGTACAGAGTATTTTCTATACAGATGTCTATACACCGATATGGATCCCTGATAAGTAATAGATTCTGTAACTGACCCAGTATTCACTGTCTCTATGTACAGGTATTTTCTATACAGATGTCTATACACCGATATGGAATCCCTGATAAGTAATAGATTCTGTAACTGACCCAGTATTCACGTCTCTATGTACAGATATTTTCTATCTATACAGATGTCTCAACCAATATGGAATCCCTGATAAGTAATAGATTCTGTAACTGACCCAGTATTCACTGTCTCTATGTACAGAGTATTTTCTATACAGATGTCTATACACCAATATGGAATCCCTGAAAGTATAGATTCTGTAACTGACCCAGTATTCACTGTCTCTATGTACAGAGTATTTTCTATATAGATGTCTATACACCGATATGGAATCCCTGATAAGTAATAGATTCTGTAACTGACCCAGTATTCACTGTCTCTATGTACGAGTATTTTCTATACAGATGTCTATACACGATATGGAATCCCTGATAAGTAATAGATTCTGTAACTGACCCCAGTATTCACTGTCTCTATGTACAGATATTTTCTACTATACAGATGTCTCACACCATATGGAATCCCTGATAAGTAATAGATTCTGTAACTGACCCAGTTTCACTGTCTCTATGTACAGAGTATTTTCTATTCAGATGTCTATACACCAATATGGAATCCCTGATAAGTAATAGATTCTGTAACTGACCCAGTATTCACTGTCTCTATGTACAGAGTATTTTCTATACAGATGTCTATACACCAATATGGAATCCCTGATAAGTAATAGATTCTGTAACTGACCCGTATTCCTGTCTTATTACAGAGTATTTCTATACAGATGTCTATACACCAGATATGAACCCTGATAAGTAATAGATCTGTAACTGACCCAGTATTCACTGTCTCTATGTACAGAGTATTTTCTATACAGATGTCTATACACACAATATGGAATCCCTGATAGTAATAGATTCTGTAACTGACCCAGTATTCACTGTCTCTATGTACAGAGTATTTTCTATACAGATGTCTATACACCAATATGGAATCCCTGATAAGTAATAGATTCTGTAACTGACCAGTATTCACCGTCTCTATGTACAGAGTATTTCTCATACAATGTCTATACACCATATGGAATCCCTGATAAGTAATAGATTCTGTAACTGACCCAGTATTCACTGTCTCTATGTACAGAGTATTTTCTATACAGTGTCTATACACCAATATGGAATCCCTGATAAGTAATAGATTTGTAACTGACCCAGTATTCACGTCTCTATGTACAGAGTATTTTCTATACAGATGTCTATACACCAATATGGAATCCCTGATAAGTAATAGATTCTGTAACTGACCCAGTATCTGTCTCTATGACAGAGATTTTCTATACAGATGTCTATACACCAATATGGAATCCCTGATAAGTAATAGATTCTGTAACTGACCCCAGTATTCACTGTCTCTATGTACAGAGTATTTTCTATACAGATGTCTATACACCAATATGGAATCCCTGATAAGTAATAGATTCTGTAACTGACCCCAGTATTTACTGTCTCTATGTACAGAGTATTTTCTATACAGATGTCTATACACCAATATGGAATCCCTGATAAGTAATAAATTCTGTAACTGACCCCAGTATTCACCGTCTCTATGTACAGAGTATTTTCTATACAGATGTCTATACACCGATATGAAATCCCTGATAAGTAATAGATTCTGTAACTGACCCAGAATTCACTGTCTCTATGTACAGAGTATTTTCTATGCATATGTCTATACACCGATATGGAATCCCTGATAAGTAATAGATTTTGTAACTGACCCCAGTATTCACCGTCTCTATGTACAGAGTATTTTCTATACGGATGTCTATACACCAATATGGAATCCCTGATAAGTAATAGATTCTGTAACTGACCCCAGTATTCACTGTCTCTATGTACAGAGTATTTTCTATACAGATGTCTATACACCAATATGGAATCCCTGATAAGTAATAGATTCTGTAACTGACCCCAGTATTCACTGTCACTATGTACAGAGTATTTTCTATACAGATGTCTATACACCGATATGGAATCCCTGATAAGTAAAAGATTATGTAACTGACCCAGTATTCACTGTCTCTATGTACAGAGTATTTTCTATACAGATGTCTATACATCGATATGGAATCCCTGATAAGTAATAGATTCTGTAACTGTCCCCAGTATTCACTGTCACTATGTACAGAGTATTTTCTATACAGATATCTTCTATACACCAGAGGAATCCCCGATAAGTAATAGCTTCTGTAACTGACCCCAGTATTCACCATCTCTATGTACAGAGTATTTTCTATACAGATGTCTACACACCGATATGAAATCCCCGATAAGTAATAGATTCTGTAACTGATCCAGTATTCACCGTCTCTATGTACAGAGTATTTTCTATACAGATGTCTACACACCAATATGGAATCCCCGATAAGTAATAGATTCGTAACTGACCCCAGTATTCACCGTCTCTATGTACAGAGTATTTTCTATACAGATGTCTATACCCCAATATGGAATCCCTGATAAGTAATAGATTCTGTAACTCACCCCAGTATTCACCGTCTCTATGTACAGAGTATTTTCTGTACAGATGTCTATACACCAATATGGAATCCCTGGTAAGTAATAGATTCTGTAACTGACCCCAGTATTCACTGTCTCTTTGTACAGAGTATTTTCTATACAGATGTCTATACACCGATATGGAATCCCTGATAAGTAATAGATTCTGTAACTGACCCCAGTATTCACTGTCTCTATGTACAGAGTATTTTCTATACAGATGTCTATACACCGATATTGAATCCCTGATAAGTAATAGATTCTGTAACTGACCCCGGTATTCACTGTCTCTATGTACAGAGTATTTTCTATATAGATGTCTATACACCGATATGGAATCCCTGATAAGTAATAGATTCTGTAACTGACCCCAGTATTCACTGTCTCTATGTACAGAGTATTTTCTATACAGATGTCTACACACCGATATGGAATCCTTGATAAGTAATAGATTCTGTAACTGACCCCGGTATTCACTGTCACTATGTACAGAGTATTTTCTATACAGATGTCTATATACCAATATGGAATCCCTGATAAGTAATAGATTCTGTAACTGACCCCAGTATTCACTGTCTCTATGTACAGAGTATTTTCTATACAGATGTCTACATACCAATATGGAATCCCCGATAAGTAATAGATTATGTAACTGACCCCAGTATACACTGTCTCTATGTACAGAGTATTTTCTATACAGATGTCTATACACCGATATGGAATCCCCGATAAGTAATAGATTCTGTAACTGACCCCGGTATTCACCGTCTCTATGTACAGAGTATTTTCTATACAGATGTCTATACACCATATGGACTCCTGATAAGTATAGATTCTGTAACTGACCCAGTATTCACTGTCTCTATGTACAGAGTATTTTCTATACGATGTCTATACACCATATGGAATCCCTGATAGAAATAGATTCTGTAACTGACCCCAGTATTCACTGTCTCTATGTACAGAGTATTTTCTATACAGATGTCTATACACGATATGGAATCCCTGATAAGTATAATTCTGTAACTGACCCAGTATTCACTGTCTCTATGTACAGAGATTATTCTATACTAACAGATGTCTACACCAATATGGAATCCCTGATAAGTAATAGATTCTGTAACTGACCCAGTATTCACTGTCTCTATGTACAGAGTATTTTCTATCAGATGTCTATACACCAATATGGAATCCCATAATAAGTAATAGATTCTGTAACTGACCCAGTATTCACTGTCTCTATGTACAGAGTATTTCTATACGATGTCTATACACCAATTGGAATCCCTGATAAGTAATAGATTCTGTAACTGACCCCAGTATTCCTGTCCTCGTACAGAGTATTTTCTATACAGTTTCTATACACCGATATGGAATCCCTGATAAGTAATAGATCTGTAACTGACCCCAGTATCACTGTCTCTATGTACAGAGTATTTTCTATACAGATGTCTATACACCAATATGGAATCCCTGATAAGTAATAGATTCTGTAACTGACCCCAGTATTCACTGTCTCTATGTACAGAGTATTTTCTATACAGATGTCTATACACCAATATGAGAATCCCTGATAAGTAATAGATTCTGTAACTGACCAGTATTCACCGTCTCTATGTACAGAGTATTTTCTATACAGATGTCTATCACCAATATGGAATCCCTGATAAGTAATAGATTCTGTACTGACCCCAGTATTCACTGTCTCTATGTACAGAGTATTTTCTATACAGATGTCTATACACCAATATGGAATCCCTGATAAGTAATAGATTCTGTAACTGACCCAGTATTCACGTCCTATGTACAGAGTATTTTCTATACAGATGTCTATACACCAATATGAATCCCTGATAGTAATAGATTCTGTAACTGACCCCCATTATTCACTGTCTCTATGTACAGAGTATTTTCTATACAGATGTCTATACACCAATATGGAATCCCTGATAGTAATAGATTCTGTACGACCCCAGTATTCCCTGTCTCTATGTACAGAGTATTTTCTATACAGATGTCTATACCACCATATGGAATCCCTGATAAGTAATAGATTCTGTAACTGACCCAGTATTACTGCCTCTATGTACAGAGTATTTCTATACAGATGTCTATACACCAATATGGAATCCCTGATAAGTAATAGATTCTGTAACTGACCCCATATTCACTGTCTCTATGTACAGAGTATTTTCTATACAGATGTCTATACACCAATATGGAATCCCTGATGTAATAGATTCTGTAACTGACCCAGTTTCACTGTCTCTATACAGAGTATTTTCTATACAGATGCCTATACACCAATATGGAATCCCGGATAAGTAATAGATTCTGTAACTGACCCCAGTATTCACTGTCTCTATGTACAGAGTATTTTCTATACAGATGTCTATAAACCATATGGAATCCCTGATAATAATAGATTCTGTAACTGACCAGTATTCACGTCTCTATGTACAGAGTATTTCATACAGATGTCTATACACCATATGGAATCCCTGATAAGTAATAGATTCTGTAACTGACCCCGTATTCACTGTCTCTATGTACAGAGTATTTTCTATACAGATGTCTATACACCATATGGAATCCCTGATAAGTAATAGATTCTGAACTGACCCAGTATCACTGTCTCTATGTACAGAGTATTTTCTATACAGATGTCTATACACAATATGGAATCCCTGATAAGTAATAGATTCTGTAACTGACCCCAGTATTCACTGTCTCTATGTACAGAGTATTTCTATACAGATGTCTATACACCAATATGGAATCCCTGATAAGTAATAGATTCTGTAACTGACCCCAGTATTCACTGTCTCTATGTACAGAGTATTTTCTATACAGATGTCTATACACCAATATGGATCCCTGATAAGTAATAGATTCTGTAACTGACCCCAGTATTACGGTCTCTATGTACAGAGTATTTTCTATACAATGTCTATACACCAATATGGAATCCCTGATAAGTAATAGATTCTGTAACTGACCCCAGTATTCACTGTCTCTATGTACAGAGTATTTTCTATACAATGTCTATACACCAATATGGAATCCCTGATAGTAATAGATTCTGTAACTGACCCAGTATTCACTGTCTCTATGTACAGAGTATTTTCTATACAGATGCTATACACCAATATGGAATCCTGATAATAATAGATTCTGTAACTGACCCCAGTATTCCCTGTCTCTATGTACAGAGTATTTTCTATAAAGATGCTATACACCATATGGAATCCCTGAAAGTAATAGATTCTGTAACTGACCCATTATTCACTGTCTCTATGTACAGAGTATTTTCTATACAATGTCTATACACCAATATGGAATCCCTGATAATAATAGATTCTGTAACTGACCCAGTATTCACTGTCTCTATGTACAGAGTATTTTTCATACAGATGTCTATACACCAATAGGGAATCCCTGATAAGTAATAGATTCTGTAACGACCACCCAGTATTCACTGTCTCTATGTACAGATTTTTCTATACAGATGTCTATACACCAATATGGAATCCCTGATATGAATAGATTCTGTAACTGACCCAGTATTCACTGTCTCTATGTACGAGTATTTTCTATACAGATGTCTATACACCATATGGAATCCCTGATAAGTAATAGATTCTGTAACTACACCCCAGTATTCACTGTCTCTATGTACAGAGATTTTTCTATAACAGATGTCTATACACCGATATGGAATCCCTGATAAGTAATAGATTCTGTAACTGACCCCAGTATTCACGTCTCTATGTACAGAGTATTTTCTATACAGATGTCTTACACCGATATGGAATCCTGATAAGTAATAGATTCTGTAACTGACCCAGTATTCACTGTCTCTATGTACAAGTATTTTCTATCAGATGTCTATACACCAATATGAATCCCTGATAAGTAATAGATTCTGTAACTGACCCCAGTATTCACGTCTCTATGTACAAGTATTTTCATACAGATGTCTATACACCGATATGGCGAATCCCTGATAAGTAATACATTCTGTAACTGACCCAGTATTCACTGTCTCTATGTACAGAGTATTTTCTATACAGATGTCTATACACCAATATGGAATCCCTGATAAGTAATAGATTCTGTAACTGACCCCAGTATTCACTGTCTCTATGTACAGTGCATTTTCTATACAGATCTCTCCACACCAATATGGAAGTCCCTGATAAGACTTTAAAAGCTGCTTGTTACTCTGCAGTTTATTTAGCAGTCATTGTGAGTTGCTGGTTAATTAAAGTGCAAGGTAACAAGCAGCTTTTAAAGTCTTATCAGGGATTTCTATATTGGTGTGGAGACCTCTGTATGACTTTTTTTAATTATTCTTTTCCTAGCAAAGGATAAAGGATTAATGTAACTTGATTCTCTGCTTATACACTGGTGGTGCACCTGGTAAGGCACCAGTTTTAGAAACACAGTTCAGAAGGTCACAAGTTGGAATACCTAGACTTTCCATTTATTCTATTATGTTCCAAGCAAAAGATAAAGATTCTAAAAATACCACAAATCTCAGCTTATGCAGTGGTGGTGCACCTGGTAAGGCACCAGTTCTAGAAATACATAGTTCAGAAGCTCACAATTTTGAATCCCCAGACTTTCCTTTTTTTGTTGCTTCCATTATGTTCCTAGCAAAAGATAAAGATTCCATGTGTACTATAATTAGCCTAGAGGTGAGAGCTCTGCTTTTAGCAAGTAAATATACAATTTGCAGGTTCAATTCCCCTGACTTATTTTTATTATTTTTGCTGAGATGTTGATAAATATTCCTTGTTAAGAAATACACTGCATTTTGTATGAAATGTAAAGGAATATATCATTGTTAGGAAAGGAGCATTGGGGAGGATCTCTGTGCTGTCTGTGCTGTTATGTAATTTGCTGTAAGCTTTTGGACAGCAAGGCTGCAACTTCTTTGTTTTGATCTGTTGATCATTACAGAGCATGTGCCTGTACGCAGACACTTAGCTAGGGTTTTACCCAGCTAAGGTGGATTATGGGAGCTGACCCCTAGTACTCACGGGGTAATTTCATAAATCACCCAAAAGCTACAGCAAAGGAAGAAGTGAGACACAGCTTATTATATGTTTGTGAATGTGCTCTGTCTATTGGGACAATGTTGTCAGAAGACTTTAGTTCATCTTTTAAGAATCTTTTATTAATATGCCCCAATTAATTATAGAAGTCTAGTCAGCAAGATCGCTAGTTAAAAGTGTAAGAACTCAAAAATGTTTAGATTATAATTGGTAATCTCTGCAGTTTTTACATAATAAAAACTAAATACATGCAAACAGTAAAAGAGATGCATAATTGGAAAGTGGATGGGTAAAAAAAATATTTGTAATGAGAGTGTGTTCATGAAATTGTCTTAGAATAATTTAATGGGCTCTTTGAAACAACCTATTGGTTAACAATCTAAATGGTTAAGGTTATTGTTTATAGAGTTCAAAAGATATCTTGTAAAAAGAACTGAAGTTGTTTTTTGGGTAAAGATTTATTTTAAATGTTTGGTTTAACTTTTCTGTGGGGATGTTCTTCTGTGTTTGAGAGGAACATCTCAATGTCTAGAGGGTTGGTCTGGAAAAGATTTTAAACCAGGAACACATCTATCACGGTACCATCCCCATGTTGGGAACCATTTGATTGTGCCTTATAACAGAGACAGTCATTGTGTCTAGCAAAGGGTTCAGGGCCTTAGCAACTGAACTACCTTTATATCTCTGTGAGGTCTATCTGACTAATTAGAATATGTCTACCCACTTTACCTTCTTGGGGAACAGTATTGTGCTTAAATGGGATGTTAGCACACATTTTTTGCTGTTTGCTTTTCCCATAGTTTGTGAAAAGTTCCAACATCTTCCATTTATTTAATTTTTTTGTCCTTAATAACAAAGACATCATCAATATATTGCCAGCAAGCCCCCCAATGTACATTCTAAAAAAACGCCCTTCCCCTGCATAGAGGGGGCAACATTCACTCCTATAGCAACCCCCTTAATTGGAGATATTCTAAAATAACTTCAACATAATTGTAATTTAACCCTTTAAATGTTGCATGCGATATGGTGTAAAATCTCGACAAAAAGGACCTAAATGCACAGAAATTGTCTTTATGAGAAATTGGAAAGCATATTTCATATTTCAAAAATGTGGGGAGAGATCAATACTAGGTGATCCGTTCTAATCACCTAAACTTTAATTGTTGCCGATGAAGAAAAACTAACAATTAGATGTACTCATTCCATTTATAACATTTATTGTGACAATTGATGTAAACAATGTTTTGGGGCTTCCCCCTTCCTCAGGTGTATAATTCAACATACCATGTGCTCAGTTAAATACTGTGGCCACACCTGCCTGGGGGTGAAGTTAACAAATTATGCATTGTGATTGATCACTAGAGATGGACACAAAACCGAACTTGAGCCCGTGTTTGAGCCGAACTTTATGAGTTCGGATGAACTCGAACTATTCGAACTAGTTAATTTTTCCAGACTCGCGGCTGCATTTTCAATAATTATCTTAAATTCGATAATGTAGCCTTCAATTTTTGGCAACCCTCGAAAGTATCATTCGTTTTCTATAATCCTTGAAAGTATCATTTGATTTCCGTAACCCTCAAATTTATGGTTCTATTTCCGCTAACCCTAGAAAGTATCATTTGGTAACCCTCCAATTGGCTGTTACCCTCGAATGTACGTTGTGCAAAACTCAACAATTGCCTGCTCATGTTTAAGAAGTTTTGGTGATAGTGACATGTTCCCTAGAACATTTCCCAGGTGCCACAGCCATTTACAGTAAGTAAGACCAGGTTAAAAAAACACCTTTGGATTGAGCTTCTGATGCTCTCTTCTTCTAAATTATCATCTACTTATTTTAAAGTGCTACTTTTTGTGTTCTATTAGTTACATTTTCCTAATTTACAACACTGTGGTTTTTCTTTTTCCTTTTATTTCTTTCTTTTCAGGATGAATGAATTAGGTAAATATAAATAGGGACCTAGATATATAGGTTTTCTCATTATGTAGGGCATGTGTTACAGGAAACACTTGAAATTCATGTCTTCATTTTATCCCTTTGGGTGAATGGGGTTGAGGTGATGTATCCAATATATCTCCCTATATATATATATAATATAGTCTTTTTCAGAATTCTCACCTCTTGGGGGGGTTGTTACCACCTCCAAGACCATCCATCTAACTTGTGCGCATTGTGTTCCTGTTGTTTAAAATGTTTTAAGACTGAAGTTACCCATTCATTTTTGACTAGATTACATTTTTTTATGTCCTGTTTATGTTCTCCTATACGGATCCTGACCTGTCTTTTTGTCTTCCCTACATATGCTGGTCCACAATGACACTTTAGCATGTATTTTTTTTTAAAGGGCCATTCTCACCTTCGATAATTGCTGTACATACCTGGTAATTTAAGCAGGGAAATGTACCTGTCTTTTGAATACCTAGTATACTCTGAGTGCTTGTGTTGCATTTATAATCTGAGTGTACAAGTTTACTTCCCAAGTTGTTACTTTTCTTGTATGAGAATAACGTTTTTTGTTTAAACAGGGCTCCCGCCTTTTCATCATTGGTCAATACGTTCCAATACTTGTTAACAATACGTTTTATATCTTGTGACTGAGTACTATAAGTCAATATAAATGTTTGTCACTGGACTGTTTTTTATTGAGCATTGTATGTCTGGGGGTTTTCAATGCTTGTTCAGCTGCTCCCCTGATTATTCTTTTATGATAGCCTCTTTGATTAAATTTTACTGACATTTCGTTGGAAGCTCGCCCATCTGAAACATTCTTTCAAACTCTCAAGACCTGCCCCAAAGGTTTGCCTCTTATTGTATTTCTGGGATGAAAACTAGATGCAAGTCGCATGTTGTTTCTGTCGGCTTCACATATAGGTCAGTGCTGAGAGTTGAATGAACTTTTTTACCATAATAGCCAAGAATGATATTTCTTTTTTGTCGTATTGCACAGTGAATTTGAGATAATAATGTCATGCATTTATGTCTTGTGTAAAATCTTTGAGTTCAGCTTCTGTGCCGACCATAGTAGAAAAATATCATTTATATATATTTTGCAGTCTATTTAGGAAGTCCGTAGTGTCCTTTAAATAAATGGTAAAAAGCACTTTGTCTCAAATTTAAGAGTTTAACATTATAATAATAATCATGTTTTAAGAAGTAAAAGCACTTTAGAATCACAAAGTTTTAAAGGTTTTGATGTCTCCACTTAAAGGGCATATCCACCCCCAAAACTATAATCCCCCCAACTACTGGCCCCACCATGTAGTGTAGTTTAATCCTTACCTCACATCCCAGCTCCATAGGGTTCTCCTGTAAGACCCCCCCCCAAAGTCCCAAAACTAACCACCAGGAGATAGCAGGTCCATATAGGGCTCTGCCTCTATCTTGCCTCCGGTAGATATTTCCATGCGTACTGCAGCCCTTCTCCCCCCCTCCCTCCCCCTCCCTCTCCTCCCTCTCCCTCCCGTTCTACTATCCCTCCCCCTAGCACAAATCCCCCTTAATATGGCTCCCCCATGTCCCCCAGCCCCAACCGCATCTTTTTTTTTTTCAAAAAGCTCCCCAAACTCTTACTTACCTCTCCTCTTTCCTCCGCTCACTGAATGACCGGCAGCCGCGTCCTGATTGGTGCTGCTCAGCCAATCACAGAGCGACTGCTGGTCCCGCCCCTCTGCTTGCATTCTGGCAAGCAGAGGGCCGGCAGTGCGGCGGAGGAACAGGGGAGGTAAGTAAGAGTTTGGGGGGCTTTCTGAAAAAAAAATGTATGCGGTTGGGGCTGGGGGACATGGGGGAGCAGCATATTAAAAATTAGTTTTACGGGTGGACATACCCTTTAAGTAGCATTAGAATAATAATGTGACTTATAAATGTGTTAATTTAGAAATGTTTATCACATTTTTTTAAGTGAGCTATTACAATACAGGGTAATTCAATAAAAGTTCTTATCGTTTAAAATGGTGCTAATTTTGCCCCAACCAATCAATGTTAGCTTTCAAATGATATCTGATTGGTTGGGGCAAAATTAGCACCGTTTTAAACAATAAGAACTTTTATTGAATCTCCCTGAATATTTGTTAACTGCACCCCATAACAAACGTGGCCACTGTATTGAACTGAGCACAGGGTATGTTGAATTATACACCTGAGGAAGGGGGAGACTCCGAAACGTGGTGTTCACCGATTGACACAATAAATGTCATAACTGGAATGAGTGCATCTCACCATCTCAATACTTTATTGAAGCAACTGCTGGTGGCTGGCAGTTTGTGAGATTAAGCACCATCCATGTTTTATAGATAAAAAGGATTGCGAGGAGTTTAAACATGTAGGATAGGTGTAAGAGCTCTACTTTTAGCAAGAGAGACTACATGAAGTTGCCGGTTCAATTCCCCAGACATACCTTTAATTTTTACTGAAATGTTTATATTCTGTTTCTTACATTCATGGTAGCTAAGAAATACACAGCAAAGACTACTTTTCCTTTTTGTATGAAAGGATTATATCATTATTAGGACAGCAACATTGAATGTATTTTTAAAAAAAAACTGAAATCCCTGCTCTGTGCCAGAGAGAGGGGGATATCTCTGTTGTTTTGTGATTGGATGTCAGCTTCTGGGAAGCAAGGCTGCAACTTATTTGTTTTGATCATTTGAGAACTACAGAGCATGTGCATGTCCTGCAAACATTTTGCTAGGTTTACCTAGCTAAAGTGGATTATGGGATCTGACCTCTAGAACCCACTGGGAAATTCTAAAAATCACCCCGCAGCCACAGCAAAGGGAAAGGTAAGACAAAGCTTGTTGTACATTTGTGAATGTGCTCTGTCTCCAATGTTTGTATGAAGAATTTAGTTATCCTTTAACATTTTCTATAAATGTTGGTCATTTACATCCATAATATAATGAAATATAAATGACATAAATGCCTATTTTACAAGTTGAAAATGCTACTTTTTTTTAAAAAGCATCTTGAAGGTGTAGGTTAATAATGCCTGTTGGTTTCTTAATATTATGGGTTGGCACATTCTCTGAATCTGACTTATTTGTCGGAATTTTTGTTTGTAATTTTTTTTATGTACTAGTAGGAAAGGTTTAACACTTTATGTTGGAAATGTTTAACACAATAGATGTCTGGGACATATGAGTGAATGGAAGGATATTTGGACTTGTTAAATATGTGTGGGGCTATATAGCCTCACTGAACTGTCCCTACACAAATTTTCACTTTGTCTGCACCATTTTATCACCATAGTAGAGGTTTTTAGGATACTATTGTTCTTATTCTTCTTAAGCAATGATAACTGCAAGCATATTTCTACAGACAATCTTGGTTTGTACATGGTTATTTGCTAAAGATGTTTACTTTAAAATATAACCCTTTAACTCTTTTTTTTAAATGAAATATTTAATAATTTAAATTGCAATATTGTTTAAAAGAAAATGAATGAAACTAAAGATCTCACATATGATAAGTTAGAAATAATAGGATATTGGCCCCTGCACGTTTTGCTGTTGTATAGAGTTGTGTAATTAGCCCATTGTACATTCCAATTTTATTAGTAAGGTCACGTCACCCAGTCCTATAGGAAGTTGTCTGTGCCTGCTTATAGTTGTGGCACCCAGGAAATTTACAGGGAGATTCAATAAAAGTTCTTATCGTTTAAAACGGTGCTAATTTTGCTCCAACCAATCAGATCTTATTTAACATTTGAAAGCTAACATCTGATTGGTTGGGGAAAAATTAGAACTTTTATTAAATAACCCTGAAGAACTTTTATTGAATAACCCTGTTGGTCTGCACAGGATCAGATTCTCTAGATACCAGATAACAGTAACTCACAGCAACTATGGATGTATGATGTGAGTTTGCTTCTCAATTATCACAATTTACATAAGAACAAGACCATAATAAAGTGTGTCTGAGTGTGTTCACATATTTTTAGCTTGTGAACTAATATTAGAACTATAAAAAATGGTAAATAAAGAGAGTGACAAAGAAAATAGTTTACTAAGGACGAGAATCTAATAAAATTAGGTCTGTTGTACTGCATGGAAGGGGAAGCCTCAATTTGGCTAGTGGTAAGCAAATGTATTGATAAAAACCTAATGTGTTGTAATATTCTTTTAATCTTTGTGGTTAAATGTTTCTCCTAGTGGAGCTTATTACAATACAGAATAATCTCCATTTATAATAATCCCAATGGAACCATCAAAAACAAAAATCAACCTTATATTATGTGTTTTTTAAAATAAGTATTATATTAAAGATATATCAGGTAGGAAGCAGGTAGGTAGCAGACCGTATTCATTTCTCCAGCTTCAGCTCACAAGTGCCCCTTGTGTGCTAAAACTCTTCACCTATCTCTAACAGAGTCAAACATACATACTCAAGGGTAGGCAGGGCATGATCTGATTTTAAGAACTGCATGAGCAGCCTTTTGACATCTTACAGTGGCTTAGTACACAAAATGGGGGGTAGGGTTAAGTTCTCCAACTTCTCTGTTTAAGATGTTTAAAAGTTAGGGGGGGACACTATTTGCATAGTCTCTACTCTAATTTATCTTTTCACTAATTTACTTTCCTTTTACTGTCTGTATTGAAATAGAGAGTGTCATTATTTAATTTCCAATGAGCCAGACCAGTTAGAGAAGTAGACAGGACACACATATTTGCTGATAAATATTATAGAAGGGCACACTTACTACTGTTTGTATAATGAGGCTTATACGTAATCCTTTATAATATAATATGTTTTTTTACAATAAATTCTTTTGTGTTCAGTTTGGGTCTAAAAAATATAATGTAACATTTTGGAAAGAATATACAACCCAGTAACCCAGAGCTGGATGATAAGATGGAGAATATCTCAGCAGCCACCATTTTACTCCCTTACTGCTCAGGTAGGCTGGGCAAATGATACCCACACACTACAGAACACCAACATCTGAATGTGATGTTTTTAGCTTCATTAAATCGGTCAGGGAATCTTGGCTAGAAATGCACAATGAAACTACACACGATAATGTTCCCATGTCACAATAATACAAAAGAAAGCGATGATCCTTCATTAACAGTAAAATAATGGTGTCCCTTTCTGAAAATGGATCAGTATCCAGAAATGGTGGACATGAGACCATCCACACTGCAGGATATCATCTCACCTAAAGAACATACAGTCACTAGTTTGATGGACGTTGGGTTCCTACATACTTTGTCGTTTGCTCCCAGGCTTGTAGCATTGAAGGCAATAAACTGTGACCGTTTTAGCCAAACAAGAGAAAGAAAGAAATAGTGAAAATCACCCCAAATGCTGCTTGCGGAGGAGACAACATGTATCTGTGGGTGTCCAATGAATAAGAGAGTGCAGAGGAAACACAACATGAGAGAGATGAGGAGGAGACAGCTGAGATTCTGGTTATTGGCTTTCACCATTGGAGTGTCCCAATGTTCTACAAAGATTCCCAAAACTACAGTTGTTGCAATATAGAGAATCAAGGCCATGGAAGTTAAACTTGCTCCCAGAGTGTCTGTATAAGAAAGGTAGTTTATGACTTTAGGGATACAAGCAGTTCTGTTCTTGTTAGGTGACTCGTGTTCAAGACATTTCCAACATTCTGCAGTATCTGAAAAGTAAAACAATAACTGGCTAAAGATGAAAATCAGTGGTGGGGGACTGTGAAAATGTGGATAGCATTATAGTAGCACAATAACAAACATTATTGTACTTGGGCACCCTCTGTTATATATTGGACATTGTAAAACACTATTACTAAAGATATTTATGTATGGGCAGAGTTTTTTGAGAATAAAGAAATAGGTACAAGGAGACATACAGATAGGAGGAGACTGACAGACACTTACCTCTGTATTAAAGTTCCCTTCTTTTAGCTCCTCCCCCCTCCTTTCCTTTAGGCCTCTTTCCTTTCGCCTTATGAAGAAGAGGGGGTGGGGAGCTGTTTCCCTATGATACACAGACATTAATTCTGTGCCTTGCATTCACTAATTTGTTATGATGGGCAAAAACTGTTTGTTTGTTTTTTAAAGACATAATTGGGTGTAATGATGAAACCTTTAATTAGATCTTAAAGAGTATCTCCACTGAAAAAAGCACTTTTTGCTATTCAGTTTTATTGAAGAACAGGAGATAATAGAGCTGTGTCTTACCTCCTGTTCTTCAATAAAATGTTCAGGAGCCGGGAACGAAGGTAAGGAACTTAGCTGGTTTCTCGCTCCTCCACCAAGTCCATCGGGACCTGACAGAGTAAATGGCAGAGGATGGAGAGGCCAGGCAATTTCCTTACCTTCATTCCCAGCTCCTGAACATTTTATTGAAGAAGAGGTAAGACACAGCTCCTTTAATAAAATAAAAACTATTTACCGGATAGGTTGGAAATTTCCCCTTCTCCACACTGTACACAGTCATAACAACAAGATGGCTTCCCTTCTATTTTAGCCTTCCTGTATCCTGGGGCACACGGTTCGTTGCACAGAGATGGCGGCACCAACATTTGTAAGACACAAAATACACATGCAGGTAAATATGAATGTAAGATGGGCATATACAGCATATACGGGGTTATTCAATAAAAGTTCTTATCGTTTAAAATGGTGCTAATTTTGCCCCAACCAATCAGATGTAAGCTTTCAAATGTTAAACAAGATCTGATTGGTTGGGGCAAAATTAGCACCATTTTAAACGATAAGAACTTTTATTGAATCTCCCTGATAGTACTTTAGAGGTTACTGCTGAATATCTACAAAATGATACATCAAAAAGTTCTAGATCACATTAATTACTAATAAATGGGAGATCTGTTGTATTCAATTAGATCAACTGGACTTAGTTTAGTTCTTGAAGGCGTTTAGCTAGTCATCCGACTGGCTTTCTCAATTCAGAATGACTTTTACAGGAATCTGTGGCAATTATGTACCCTGGAAAAATCCCAATTAGCATATCACAGCCAGGTGTTAAGGGTGATTGCATAGTGGCTAAGAGGTGTTATAGGAAGCCATTGTTCGAGCAATATATCATCGCCTCTACCCTGGTGAGGCACATCCATGCATATATGGACTCCAAAAGATATATAAGGAAGGGGCACCGCTAAGACCTATAGTCAGCAGCATCAACTCTGTAACATATAAGGTGGCAAAATACCTAGCCAACATCTTAGGACCATTGGTGGGAAGTTCTAAGCATCACATCCAGAACTCTCAGGATTTCACCAACAAGATTGAAGATATAGTACTCGGTGTAGAAGAAACTATGGTGTCCTATGATGTGACATCTCTCTTCACCTGTATACCCACCAAGGAGGCTGTTGACATGGTGAAAAAAATGCTAGGCCAAGACAGCACTCTTACCAGCAGAACTGATCTCAACCCAGAACAGGTGTGTTCCTTACTGGACTTGTGCCTGAATACCACCTATTTCAAATACCGTGATACGTTCTATAAGCAAAAACATGGATGTGCTATGGGATCTCCAGTTTCACCCTTTGTGGCCAACCTTTACATGGAGGAGGTAGAAAAACAGGCGCTTAATACCTTTAAGGGCAAAGTACCCAGCCACTGGTTCAGATATGTGGATGACACCTGGGTTAAAATCCACCAGAAGGAAGTACAAGCTTTCACAGAACACATTAATGCGGTAGACCAAAAGATCAAATTTACAAGGGAAGATACAAAACAACAAACTGGCTTTCTTGGACTGCTTGGTAGAAGACAGGGAGAATGGTAAATTGGAAGTAGAGGTTTACAGAAAACCAACACATACAGATCAGTATTTGATGTTTGACTCCCACCACCCTTTAGATCACAAACTGGGTGTCGTCAGAACCCTGCAACACAGAGCTGAGAACATCCCCACTAGCACAGAGGTGAATGCTAAAGAAATGAAACATCTCAGAGGAGCCCTTAAAACTTGTGGATATCCAGACTGGGCCTTTGTCAAAAGAAGTAGAAGGAAAGAAAAGAAAAGAACAGGTATACCAACATTGAAGGGGAAAAGCAAGTAAGGAGAAAGAACATGCTCATCCCATATGTAGCAGGGGTCCCTCCGAGAAATGAAGAAGAATTTTCAATAAACACTGTATCCCTGTCTGCTTTAAAACAAACAACACACTGAGGCAGTAATTGGTACATCCGAAAGACCCAATACAGAAGACAAGATAAGCGACATCATATACGCAGTGCAGTGCAGTGAAGAATGCTCTGATTTGTATGTGGGGGGGACCAAACAGCAACTGCATCAACGTATGGCCGAGCACGGAAGAGACAATTCCTCGGGTCAGGATTCAGCCCTGTACCTGCTTCTTAAGGATAAAGGACATACCTTTGAAGATTGTAATGTTAACATATTGGCAAAGGAGCATGACTGGTTCAAGAGAGGTGTCAAGGAGGCCATTTATGTGAAAATAAAGAAACCAAGCCTAAATAGAGGTGGGGGGTTCGACACCAACTGTCTGCCATGTACAATGCTGTTTTAACACCTTACTCTGGGCGTTCCTATAACACCTCTTAGCCACTATCCAATCCCGCCCTTAACACCTGGCTGTGATATGCTAATTGGGATTTTCCAGGGTACATAATTGCCACAGATTCTTGTACAAGTCATTCTGAATTGAGAGATCCAGTCGGATGACTAGCGAAACGTCTTCAAGAACTAAACTTCAAGTCCAGTTGATCTAATTGAATACAACAGATATACCATGACCTGGATGAATGAGAACCTTCACAAGCATTATAAAAGCTTTCTGTTGGGATTGGTTTGGCATTTAAAGAAAACTGCTAAAACTTTCATTAACCCTACTTGTTTTGAAAACAAGTAAAAACACTTGAAAACTGCAGCTGAACCCAAAAATGTGTAATTTGCAAATTTAAAATGGTCATAAGTTTTTTCTATCCTTCTACTTGTCTATATTTTTAAACAATAATTATAGTTATACAGTAACTGACTTTTTTCTGTCACTCACGATTCTCCCATCTCACTTACAAACAGTAGGTGGCCTTTCCATGGAAACCTAATTATCTTCAATATGCATTTACCTGTGGACTAGCACTTTTAAGGACTCTTCCTCCCTTGTTTACTTTCCAGGACCTCATTGTAGGCATCACCTTCTGTTTTGTTCCCCTGTATTCCTGTTCCTAATTTTTTATGTCCAGACTGGTTTGTGCTTGACTTCATCTGTTATTTTTTTCTCTGGCTTTGTAATTTTTTATAGTCCCTTATGTCTAAGATTACCCCATTTATGACTTTGGTTTTTCTAACTACTCGTCTTCTTATCTGACTCTTTTTCTCCATTATTTGTAGGTATAGAATAAAAGAATTCATATAAATGGTTGCATATGGACATAGCTCCCTTATATTCATCTATAGGTCATAAGAAAGGTTCTGAAGTCTTATAATATTGCATGCATTGGTATGATATATTGGTTTGATGATAAATACTTTCTGCAGAAAAGAGGACCCGCCATAAGTGTCTGTTTTTTTATACAGATGGGATTATATTCAAGGGAGAAAAATATTATTCTCCCTCTTTACAAGGCACTGGTAATGCCTCCTTTGGAACAGGCAGTGCAGTTTTGTAATTCCATATACAAAAGGGACATTTTGGAAATAGAAGCAGTTCAGAGAAGGACAACTAAAATAATAAAGGTAATGGAGGGGCCTGACTATGCTGGCAGATTAGACAAGTTAGGGCTGTTTACATTGCAGAAGCAGCATTTGAATGGGGATTTGATCACTTCATACAAATATATTAATGGATCATTTAATAAACTTTTTAGTGCATTGATCACCAACTGGTCATTTCAGAAGACTTGTGGACATCCTTTAAGATTAGAAGAAAATAAGTTTCCTCTTCAGGTTGGTGAAGGTTTCTTTACAGTAAGAACAGTGAAACTATGGAACTGTCTTCCAGCAGATGTGGCAAGTTCACTGAATAGCTTTAAAAGTGGGCTGGATAAGTTTCTAAAACTAAAGAATATTGAGAATTACGGGTATTAATACATATACTGTAGTTCTGGTTGGTACAGGGATACTATATAATATTGAGAATTACTGGTATTAATACATATTCTCTAGTTTTGGTTGGTACGGGAATACTATATAATATTGAGAATTCCTGGTATTAATACATATACTGTAGTTCTGGTTGGAACAGGGATACTATATAATATTGAGAATTACTGATATTAATACATATACTGTAGTTCTGGTTGGTACAGGGATACTATATAATATTGAGAATTACTGGTATTAATACATATACTGTAGCTCTGGTTAGTACAGGGATACTATATAATATTGAAAATTACTGGTATTAATACATATACTGTAGTTCTGGTTGGTACAGGGAAACTATAAAAAATAAATCAGCCTGTATATGTATGTCCTGTATGTATGTATGTATGTATGTATTTTATATATAAGAAATAAAATACATACATATATACATACATACATACATACATACATATATACATACATACTGTATACAGGCTGATTTATTTTTGTTCTTATAGTACCTCTCTTTGGGACAGAACACGTGTTTACTCACTGGCATCTATAAATGTGGGATCTGATGATTTACAGGTGATGCCAAACGTTCTGTACTTTCCATTTTAATTAGAGTTCATCATTGGTCTGAAAATAATCCACTGATACCATCTATTCTGAGTCCTAAAGTCTGACCGCATCTCCCATAATCCTCTAGGTGTGAGCTGAGGTAACTTTCCCATAATTGCACAATTGTTATTGGACTGAAGACCCCAGAAGATTGGGTGAATGGAAGGAATCAAGGGGCTAGATGGGGTTCGGACTTGGTTGTAACTGGGTGTGAACCATATAATCAGTAATGTTAACCATTTCCTATGCTAGTTAGACTAATCCATGTATCCTGTGTTACATTGATTGTCTCCATATATGTTCAGTAAAATAATTATGCAATCTGGTGGTTTTGGTATTACTGGGTCTACTTGCTGACCCAATCATTTGCTATCAGTTACCAATAGTGTATTATGTTTATCATGGCTGAAAAACAAATCTGGTATGATTTTTTAAAAATTTTTTTATCATAGGGTTATTTTTTGACTGCAGTCTAAAATACTAATAACAGACTATATTTCGATATTTACCTATATTATCACAGACAAAATAAAGGATTTTTGTAAATATTTGACACAAACCAGAGTGTGCTATAAATTAACATAGAGTCTGTTATATTCTGGTATCAGCTCTTAACCACCATGGTCATTATAACAGTAGCAATGTAATAACAACCTTTATAAATAGGGAATTCTGGTATCCATACAAGTGTCTTTTATTAAATAGATCACACTCCTAAC
Source organism: Hymenochirus boettgeri (assembly GCA_019447015.1). Classification (NCBI taxonomy): domain Eukaryota; kingdom Metazoa; phylum Chordata; class Amphibia; order Anura; family Pipidae; genus Hymenochirus; species Hymenochirus boettgeri. Next base: position 298,727,957 of record CM033473.1, on the reverse strand, counting down.
TTTAAAAGGATCATGCTTCTAGTTGCAATCTATTTAAACTTTTAGCAGAATAAGTAGTTGTACTTCCCGCATACACTTTAAGCTGTGACATCACCAGAACCATTGTTCTGCTTCCTCGCTGCTGGATTGAGCATGTTTACTTTTATTCTACTACCCTGATCCCAAGATTCTTAATCATTGTTAAAGCTCGTCACAAGCCTAAAAAGACAAATCTTCTTCTTCCTAGTGTGTCTATAGGAAGCGGAGAAAAGAACAGATAGGCCTGCAAATTGCCCTATAAAATATTGGGGGTGGGGCTTATAATAAAGCTCGTGATTTGTCTGTCACAGAAAAACAGTGCAGGCCAGGAAGTAAAATGTTGCATTCCTCTAACTTTACATCAACTAGTAAATCATTCTAGGCTTGTTTGAATCTATTACTATGTTTGATATTTCCCAAAAATACAAGATCACCTCAGACTAAGCAATTTTTTGTTTCTCTCTTTTAAATTGCCTTTTTCTAAATAACGTGCTAAATTTTTGATGCTTTTTGCAACAAAACTGATTTAATTTCACATCTATATGAAAAAGCATTAGTCAAATATTGCTGAAAATTTAGTGACATTTTTCATTTTATATATGCCCCTAAGAATGTTTTAGACCCATATGTTATCCTATTTTATTATCTTATTCTTGAATTCCAAGGCATTTCAGTTCATTATTATTCCCCCAAATCTGGCCAAAATACTTTTGGCGAAACACTACAGAGAAAAAAAATGTAAAAAAAAGTTCGAAAGTTCGGTCCGTTTTTGAACTATATGGAAAGTTCGAAAGTTCGAAAACGGACCCATTAAAGTCAATGGGAGTCAAATAGTTCGAAAAGTTCTAATGAAATACAATTAAAATATCAATGGTAACTTAATGTAAATGTCTGTGGGACCTGGGAAATGGTCTGGGGAACATGTTCTAATATCCAGGACATTCGAAAAATCAATTTTACTCTCACTTGCGATATTTTCGAGCTTGTTCGCGCCTAGGTGCCATGTACATTTTACTCATGGATTCGATGCTCGCGTATAGGCTTTAATGGACACTTTACTCGCGGATTCAATGTTTGCGCCTAGGTGCCATGTACATTTTACTCGCGGATTCGATGCTCGAGTATAGGCTTTAATGGACACTTTACTCGTAGATTTGATGTACGCGCCTAGATACCATGGACATTTTACTCGCTGTTTTCAATGCTCGCGTATAGGCTTTAATGGACACTTTACTCGTAGATTCGATGTTCACGCCTAGATACCATGTACATTTTACTCGCAGATTCGATGCTCGCGTATAGGCTTTAATGGACACTTTACTCGCGGATTCGATGCTCGCGTATAGGCTTTAATGGACACTTTACTCGCGGATTCGATGCTCGCGTATAGGCTTTAATGGACACTTTACTCGCGGATTCGATGCTCACGTTTGCGCCTAGATACCATGGACATTTTACTCGCGGATTCCATGCTAGCGTATAGGTTTTAATGGACACTTTACTCGCGGATTCGATGCTTGCGTATAGGTATAATAGGCATTTTACTCGCACATTCGAAAGGCCGAACATTCGATATTTATCGAAAGTCCGAAAAGATCGAAAATCCGGGTCCGGGATAGTTCGAGAAGTCCGAATTTGTACGAATTCAAATAGTTCGGCTCGAACTCGGGTTCGAGTTCGAGTTCTAGTCCATCTCTACTCAAAAGCAGTCCCCCATTGTATTTTCGAGGATTATCGAGCGTTCAAGGCTATTTTCAAATATTTTCGAAAAAAGTCTCAAATATTCGGTAATAATCGAAAATTCGTTCCGTTTTCGGATCTTCGGGATTTTCCCTAGAACCGGGAATCCAAAAATGGAACGAAACTGGTGAGTTTCGGGCATCTCTATTCCTCATTAGTACCAACACTAGGAAATGAGAAGAATTGTGTGAAATTCTATTTTTTTAACCTTCCTTCAAAAGCTAGTAATTATTAGCTTTCTTACTGCTTAGTCTTGATAGCAGAGAAGTCATAGTTCATAAGTAATAACTGGATGTGGACGCAAGATACACTTTTGCGGAATGGCTGTTGTGTTGTAGAACCACCATGGCAGATTGACAAAGAACACTTGAGAGAATGCACACACATGTTTGGTTATCGGCCTAAATGTCCTTTCTTTGCGCATGTGCACAAGCTCGCCCGTTGTTATTTGTCTGTTGTCGTCATTATCATCTGTTGGAGGTGCGTATGAACCTTAAGTCTTTTAAAATTTCTTAAAATGCAATGGATCTCAAATGCAAAAGAATAATTAAATAATTTATATATTTTATGATTTTTATCTATGAAATAGCGTGACCTTTTTATTCAACTCAAATTATTTTGGACAACATATCTTACTGTATTAAAGTGCGGAGCCCACAAATCATCACTGTTGTCAATATATAAATGACTCTCATTGTTTGATGAACTTAAATTCCCAATCTTCCTTTTCAAGACCTGAAGATCTGTTAAGATAATCCACTTCACGATGTCATAGTTAAGTGGTGGTTCTCTATATCCATTGAGGAGGATGTTTTGACCATAAGAAGTTATAAAATTCACATTAGGAATATAGGAATTTAACTAAAAAAAATGAAAGTAGAAAAGCATTACTGAACATTATACCTATGGTTTTCTATAATGCACGAATACAGCTCTTTTCAGTGGTGTTGCAATGAGGAATGGCTCCTGCTATTATATTGGTTTATCCATAATTTATATATATGTATTCTTAACCTATGTATAAAATTGTATTTCATTTTTATCTATCTGTATAATGGCTTGCACTTATCCCCTTGTTTGTATATTCTGTATTTTATAATGTACAGCGCTGCGTACCAAAGTGTCTCTGTCCATTTTTCTAATTATGGACACCTTAGGGGAAGAAAACATTTTTTAGGCTTGCAGCTAGGTTTAAAAATGATTTAGAAGTTTGGGGGTGGGGCTTATGATGCAGGTTATGATGCTCTGTGCCAGCAGTGGGCATGCTCCAACCTTAAACTTGGAGGCAAAATCCAAGTGCTGGTGATGTCACAGCTCACAGTGCTAACAGGAAAAAAAATACCCATTATACTGCTGTAACGATAGATTATAGCTCAAAACATTACCCAGCAGTCGTTGCCATTTTTTATAAAAGGCACTTGTATGGTGACAACAGTTCCCTTTTAATGTTGTTTAAAGGAACACTAAACTTAAAAAACAAGTATGTGCCATCCGTTTCTATTATTCACAAGGAGGTGAGGACGCTTATTCTCACCTCCCTGTGAATAATATTACTCTCGGGGACCTGGAACTTACCTTACCGCTGCTCCTCTCGCAAGCCGCTCCTTCACTGAGAGCTGCTCTGTCCCAACTGCGCGCCCTATCTTAGGCAATACAAAAGATAGGGTGCGCGGTCAGGACAGAGCGGCTGTCAGTGAAGGAGCGGCTTGCGAGAGGAGCGGCGGTAAGGTAAGTTCCAGGTCCCCGAGAGTAATATTATTCGCAGGGAGGTGGTAATAAGCGTTCTCACCTCCCTGTGAATAATAAAAACAGATAGCACATACTTGTTTTTTAAGTTTAGTGTTCCTTTAAGTGTAATAGGAACTAAAGTAGTTGGGAACAGTTCGTGGAGGAGCAGTTTAAGGGAGGAAAAGGAAGGAAGTGTCTGGTAGCCAGAAGACTTCTGGTGCTGTGAAGGCCTACCTTCTGAATAGAACACAGATCAAAGGAGGACTACGGGATTTACATGTAACATGAAGGAATCAAATATAAAGTGAGAGACTTGTGTGATACCTGTGTGAATTGCAATTTGCCTGTCTGTGCGGTAGAGTATAATACTACCAGTTTCTACGACTTCCATTTAAAATCAAGTTATTGCTATAGTAATAAGACTGCATTATTATATCATACCTGAGGAAAAAAGTAGAGCTGTGATACCTCTTATTGGCTAACTAGACCAAATAGATAGATAGATAGATAGATAGATAGATAGATAGATAGATAGATAGATAGATAGATAGATAGATAGATAGATAGATAGATAGATAGATAGATAGATAATGATAGATAAATAGATAGATAGAATACAGCACACCACCTCTGCAACAATTTCACTGGTGCAATTGTAAGGGAATACAACTGGACATTCCCAATTTTACATCGTCTGGCAAGTCACAGCACTCGGATTCTGCTTTATAAGGTTTATTAGATCATCTGCATCCCAATATCATGCGACATTCCGGGGATACACAGTCCCCTTCCTCAGGCCACAATTGAACACAGATACTGATATTATCCAATATGCAAGCCAATATATAAAGCATGTAACAGGAAGTGACCCATCCCCATGGTCCCTCCCCTCAATAACCCCACCTTACAAAAATGCCCCCCTGAAACCTGCACAGATCATTACACTCCCCTTAACAATCCAGGAAAACAGATATGGTTATCACAAAAACAGATACAGATCGAAATCCCTGTTCAATCCGTTTGGGTACAACAAATTAAATTTATGTACCCACCAAACCACTCTTTGGCGTAATATTAGTGTCCTATCCCCACCCCTCGCTGAAGGCCTAACCATCTCCAATACCATAAATTTAAGTTCATTTTCCGAAAGCCCTATTTCCAAATAATGTTTAGGTACAGGCAGTTTACTGTCTCTCAGTCTGATTGATGACCTAGAGGTTAGCAGAGGCATGGCCCTAGGAGGAAATGAGCCATTTAGGTCCGAGCGCGGAAAAGAGAAGCAGGTTTGGGCAAGGAGTGACGCAATTAGGAATTGAGGTTTGGGGAAAATTTGATGAATCTCTAATTTTCGGATTGATTTACTGCAAATTAACAGCACAGGCAAAAATGAGCATCACTTATTAATTAAGCCTGTTAGTTCTTATATCAAGGGATATATTGTCATTTGGGAGTCAGGAAGGCTTTGCAGACTGTTACTCTTTACTTTCAGATGCTACAGACTGTTGGAAATGTCCTAAACAAGAGTCTATAATAAGAACAGACTGCTTGTATCCTGAAACTAAAACCTACCTTTCCTATACAGACACTCTGGGAAGCAAGTTAACTTCCATTCCGTTATCCTCTTCATCATACTTCTGTAGTTCTGGGAATCTTTGTGAAATTGGGGACACTCCAATGTGAAAGCCATAACCAGAATCTCAGCTGTCTCCTCCTCATCCTCTCTCATGTTGTGTTTCTCTGCACTTTCTTTTCATTGGACACCCAACCGATACATGTGTCTCCTCCGACAAGCAGCCATTTGGAGTGATTTCACTATTTCAGTTTCTTCTGTGTTGGCTAAACTGTCACAGTTATTATGCCTTCAATGCTACAAAGCCTCTGGGAGCAAACTGACAAAGTGTAGGAACCCAACTGTCCATCATACTAGTGACTGTATGTTCTTTAGGTGAGATGGCGATCTCTGCAGTGTGGATGGCCTAATGTCCACCATTTCTGGATACTGATCCATTTTCAGAAAGGGACACCTTATTTTACTGTGTAATGGAAGGATCTAATCACTTTCTTTTCTGTATTATGGTTACATGGGAACATTATACATGTTTAAGTTCATTGTTGCATTTCTAGCCAAGGATTTCCCTGACCGATTTAATGAAGCTAAAAACACTCACATTCAGTATGTTGGTGTTCTGTAGTGTGTGGGTATCATTTGTCCCAGACCTACCTGAGCAGTAAGGGAGTAAAATGGTGGCTGCTGATATTCTCCATCTTATCATCCAGCTCTGGTTACTGGGGTGTTGTATATTCTTTCCAAAATGTTACATATATATTTTTAGACCCAACTGAACATAAAAGAAGTATTGAAAAACAATATGTTATATTATAGTTCTACTATACTTATCATATAAAAAGTGTGATGTTGTGGAGATTTCTACATAATTCACCAGGAATTGTATGTGTTGCTGTTTGCTTTACCTCTAACAGTCACTTAATTTACTCTGTATTTCCCTACCTACAAGAAGACAATTAGCACAATGGTAAATACGGTTAGGGACTATGTAAGGCAGAACATATAGAACTATAATATAATTTACTTACAATCTAAGGCTGGGTACACACAAGGTGATTTTTTTGCCAAACTCGACCAATATTTTTAAAATGAACGGGCGATCAGATGTGTCGGTAAATCCTGGCGTATCATGAGGTCTCCTATGGGCCACACAATTGGTCATGGCAAACCGTTCAGCAACTAACAGTAATTCGTCCATACTCCTACTGCTGTTTTTCAGACCCTGGTAAGCTGTAAAAATATAATTTTGGAAGTAGAAAAGTCAGGGGGACCTACATTTGTCTTTAAGTAAGTACATATTTTCATAAGTGTGGAGGCTTCCATGTTATTGCCAGCCAAGGGTGGCAACAAGACCAGTTAAAACCTCAGGGGCACTGGCTATCCTGTAAAGGAAGTCTAGACTCAATTTTTTCTGGTGCCCCACTCACCCATAAGGTAGGGATGGTCAAGGGAGGAACAAAACATTGACATTTTGTTTCAAATGCTGGCCCTTGAAGTGCAATGTTGCCATCAAAACTCACAGCCCTATATTTTTCAAAGATCGCTCTAAGCAGCAACTAATTAGCCAATGCCCCTGAATCCACTGTTCGTTGTCTTTGTGTGCAGATTTTCATACAGCTGTCTCCACACCAATATGGAAGTCAAGCTGCCTAATACCCTACAGTTTATTTTCTATGTAAATATATGGCCTACAAGGAACAATACAGTCGCTGCTTTACTGTTTTATTTTGTTTCCGTTTGTTCCTATTAAAAATAAAGTTCTAATTGTCTAATTTCACTATCTTGGATATTAAGGAACACAGCCCCACAGACTGTGGTGGAGAGGACTCTCCCATCCCCCATTCCTTGGGGTCGTGTATGACTGTGGGAAAGTAACTACCTCCCTCCGATAATATCACCTTTTTTCTTTTTTCCTACATTAGGCATTTAGCCAAATGGATTTTTTATATGTGTGTGAATATATGAAATTTTAATATCTGAATAAAAGTTATATTTTAACCTATTCCCTATGTCTTACTCTATGTACCAGTGTCACTACATTAGCTGTACGCACTGTGAGGAGGTTTTTTCCTTTTTTTCTTCTCTCTGTGTAATACAATGCGACTAATTATCAGCCCAGTTCCACACACAGAAAAATATGCAGGGGCCAATATCCTGGTATTTCTAACTTATCACGTGTTACATGTTTTATTAGATTTTATAGCACAGACATGATTATAAGTAATTCCTTTATTGGTAACGTAAAGCTGCTGCCAACCAAGGATTAAAGTTGCACTTTAGGCCTGATCATAATCGTTAGCATGTCTTTAAGGGTCTAAAAGAGCATGCTTCCACACCAACTGGTAAATGAGCGTGTAAATACATTCAATGATCACAACAGGTAATAAAAGAATTATCAAAGGTTAAACTAACTGTCAGGCACACTTCACCTTTAGTGTCAATAGAGGGTCTGGTATAAATGAAATATTTATGGGTTTGGGTAGTTTAAAAGAATTTAGCCCGATTTATTTTCACGTCATTTAAATTGGAAACAAACGGGATTATTTAAAAGTTGGCGCTCAGTGACATTTAGGGGCATGTATGTATATATGTATGTATGTATATATAATTTTTTTATAAAGCGCCACTTGGGTACGCAGCGCTGTACATTAGAAAATACAGAGAATACAAACAAGGGGATAAGTGCAAGCCATTATACAGATAGACAAAAATTAAATTAAATACAATTTCCTACATCGGTTAAAAAAGCATGTATATAAATTATGGATACATTGATATAAGTGCAACAAGGCTCGACACATTAGGAATGAGATCCCTGCCCGGAAGAGCTTAAAATCTAAGTAGGGGGACAACATACAGATACAAGTGAGGGGATGGGCACAAAGTCTTAAAAAGGTTACAATCATTTGTTGTGCTGATGCCAGAAAGTAGGAGGATAGTCTAGATTTGGAAGTATTAATGGATGTCACCAGGCGAAGGGAGGGCGGAGAGAGTTCACCAACCCACCCCCACCCCCTCGCGGTGACAACCACCAGCTGCATGACCCCCACCCAGCAGCACCTTCGGTGAAGAGGGGTCTTGGTTCGAGCTGCGGGACCCCTTAAGCCCCAAAAGGAGGTTCCATCCACCCCTCCCAATGGGTCCCTCCCTCAGGGCCGCAAGGGCACTTGAAAGTGCCTCAAGGGCCCTGATAGGGCCGTAGAGAGGGTCCTGGTTCGAGCTGCGGATCCCTTAAGCCCCAAAGGAGGGTCCCCTCACCCCTCAAAGTGGGTCCCTCCCTTCCCTCCCTGTGAGAGTATGTGGCAGGGGTCTGGGAGGGGCTGCGACTACCCGCCACGGATTGGGCGTACCCCCTGACCTTCGAGGTGGCAAAGTGAAACGCCAAGATAATGCTGTGCATCAGTTACCGCCGTTTTATAAATAGAAAGCGAGCAGTAACTGATGCGATGTTATGCCCGTTAACTTTTGGCGGCCGGGTTTCGGCCTTTAATAAATTGCGTTAATAGCGAAAACAACGGGAAACTCAGCTGCGAAAAGTTAACGTCCATTTGTAAATATGCCCCTCAACCTCATAAAGCTCTTAAAGTCACGCTAACCAATTTAAGATCAATTTATGATCGGTTAGTGCAACTTTAAGCCTTGGTTTATGGTGGCTGTGAGAGTACCAGAAGAAACACATCAGGTATACTATTAGATAATTTACAAGAGAAAGTTCCCATTTATCTCAAAATAATGTTGGGGACCTATGAGGCATCTGTATCCTGTCCTGTGAGGTTTTGCTAGTCAAGGGGGATTAAGGTATTTAAACAAGAAAAGGCTATGTAGCACTTTTTATTTGTTTGTGTAATCGTGTTTTTGTATGGACAGTTTTGTTGGTACAAAACCATCTACACCCTGACGCATGTATGGGATCTTGGAGTAGCCACTCCAAGGGACCTATGTTTGTGTCAGATATGAGTGGGTTGCCCATTTGGAATTTATTGTGCTGACTGAGGTAAAGAAGCAGAGGAGGACTTATGAGAAGAAGCATGTATGGGGAGGAAGCTAATTCCTTTAGCACCCAGGTTAGAGTTTGACATGTGGTGGATCATGTAGACAGATTATAGGGTGGGGCTGGTATAACCCAGTGGTCTTTGTGCACATTAGTGCCAAAGTGGAGAGGTCCTAAAATGTACTTCCTGACATATCTGTTGTATTCAATTAGATCAACTGGACTTGAAGTTTAGTTCTTGAAGACGTTTTGCTAGACATTCGACTAGCGAAACGTCTTCAAGAACTAGACTTCAAGTCCAGTTGATCTAATTGAATACAACAGATATACCATGACCTGGATGAATGAGAACCTTCACAAGCATACTTCCTGACAGTCATTAAAAGCAAGGACCTCCTCACTAGTATTTTCAGAATTGATACTGAAGCCACGTGCCCCATTAGCATGTATAGTATAGTATAGTATAGTATTTGAGGTTGAATAAAGACATTCGTCTATCCAGTTCAACCCATCTAGCAATATCCTCATTTCCTGCCTAACTGTTGATCCAGAGGAAGGCAAAAAAAACCCATCAAATTTATGAAGGGGAAAAAAATTCCTTCCTGACTCCAAGTGGCAATCGGAAATTTCCCTGGATCAACTCTACTTTATGTATCAATCCCAGTAACTTGCAACATTCCTGTGTTTGCAGATACTCATCAGCTTTTTTTTTAAACTGACCAATGAAACTGCATAACAACGTCCACTGGAAGTCAGTTCCATAGCTTTACCGTTCTCACAGTGAAAAACCCTTTCCGAGCTTGAAGCCTAAACCTTTTTCTTCAAGTCCTAAGGGTGTCCTCGTGTCCTTTGACATGTTCAATTGGTGAACAATGCCCCAGATAGTTTATTGTATGCGCGTAATGTATTTATACACAGTAATTCATATCCCCACACAGCACCTTTTCTCCAGCATACATAATTGTAACTTTTCCAGTCTCTCTTCATATTCAAGCTCCCCAAATCCCCTTATTAATTTAGTTGCCCTTCTCTGAACCGACTTTCCATGTCCTTTTTTGTACACAGATTCCAAAATTGCACTGCATATTCCAAATGAGGCCTTACCAATGCTTTGTAAAGAGGGAGAATTACATATTCCTCCTTGAATCCATACCTCTCTTTATACAAGACAATACCATGCTGGCTCTGGCTGTTGCCCGGTACTGGTTGCTACCTTTAAGTTTGTTATCCACCAAAACTCCAAGATCCCTTTCCAATGGGGATTCACTTAACACAGAGCCATTTATAGTAAGCAGCACAAGGATTTTTAAGGCCAAAATGCATCACCTTACATTTATCAACATTGAATTTCATCTGCCACTTAGCAACCCAATGTGACAATCTATCTAGATCCCCTTGCACGATTTGCACATCCTCTGAAGTTTTTAAATGGTCAACAAAGTTTTGTGTCATCAGCAAACACAGAAACCTTGCTGACAATACCCACTTCCAAGTCATTAATAAATAGATTAAATAGAAGTGGCCCCAGCACAGAACCCTGTGGCACCCCACTTAGCACTTTAGTCCATAATGATGAAGCCCCATTAACAACTACTCTGGCTTCATTGTAGGTAATGGCTTCATTGTAGTAGGCTCATTGTAGGTAATGGCTTCATTGTAGGTAATGGCTTCATTCTAGGTAATGGCTTCATTCTAGGTAATGCCCTTCATTCTAGGTAATGGCTTCATTACCTACAATGTTGGTTAAGGAAGAGGGGTTTGGGTTTTTAGAAAACTGATCACACTTTTCCATCAGCCTGCAGGATCTTTAGTAGGGATGGACTATGCCTCAATGATGACAGTACAGATATTTTGTGTAAAAATGCCTAGAGGGTTGAAAGAGATTTAAAACTAGAAAAGAGAAGAGAATTGTAAATCTCACTGGGTAGATTGCAAAGTAATCAAAGGAGCTTTAATTAGGAAAATGGTGGGGTAACATAGTCTGGAGGTTGAATTAAAGACATATGTCCATCTAGTGCAATCTTTATACCCACTTATTAACTCTACCTAACTGTTGATTTCTCACTCCAATGGCATCAAAATGTACCCTTGATGAACCAGAACTACAGTATATTTATTAATATCAGTAATTCTCAATATCATATAGTATCCCTGTACCAACCAGAACTACAGTATATGTATTAATACCAGTAATTCTCAATATTATATGGTATCCTGCCTGTACCAACCAGAGCTACAGTATATGTATTATCCAGTTAATTCTCAATATATTAGTATTCCTGTACCAACCAGAACTACAGTATATATATTAATACCAGTAATTCTCCAATATTAGATAGTATGCCTGTACCAAAAAGAACACAGTATATATATTATACTAGTAATTCTCATATTAGATAGTATCCCTGTACCAACCAGAACTACAGTATATGTATTAATACCAGTAATTCTCAATATATTTTTTTTTTGTTGTTTTAGAAAATTATCCAGCCTACATTTAAAGCTATTAAATGAACTTGCCATTACCACATCTGCTGGAATTCCACAGTTTCACCGTTCTCACGTAAAGAAACCTTTTTCTAACCTGAAGATGTCCACGTGTACTCTGACATGACCTATTGATTAAAATGCACCAAAGAGTTTATTGTATGGCTCATTGATATATTTATTAAGTGACATATCCCCACACCACATCGCTCTCTAATGTAAACAGCCCTAACTGTCTATCTGCTTTATAGTCAAGCCCCTCCATCCATTTGCGAGATGCGCCTTTGTTTATGGGATTCCAGAACTGCCCCGCAATCCCCTTACCGGTTCTTTTAAGGGGATTGTAAGCCATTGCTTACTGCACTGCTTGCTACAGCTAAGTCTGTTATTTACCTGCGAGATTTACATACCACAGAACCATTTATTTGTGATGGTGTGACAAGGATTGTTAAACTCCAAATGCATCACCTACATTTATTAACTTGAATCTCATCTGCCTTTCTGCTGCCCATTTTGATAATCTCTCTAGGTCTGCTTTCAGCAATTGCACATCATTTAAAGTTAATACATTTCTAAATAGTTTATGTCACCAGCAAACAATATTTTGTCTCTTAGTACCCATTCAATTAAAATTAAGTGGCCTAGTACAAACCCTGAGACACTCCACTTGGAACTTAAACCCACTTAGATGTATCTCCATTGACCACCACAAATATTTCTCATTTATACTCTTATATCTTAGTCCCTTCCATAAGGACTAGGATTCTATATATTATATACAAGGGAAAAATCTTTGTTTAGCACATTAGCCTCTTCATAGCATACAATAATCTTAGCCTCATTATTTAATGGTTCCCACATTCTCTGTCCTTATGTTTGACTATTAATATTAAAATTAGGCGGTGGCTTGCTTTGTTCGTTATCCGTATTCATTTCTATTTATAGCTAGTTTAACAGCTTTGTAGGCGTAATTTGTTCCCTTCTGATTAAAAATGTAAAAGCCATTTGACAATTTTCCATTTCCCTTTTTCCTGAGCATCAAGCCACATATGGGAGGACCTTATTTTATTACACTTGTTCCCTAAACAAGTGTACATTTAGAAATCTAATAGTTTAATACCCCTTAAAGCAGTCCACTTCTGTTCAGTATCCTTACCTAAGAAATATGAGTCTAATAGAAAGTGATGCTTTTAATGGCAGTTAAACATTTATTTAACCCAGTGCACTTTCGTTTTTTTTAAAATAATTATCATCACTCTTCCCTAAGCCTCTCATAAAGAGTGAAAAGTGATTACTGCTCTTGTGACAATCTAAAGTAATATGAAGAAATATTGTACAAAACAAAGTAAAATATATGATATTTTAAGAGGCAATATGAATATATTACTTAAACTAGTAATGTAAGTTATATACAAGTAACAGAAATATAAATAAAATTTCCTAAAGCTGAATATATACCAAGGTTAGAATAGTCTCTCCCTTATGTTAAATAATAAATTAAAAATACAGTGTGATAGCCTGATCCCAATCGAACATCAACTGCTCCAATAGTAGCCTCTAGATAGGTAACCAAAGACCCTTAAGAGAAAAAACACATTTGTGATGTGTGGTGTTGTTTTTTCTCTTAAGGGTCTAAAGCTGAATTACACCACTGCAGAACAACCTTAAAGGGCATGTCCACTCAAAATTGTACTTTTAATATAAGGTAGCCCCCCTGCCCGGACCCAAAGCTCTATTAGTTTTTTTAAAAATCAATCTGATCTATACCTCCAGCCCTTCACTCCTACTGCGCACTCCTTGTGCCTCCCTTTTTTGTAGGAAGTTGCAAACGGGCCGGACCGGCAGCCGCGCCAGTTTATTGTCTGAGAGACGGCTGCCAGCAATTGAGACACAGCCAAAAAGAAGATCTGTAAGTATGATCAGACTCGATTTTATACTGGGGTATAACTGGGTAAACTGTGTATAAACTACTGACATCACACGTCAGTAGGACCGAATCAGAAAGTGGACCCTCATACGTTGCCTACATCTATAGTTATTTATTATCTCTCATACAGGATTTCATTTTTTGTACCAGGGGTTGAAGAAATGAATCCACATACATAGACTAAACACTGATCCTCTGGAGGCCACAATTGGGTGTCGTTAGTGACTTGTGGATTTTCTGAACACTATAGATTATAGGATTTTTTGAAAGACAAAAATTGGCTCATCATTGGTGATCCACCGCATTCAATGCTAAATAAATGATTCATCAGCCTTAGTTTTTAAACGAAGGGTGGGGGTCACCTGCTATTTTCTCACAGACTTTAGTGTCTGAAAATTGCATCTGTAACTCCTTTCATAGTATTTCCATACTTCTGTCTTACTACTATAAGACAGAATTGGTCATTTTAGCTGTGATCAGCTTTTGCCCTTTAGAACATGCAGCCCATGTTTTCTTATAGGCAGGGAGAAATTTACATAATCTCTTACTTTAATAAGCCTAAAAGTTCTTCCACGTGCTACCGAGTGATAAGAAGAGTGCTACAAATGCGGTGGCTGTCAACCCGGCCGCATAGTATTTGTGGTATGATTTTCCGCACTCCCATAATGGCAGGTGCATTGATGCGCTGTTTATCGTATTTCACAATGGCAGAGGGGTGTATACGGGTGTGTTTTGGGGAGGATCGGGGAGGGAATTTACCTATTTATGTCTGTATGTACACAGGGTTTGGACCTACAACAGGAAAGTTTCCTGTTAGTGAAACGAACTAGAGTGGAACGTGTCCCTTTCTCTTAAGGACCTTGATCTCAAGGACATAGAAAAAGAAGGACATTGGAACAACTTTGTTATCGAAGGAAAGTGCGCTGGGTTAACAAAGACTTTTAATTTCGGGAAGGAAAATTTTCCCAGGTTAAAAGCAGCTCTTCAAAATGTCAACTGGGATAATGTATTATCAGGTAAAGGACTGAACAGAAGTGGACTGTGTTCAAGGGATTTTAAGCCAGTTCACATCTAAATTTATACCCTTGGGAAATAAATGTTAAAAAAATAATCTGCACCCATGTGGCTGAATTCTGAGTAAAGAGGCAAATGGAAAGGAAGAAAAAGGCATTTATGTACCCTGGAAAATCCCAATTACCATATCACACGCCAGGTGTTAAGGGTGTGATTAGATAGTGGCTAAGAGGTGTTATAGGAACCCAGAGTAAGGTGTTAAAACAGCATTGTACATGGCAGACAGTTGGTGTCGAACCCCCCCAGGTGTGGATGACACCCTGGGTTAAAATCCACCAGAAGGAGTACAAGCTTTCACAGAACACATTAATGCGGTAGACCAAAACATCAAATTCACAAGGGAAGAGGTACAAAACAACAAACTGGCTTTCTTGGACTGCTTGGTAGAAGTCAGGGAGAATGGTAAACTGGAAGTAGAGGTTTACAGAAAACCAACACACACATCAGTATTGATGTTTGACTCCCACCACCCTTTAGATCACAAGCTGGGTGTCATCAGAACCCTGCAACACAGAGCCGAGAACATCCCCACTAGCACAGAGGCGAAGGCTAAAGAAATGAAACATCTCAGAGGAGCCCTTAAAACCTGTGGATATCCAGACTGGGCCTTTGTCAAGAGAAGTAGAAGAAAGAAAAGAACACGATACCAACAGTGAAGGGGAAAAGCAAGACGGAGGAAGAACATGGTCATCCCATATGTAGCAGGGGTCTCCGAGAATTAAGAAGAATTTTCAAAAAACACCGTATCCCTGTCGCTTTAAACCGAACAACACACTGAGGCAGCAATTGGTACATCCGAAAGACCCAATACCTAAACACAAGAAAAGCGACATCATATATGCAGTGCAGTGCAGTGAAGAATGCTCTGATTTGTATGTGGGGGAGACCAAACGCAACTGCTCAACGTATGGCCCGCACAGAAGAGCCAATTCCTCGGGTCAGGACTCAGCCGTGTATCTGCATCTTAAGGATAAAGGACATACCTTGAAGATTGTAATGTTAACATACTGGCGAAGGAACGTGACTGGTTCAAGAGAGGTGTTAAGGAGGCCATTTATGTGAAAATAAAGAAACCAAGCCTAAATAGAGGTGGGGGGTTCGACAACCAACTGTCTGCCATGTACAATGCTGTTTTTAACACCTTACTCTGGGCGTTCCTATAACACCTCTTAGCCACTATCTAATCACACCCTTAACACCTGGCTGTGATATGCTAATTGGGATTTTCCAGGGTACATAATTGCCACAGATTCTTGTACAAGTCATTCTGATTGAGAAAGCCAGTCGGATACTAGCGAAACGTCTTCAAGAAACTACATTTCAAGTCCATTGATCTAATTGAATACAACAGATAGGCTCTGTGTTAAGTGAATCCCCATTGGAAAGGGATCTTGGATTTGGTGGATAACAAACTTAAAGGAAGCACCGTGCCAGGCAGCAACAGCCAGAGCCGCATGGTATTGTCTTGTATAAAGAGAGGTATGGATTCAAGGAGGAAAATATTATTCTCCCTCTTTACAAATCATTGGTAAGGCCTCATTTGGAATATGCAGTGCAATTTGGAATCTTGTTTATAAAAAGGACATCTGTGAAATGATTGAATATGAAGAGAGACTGGAAAAGTTACAATTATTACACTGGAAAAAGGCGCTTACGTGGGATATGATTACTGTGTATAAATACTTAACGGGCCATACAATAAACTATCTGTAGCATTGTTCACCATAGAACATGTCCGAGGACACAAGGACATCCCTTAAGACTTGAAGAAAAAAGGTTTAGGCTTCAAGTTTGGAAAGGTTGTCACTGTGAGAACGGTAAACTATCTGTCTTCCAGTGGATGCATGATGCAGGTTAATTGGCAGTTTTAAAAAAAAGTTGGATGAGTTTCTGCAAACAAGGAATGTTGCAAGTTACTGGTATTGATACAAAGTAGAGTTGATCCAAAAGTAATTCTGATTGCCACTTGGAGTCAGGATGGAATTTTCCCCCCTAATTTGGTGTGGTTTTTTTTTTTGCCTTCCCCTGGATCAACATTTAGCAGGAATATATATTGCTAGATGGGTTGGACTGGATAACGTATGTCTTTATTCAACCTCAAATACTATACTAATATGTCGAATCCTGACGACAGCCTGTGTGGTTCCTCAAGACAGCCTAAAACATGGGTGAAACATGTTGATTGCAGTGTGTTTATGCACAATAAATTTGTTATTTAATATTAACCCTGAGTGTGATATTAATAATCGACCCTGGAATGCCTTACCAAGTATTTTGTTATTATATATATATATATATATATATATATATATATAATATTATATATACATAATATCTATGCTAATGCAAACAGTAAAAACATGTTACAATTTTAGCATTTTAGGCATAAAGTGAAAAGCCTTCCAACCACGTCAAGGTAACCCCAGTATGGAAGGTCCTAACAATTTCCCTTGGGTCATTTATCTGGTCTGACACTCCTTGGTTGGTTGCATTTTCTTGGAGGTTGTCTCCCTGACCTTGCATTGGATTAGTATTAAAGCTATCACTTCCCCCTGCCTACTGGCTTTAGCAAGGAGGGAAGAGGCCTCTCATCTCATCTAGTATTCAAGGCATAAGACTCCCAATTAAGGACGTGTTGGGGGTGCTACTACCACATGGAAGCTTGGTCAATCTTCCTGCAGAGAACCCCCCCCACCTCTTTTCTTGTTTTTTCTAATTTTTTGGTCATATCAGTAGCACTTCCACTATTGTTATAAAGTAATTTTGCCACAGTGTGGCTCCCACGGCCCCCCCTTTGTGTATTATTGTAGCAGAGCTTCTCTGCAGGAAGATTGACCAAGCTTTCATGTGGTAGTAGCACCCCCAACACGTCCCTTTTATTGGAGGTCTTATGCCTTGAATACTAAGCATAGATCATCCAAAGTTTAGATATCCTAAGTTTATTGGAGTTTAACAAGGGAATCTGCTGATCTGACATTTTTCCTCTCTCTCTTCCAACAGGTACACATTCCATAACATTTCCTTCTGTGCTCCCATTGTTATTTGTGGCTTGTTATTTGTTATTAAATTATTAGCACATTGTTGCACTTAGATTGGCTTGATAAAGGTCCATAATACCAAAACATTGCCTGTGTAGCACTATGTTTGAATAAAACCCAGATATTTGGAAAAAGTCCCTGTGTGCACGATACTGGCAAGTCCTGAAGAGAAAGTCAAATAAAACATTAAAATATTCAGAAAAGAATTATAAATCTTGACTAAACCTCCAATGCAAATACAAATTCCAACTAAATATCCATCTTCTACATGTCCCGAATAGACGCCAGTCAAGGTAAATACTGGGATATAATCCTAAAAATTATATATTATTGGAATCTACATACCTTCAAATACATAACAAGCCATTATTTCCCATAATGTGTAAATTCTAGATGCAAGTCTGGTAGACTTCAGGCTTCTAGGATATTTCCTTAAAAAAATTAAGAAACAAAAGATGAATCAAAATTAGAAATCTTCCCAATCCCACAAAAAAAATCCAATAAATATCAATCTCCCACATGTCCTGTATCAAACAATGCACATGCCTTGGTATGCACACCCACCAATAACCCAAGACAAAATAGCAGTTATGAAAAATATTCAATCAACTCTCTGTTTTGACAGACTTTCAGTTTTTCAAACTAAACATCCCTCAAACTTAGAAATACAACCCACAAACTATATATTTTTAGAACTACACACATGACATTTGTTGGTTCTTTCATACATACATCAAAATTCTGAACATAGTTCTTTTAGAAATTTGCACTTTTTTGCAGGTTTTCTAAAAACAAAGATGGCAAAGAAGGTTTAAAACTAAAATCTTGTCTAAACCTTGAAGCAAATACAAAATTCCACCAACTATCCATCTTCTGCAGGTCCCGAATAAATTGTGACATTACTTGCAGTATTGCTCACATAGAGACTGGTCAGGATAAACACCTCCTTACTTGGGATTTTATCCTGAAAACTATATATTATTGGACTCTATACACCTTCAGATATATAACAAACCATTCTTTCACATTAATGTGACAAAGTCGAAATAAAAGATTACAATGTAATGTCTTTTGAAAATTCTATTTTTTTTCCAGAATACAATAACAATTATCTCCCCTAGGTGAAAGAATTTTTTTAAGCATTCTGCGAGTAGATTAATTACAGCCTTGTGTGGTGATTACATTAGGAGCTGAGACTATATAACATCCAACAGTCCCATCATTCTAGTTCATTGTAACATTTAACTATAGGAAGCTGTTAATCCTCTCCATCTTCATGTATATTCTTCCACTGGTATTGATAATATACTACTTACCCTGGATGTCTTATTGCAGATAAGACTTTTGAAATTAAATTTTAAGGAAAAATTTGAAACCAATGATGGGGACTTTATTATTGCTGCTATTTTCCATATAAGTAAAGAATATGTATATTACGTACTTGATTTTACATTTAAACCATATTATTTTGTAAAGGTTAGGATTTTTCTTTTATAGTATTTAAATTAACTACAAACATATCAATAACTAACTGATTAACTTTGATGATGAATTTAAAATATGTTCGAGAAATGGTTTTATTGTTTATTATTTCTAATGCCGAAATCTGGAATTTCTATTACGCTCTTTCAGGAGATTCAATAAAAGTTCTTATCGTTTAAATGGTGCTAATTTAGCCCCACACCATCAGATCTTATTTAACATTTGAAAGCTAACATTGATTGGTTGGGGCAAAATTAGCACCATTTTTAATGATAAGAACATTTATTGAATAACCCTGTTTGTTTTTTGGGTGTTTGTACATTTCTGGTGGCTTTTTTATCTCAAAAATATGATGGATTGATTTTTTTTTTATTATTATAAAAACAGAGTAACGTCGAAGATTTCCGTGTTTCTTAGTCTTCCTATTTGCGGTTGATGAGATTAATAATAATGAGAGGATTTTACCTAATGTTACACTGGGGATCACATATTTGACTCCTGTGGTTTGAACCTGCTGCGGTTATGGATCACTGGGTGTGATGTCTGGAACAATCCCACAAATTCCAAATTTTAATTGCCAGAAAAAAAGTCCATTGGTGGGAGTTGTGGGAGACTTGTCTACTCACCACAACATAGCAATAGGACAACTTTTAGGGATGTTTAAATATCCACAGGTTATGTATTCAGCTTTATTAATTATATATACAGTATTGCATTTAAATGCATTATTTTACTATTATTACATTTTTCTAATAAACATGCGCCATTGAGAAAGTTCGCACAAGCAGACGTAACGAGCCTGGCGTGATTTTAATGGCCCTCAATCTCCTTGCCTCCCAGTACTGGTAAACCCTTGGTATTATATAATTGTGATCATAGACTCACTGCTGATGCTATTAAAGCAAGCTTTATATTGTATATGTTTGTAAGGTGTTGATCCACTGATTTTGTGTGTATACTTCATAGATTCAATATACCAGTATAATGTTGAGATAGGCAGGGATTGATCTTAGGGGGATGTTTTTAATGTTTTGTTGGGATGGGGTATGAATGTGCAATATTGTCTTTATATAAGTGGTTAAATAAAAGTTATATATTTTTATACCATCAAGGTTTTAGTGTGCCCAACTTTGTTTGTCTTTTTGAGTATATTTATGGCGAGCACCTATGCAATACAGGTCTACCACTCATGTAAATCATTATCCAGTTCCTATATAGTGCTTATTATCTAGTGCCAATATATTAACCTTTTACTTCTCGTGATTTTAATACATTGATTAAATGGTATGAACAAAAGTAATCTCTACCGGCCATTATTATTGCCATTAGGTTATTGCAGTGTTAATCCAATGAAGCTGTAAATGTGCAGTGTTGTGTACTGGCAGACAGGTATTGTACAGGGATAGTCACTGCTTCAAGTTGCAAACAAGTGTTGTTGGAGATACAGTATTTCCTGTTAGTATTGAATGTAGAATGAATGTAAATATTGTTAAAAAGGGATGGCAATAATTCACACTCTATATTGGTTTTACAAGTATTTAATAAATCCTTCTTATGTTTTTAAAGATCAGTTATGGCTCCATGGATCCAGGTTTAAGTGACAGGACACAGTTCCATCAATCTATGGATCTGTAGCCAATGAGGAATCAGAAATTGATGCCATTGGCAGATATTGAAACACTTTGGGTGGAAATGGTCGGACTTGTTATATCGGATGATGACATTGGACACAAAGCCCAGAGAGAGATAAGTAACGAGCTTTCTAAATATGGAGCCTGTTTGCCTTCACTGCAGTTCTTCCTATAGAGTGGTTTTTTGTTCAAACACGGCTTTATAAAGAAGATTAAAAACACCACTGCTAATGTCATTGTTTTATTATTAGCAAAAATGATGCACTAGCTTTGCACTGATATTGACTTTGTTTAAAATGCCAGATAAGGTCTGGATCACATCTTCCCCTTTCAAAGCCTTTTAAACTATATAGACAACACAGTTAAAAGAATGAATGGTTCAATATCTTTGTTAAACAAGGAAGGGAAATTCCAGGTTTTCAAAATTTATCAAAAACTTCCCCCCTAACAATCACCCTAAAGGTAGATTACCTGCAGCTCTATGGGAACAATTATTTCATTGCCTTTTCAAATCTTCTGTGGCTTTAATGATAAAACACCAATGTGTACAGGAAATAATCACTATAGAAGTAAAGATTTCCCATTGTACAATTACAATGACAGGATCACCTATCGCATTTACACTGCCGTATATCACTGGCTTATGCTCTACACAATCTGTACACTGCTCACTCAACAGGAAATCATATGGACAAAAGAAATCTAAAAAATGAAATAAAGCCATGGCAGGTAGGATTTTAATAGAAAGACTTCTGTGTTTTCATAATTAATACACCATCTTGGTCCTAGTTGGCAGATAGGTGCTTTGACTGGTATATCACAGGTAAGATATAATCATAGCAATAGTTGCGGTTTGTACCTTGTTAGCCATAAACAAGAGAAGAAAAGTAGATCTGTGATAATTTTTATTGGCACTAGACAACAAAAATAATAGCAAGCTTTCTCAGGAGTCCTAAGTACTGATGAAGGGGGCTTAAGGACTCCAGAAGGCTTGATATATATATATATATATATATATATATATATATATATATATATATATATAAATATATATATATATATATATATATATAGGTAACCCGATGAATAGAGCACTCCTGGGTCTTTTTCCAAAAAGAAACATTTAATATGTGACAACTGGTCAACGCGTTTCGGCCTTAGGTTCGGCCGTTCTTGAGAACGGCCAAACATAAGGCCGAAACGCGTTGACCAGTTGTCACATATTAAATGTTTATTTTTCATCGGGTTACCTCATATCTACAAAGAGAGAAGCACCCGGGCAGTTGGTGTTTGGTCAGCAAGAGTGCCGCTCCACCTGGTTACAATTTATATATATATATATATATAAAACTATCTCATTTTTTGATGAGTAATAGGAAACGAGGTTGTTTTCCTGTGGCCGTTGTATCCAGGTGTAGTATGTGCACAAAGGCGAGAGCTTTTTCCATCCTATCACTGGTAAGAGCCATGAGATAAGGGGCACGTATACATGTGACAGCAAGTTTGTGGTCTGTGTGTATGTAGGGGAGACTACACAGCCTTTAAATCTAGAATCTTCCAACACAGGTCATCAATCATTAGATCATCTGCATCCCAATATCATGCGACATTCCGGGGATACACAATCCCCTTCCTCAGGCCACAATTGAACACAGATACTCATATTATCCCATATGCAAGCCAATATATAAAGCATGTAACAGGAAGTCACCCATCCCGATGGTCACTTGCTGTCCACACAAACTTGCTGTCACATGTATACTTGCCCCTTATCTCATGGCTCTTACCAGTGATAGGATGGACAAAGGTCTCACCTTTGTGCACATACCTACACTGGATACAACGGCCACAGGAAAACATACCTCGTTTCCTATTACTCATCAAAAAATGAGATAGTTTATATATATATATATATATATAATTGTAACCAGGTGGAGCGGCACTCTTGCTGACCAAACACCAACTGCCCGGGTGCTTCTCTCTTGTAGATATTGAGGTAACCCGATGAAAAATAAACATTTAATATGTGACAACTGGTCAACCGCGTTTCGGCCTTATGTTTGGCCGTTCTCAAGAACGGCCGAACCTAAGGCCGAAACGCGTTGACCAGTTGTCACATATTAAATTTTCTTTTTGGATAAAAGACCCAGGAGTGCTCTATTCATCGGGTTACCTATATATATATATATTATATATATATATATATATATATTATATAATATATATATATAGATATTATATATTATATATAATCAAGGCCTTCTGGAGTCCTTAAGCCCCCTTCATCAATACTTAGGACTCCTGAGAAAGCTTGCTATTATTTTTGTTGTCTAGTTAGCCAATAAAAATTATCACAGATCTACTTTTCTTCTCTTGTTTATGGCTAACAAGGTACAAACCGCAACTATTGCTATGATTATATCTTACCTGTGATATACCAGTCAAAGCACCTATCTGCCAACTAGGACCAAGATGGTGTATTAATTATTGAAAACACAGAAGTCTATTCTATTAAAATACCTACCTGCCATGGCTTTATTTCATTTTTTAGATTTTCTATTTTGTCCATATGATTTCCTGTTGAGTGAGCAGTGTACAGATTGTGTAGAGCATAAGCCAGTGTATAGACGGCAGTGTAAATGCGATAGGTGATCCTGTCATTGTAATTGTACAATGGGAAATCTTTTACTTCTATTAGTGATTCATTTCCTGTACACATTGGTGTTTTATCATTAAATGCCACAGAAGATTTCTGAAAAAGGCAATGAAATAATTGTTCCCATAGAGCTGCAGGTAATCTACCTTTAGGGTGATTGTTAGGGGGGAAGTTTTTGATAAATTTTTGAAAACCTGGAATTTCCCCTTCCTTGTTTAACAAAGATATTGAACCATTCATTCTTTTAACTGTGTTGTCTATATAGTTTAAAATGGCTTTGAAAGGGGAAGATGTGATCCAGACCTTATCTGGCATTTTAAACAAAGTCAATATCAGTGCAAAGCTAAGTGCATCATTTTTGCTAATAAATAAAACAATGACATTAGCAGTGGTGTTTTTAATCTTCTTTATAAAGCCGTGATTTTGAACAAAAAACCACTCTATAGGAAGAACTGCAGTGAAGGCCAAACAGGCTCCATATTTAGAAAGCTCGTTACTTATCTCTCTCTGGGCTTTGTGTCCAATGTCATCATCCGATATAACAAGTCCGACCCATTTCCACCCAAAGTGTTTCAATATCTGCACAATGGCATCAATTTCTGATTCCTCATTGGCTACAGATCCATAGATTGATGGGAACTGTGTCCTGTCACTTAAACCTGGATCCATGGAGCCATAACTGATCTTTAAAAACATAAGAAGGATTTATTAAATACTTGTAAAACCAATATAGAGTGTGAATTATTGCCATCCCTTTTTAACAATATTTACATTCATTCTTACATTCAATACTAACAGGAAATACTGTATCTCCAACAACACTTGTTTGCAACTTGAAGCAGTGACTATACCCTGTACAATACCTGTCTGCCAGTACACAACACTGCACATTTACAGCTTCATTGGATTAACACTGCAATACCTAATGGCAATAATTAATGGCCGGTAGAGATTACTTTTGTTCATACCATTTAATCAATGTATTAAAATCACGAGAAGTAAAAGGTTAATATATTGGCACTAGATAATATAGCACCTATATTAGGAACTGGATAATGATTTACATAGTGGTTAGACCTGTATTGCATAGGTGCTCGCCATAAATATACTCAAAAAGACAAACAAAGTTGGGCACACTAAAACCTTGATGGTATAAAAATATATAACTTTTATTTAACCACTTATATAAAGACAAATATTGCACATTCCCATACCCCATCCCAACAAAACAT
This sequence comes from Hymenochirus boettgeri, assembly GCA_019447015.1. NCBI lineage: Eukaryota > Metazoa > Chordata > Amphibia > Anura > Pipidae > Hymenochirus > Hymenochirus boettgeri. Next base: position 298,703,386 of record CM033473.1, on the reverse strand, counting down.
TAAAAACATCCCCCTAAGATCAATCCCTGCCTATCTCAACATTATACTGGTATATTGAATCTATGAAGTATACACACAAAATCAGTGGATCAACACCTTACAAACATATACAATATAAAGCTTGCTTTAATAGCATCAGCAGTGAGTCTATGATCACAATTATATAATACCAAGGGTTTACCAGTACTGGGAGGCAAGGAGATTGAGGGCCATTAAAATCACGCCAGGCTCGTTACGTCTGCTTGTGCGAACTTTCTCAATGGCGCATGTTTATTAGAAAAATGTAATAATAGTAAAATAATGCATTTAAATGCAATACTGTATATATAATATAATAAAGCTGAATACATACCTGTGGATATTTAAACATCCCTAAAAGTTGTCCTATTGCATATGTTGTGTGAGTAGACAAGTCTCCCACAACTCCCACCAATGGACTTTTTTTCTGGCAATTAAAATTTGGAATTCTGGGGATTGTTCCAGACATCACACCCAGTGATCCAATAACAGCAGCAGGTTCAAACCCACAGGAGTCAAATATGTGATACCCCAGTGTAACATTAGGTAAAATCCTCTCATTATTATTAATCTCATCAACCGCAAATAGGAAGACTAAGAAAACACGGAAATCTTCGAACGTTACTCTGTTTTTATAATAATAAAAAAAAAATTCAATCACATCATATTTTTGAGATAAAAAGCCACCAGAAATGTACAAACACCACAAAAAACAAACAGGGTTATTCAATAAATGTTCTTATCATTAAAAATGGTGCTAATTTTGCCCCAACCAATCAGATGTTAGCTTTCAAATGTTAAATAAGATCTGATTGGTTGGGGCTAAATTAGCACCATTTTAAACGATAAGAACTTTTATTGAATCTCCCTGAAAGAGCGTAATAGAAATTCCAGATTTCTAGGCATTAGAAATAATAAACAATAAAACCATTTCTCGACCATATTTTAAATTCATCATCAAAGTTAATCAGTTAGTTATTGATATGGTTTGTAGTTAATTTAAATACTATAAAAGAAAATCCTTACCCTTTACAAAAATAATATGGTTTAAATGTAAAATCAAGTACGTAATATACATATTCTTTACTTATATGTAAAATAGCAGCAATAATAAAGTCCCCATCATTGGTTTCAAAATTTTTCCTTAAAATATTAATTTCAAAAGTCTTATCTGCAATAAGACATCCAGGGTAATGTAGTATATTATCAGATACCAGTGGAAGAATATACATGAAGATGGAGAGGATTAACATGCTTCCTATAGTTAAATGTTACAATGAACTAGAATGATGGGACTGTTGGATGTTATATAGTCTCAGCTCCTAATGTAATCACCACACAAGGCTGTAATTAATCTACTCGCAGAATGCTTAAAAAAATTCTTTCACCTAGGGGAGATAATTGTTATTGTATTCTGGAAAAAAAATAGAATTTTCAATAAGACATTACATTGTAATCTTTTATTTCGACTTCTGTCACATTAATGTGAAAGAATGGTTTGTTATATATCTGAAGGTGTATAGAGTCCAATAATATATAGTTTTCAGGATAAAATCCCAAGTAAGGAGGTGTTTATCCTGACCCAGTCTCTATGTGAGCACTACTGCAAGTAATGTCACAATTTATTCGGGACCTGCAGAAGATGGATAGTTGGTGGGAATTTTGTATTTGCATTCAAGGTTTAGACAAGATTTCTAGTTTTAAACCTTCTTTGCCATCTTTGTTTTTTAGAAAACCTGCAAAAAAGTGCAAATTTCTAAAAAGAACTATGTTCAGAATTTTGATGTATGTATGAAAGAACCAACAAATGTCATGTGTGTAGGTTCTAAAAATATATAGTTTGTGGGTTGTATTTCTAAGTTTGAGGGATGTTTAGTTTGAAAAACTGAAAGCTCTTCAAAACAGAGAGTTGATTGAATATTTTTCTCTATAACTGCTATTTTGTCTTTGGGGTTATTTGGTGGGTGTGCATACCAAGGCATGTGGCATATTGTTTGATACAGGACATGTGGGAGATTGATATTTATTGGATTTTTTTTGTGGGATTGGGAAGATTTCTAATTTTGATTCATCTTTTGTTTCTTAATTTTTTTAAGGAAATATCCTAGAAGCCTGAAGGTCTACCAAGACTTGCATCTAGAATTCTACACATTCATGGGAAATAATGGCTTGTTATGTATTTGAAGGTATGTAGATTCCAATAATATATAATTTTTAGGATTATATCCCATGTATTTACCTTGACCTGGCGTCTATTCGGGACATGTAGAAGATGGATATTTAGTTGGAATTTGTATTTGCATTGGAGGTTTAGTCAAGATTTATAATTCTTTTCTGAATATTTTAATGTTTTATTTTGACTTTCTCTTCAGGACTTGCCAGTATCGTGCACACAAGGGACTTTTTCCAAAATATCTGGGTTTTATTCAAACATAGTGCTACACAGGCAATGTTTTGGTATTATGGACCTTTATCAAGCCAATCTAAGTGCAACAATGTGCTAATAATTTAATAACAAATAACAAGCCACAAATAACAATGGGGGCACAGGAGGAAATGTTATGGAATGTGTACCTGTTGGAAGAGAGAGAGAGGAAAAATGTCAGATCAGCAGATTCCCTTGTGAAAAAAAAAAAAAAAAAAAAAAAAAAAAAAAAAAATGATCCATGCTTAGTATTCAAGGCATAAGACCTCCAATAAAAGGGACGTGTTGGGGGTGCTACTACCACATGAAAGCTTGGTCAATCTTCCTGCAGAGAAGCTCTGCTACAATATATACACAAAGGGGGGGCCGTGGGAGCACACCTGTGGCAAAATTACTTTATAACAAATAGTGGAAGTGCTACTGATATGACCAAAAAATTAGAAAAAACAAGAAAAGAGGTGGGGGGGTTCTCTGCAGGAAGATTGACCAAGCTTCCATGTGGTAGTAGCACCCCCAACACGTCCCTTTAATTGGAGTTCTTATGCCTTGAATACTAAGATTAGGATGAGAGGCCTCTTCCCTCCTTGCTAAAAGCCAGTAGGCAGGGGGAAGTGATAGCCTTTAATACTAATCCAATGCAAGGTCAGGGAGACAACCTTCCCAAGAAAATGCAACCAACCAAGGAGTGTCAGACCAGATAAATGACCCAAGGTAAATTGTTAGGACCTTCCATACTGGGGTTACCTTGACGTGGTTGGAAGGCTTTTCACTTTTATGCCTAAAATGCTAAAATTGTAACATGTTTTTACTGTTTGCATTAGCATAGATATTATGTATATATATATTATAGATTAGAGAAACAAAAATAATCGGTACGGCATTCAGGGTCGATTATTATTATCAACTCCACCCGGTTAATATTAAATAACAAATTTATTGTGCATAAACACACTGCATCAACATGTTTCACCCATGTTTTAGGCTGTCTTGAGGAACCACACAGGCTGTCGTCAGGATTCGACATATTAGTATAGTATTTGAGGTTGAATAAAGACATACGTCTATCCAGTCCAACCCATCTAGCAATATCCTAATTCCCTGCCTAAATGTTGATCCAGGGGAAGGCAAAAAAAAAACCACACCAAATTTAGGGGGGAAAATTCCATCCTGACTCCAAGTGGCAATCAGAAATTTCCCTGGATCAACTCTACTTTATATATCAATACCAGTAACTTGCAACATTCCTTGTTTGCAGAAACTCATCCAACTTTTTTTTTAAAACTGACCAATTAACCTGCCATCACTGCATCCACTGGAAGACAGATAGCTTTACCGTTCTCACAGTGACAACCCTTTCCAAACTTGAAGCCTAAACCTTTTTTCTTCAAGTCTTAAGGGATGTCCTTGTGTCCTCGGACATGTTCTATTGGTGAACAATTCTGCAGATAGTTTATTGTATGGCCCGTTAATGTATTTATACACAGTAATCATATCCCCACGTAAGCGCCTTTTCTCCAGCGTACATAATTGTAACTTTTCCAGTCTCTCTTCATATTCAATCATTTCAAAGATGTCCTTTTTATAAACAAGATTCCAAAATTGCACTGCATATTCCAAATGAGGCCTTACCAATGATTTGTAAAGAGGGAGAATAATATTTTCCTCCCTTGAATCCATACCTCTCTTTATACAAGACAATACCATGCTGGCTCTGGCTGTTGCTGCCTGGCACTGCTTGCTTCCTTTAAGTTTGTTATCCACCAAAACTCCAAGATCCCTTTCCAATGGGGATTCACTTAACACAGAGCCTATCTGTTGTATTCAATTAGATCAACTGGACTTGAAATGTAGTTCTTGAAGACGTTTCGCTAGTTATCCGACTGGCTTTCTCAATCAGAATGACTTGTACAAGATCTGTGGCAATTATGTACCCTGGAAAATCCCAATTAGCATATCACACCGGTGTTAAGGGTGTGATTAGATAGTGGCTAAGAGGTGTTATAGGAACGCCCAGAGTAAGGTGTTAAAACAGCATTGTACATGGCAGACAGTTGGTGTCGAACCCCCCCACCTCTATTTAGGCTTGGTTTCTTTATTTTCACATAAATGGCCTCCTTAACACCTCTCTTGAACCAGTCACGTTCCTTCGCCAGTATGTTAACATTACAATCTTCAAAGGTATGTCCTTTATCCTTAAGATGCAGATACACGGCTGAGTCCTGACCCGAGGAATTGGCTCTTCTGTGCTGGGCCATACGTTGATGCAGTTGCTGTTTGGTCTCCCCCACATACAAATCAGAGCATTCTTCACTGCACTGCACTGCATATATGATGTCGCTTTTCTTGTGTTTAGGTATTGGGTCTTTCGGATGTACCAATTGCTGCCTCAGTGTGTTGTTCGGTTTAAAGCAGACAGGGATACGATGTTTTTTGAAAATTCTTCTTAATTTCTCGGAGACCCCTGCTACATATGGGATGACCATGTTCTTCCTCCTGTCTTGCTTTTCCCCTTCACTGTTGGTATTCGTGTTCTTTTCTTTCCTTCTACTTCTTTTGACAAAGGCCCAGTCTGGATATCCACAAGTTTTAAGGGCTCCTCTGAGATGTTTCATTTCTTTAGCCTTCGCCTCTGTGCTAGTGGGGATGTTCTCGGCTCTGTGTTGCAGGGTTCTGATGACACCCAGCTTGTGATCTAAAGGGTGGTGGGAGTCAAACATCAAATACTGATCTGTGTGTGTTGGTTTTCTGTAAACCTCTACTTCCAGTTTACCATTCTCCCTGACTTCTACCAAGCAGTCCAAGAAAGCCAGTTTGTTGTTTTGTACCTCTTCCCTTGTGAATTTGATGTTTTGGTCTACCGCATTAATGTGTTCTGTGAAAGCTTGTACTTCCTTCTGGTGGATTTTAACCCAGGTGTCATCCACACCTGGGGGGGTTCGACACCAACTGTCTGCCATGTACAATGCTGTTTTAACACCTTACTCTGGGCGTTCCTATAACACCTCTTAGCCACTATCTAATCACACCCTTAACACCTGGCTGTGATATGCTAATTGGGATTTTCCAGGGTACATAAATGCCTTTTTCTTCCTTTCCATTTGCCTCTTTACCTCAGAATTCAGCCACATGGGTGCAGATTTATTTTTTTAACATTTATTTCCCAAGGGTATAAATTTAGATGTGAACTGGCTTAAAATCCCCTTGAACACAGTCCACTTCTGTTCAGTACCTTTACCTGATAATACATTATCCCAGTTGACATTCTGAAGAGCTGCTTTTAACCTGGGAAAATTTTCCTTCCCGAAATTAAAAGTCTTTGTTAACCCAGCGCACTTTTCCTTTCGATAACAAAGTTGTTCCAATGTCCTTCTTTTTCTATGTCCTTGAGATCAAGGTCCTTAAGAGAAAGGGACACGTTCCCCTCTAGTTCGTTTCACTAACAGGAAACTTCCTTTTGTTAGGTCCAAACCCTGTGTACATACAGACATAAATAGGTAAATTCCCTCCCCCGATCCTCCCCCAAAACACACCCGTATACACCCCTCTGCCATATTGTGAAATACGATAAACAGCGCATCAATGCACCTGCCATTATGGGAGTGCGGAAAATCCATACCACAAATTACTATGCGGCCGGGTTGACAGCCACCGCATTTGTAGCAACTCTTCTTATCACTCGGTAGCCACGTGGAAAGACTTTTAGGCTTATTAAAGTAAGAGATTATGTAAATTTCTCCCTCGCCTATAAGAAAACATGGGCTGCATGTTCTTAAAGGGCAAAGTCTGATCACTAGCTAAAATGGACTAATTCTGTCTTATAGTAGTAAGACAGAAGTATCGGAAATACTATGAAACGGAGTTACAGATGCAATTTTCAGACACTAAAGTCTGTGAGAAAATAGCAGGTGACCCCCACCCTTCGTTTAAAAACTAAGGCTGATGAATCATTTATTTAGCATTGAATGCAGGTTGGATCACCAATGATGTAGCCAAATTTTTGTCTTTCCAAAAAATCCTATAATCTATAGTGTTCAGAAAATCCACAAGTCACTAACGACACCCAATTGTGGCCTCCAGAGGATCAGTGTTTAGTCTATGTATGTGGATTCATTTCTTCAACCCCTGGTACAAAAAATGAAATCATATATGAGAGATAATAAATAACTAATAGATGTATTGGCAACGTATGAGGGTCCACTTTCTGATTCGGTCCTACTGACGTGTGATGTCAGTAGTTTATACACAGTTATACCCCAGTTATACCCCAGTATAAAATCGAGTCTGAATCATACTTACAGATCTTCTTTTTGGCTGTGTCTCAATTGCTGGCAGCCGCTGTCTCTCAGACAATAACTGGCGCGGCTGCCGGTCCGGCCCCTGTTTGCAACTTCCTACAAACAGGGAGGCACAAGGAGTGCGCAGTAGGAGTGAAGGGCTGGAGGTATGATTCAGATTTGATTTTTAAAAAAACTAATAGAGCTTTGGGTCCGGGCAGGGGGGCTACCTTATATTAAAAGTACAATTTTTGAGTGGACATGCCCTTTAAGGTTGTTCTGCAGTGTGTAATTCAGCTTTAGACCCTTAAGAGAAAAAACACACCCACAAATCCACAAATGTGTTTTTTCTCTTAAGGGTCTTTTGGTTACCTATCTAGAGGCTACTATTGGAGCAGTTGATGGTCTGATTGGGATCCAGGCTATCACACTGTATTTTTAATTTATTATTTAAACATAAAGGGAGAGACTATTACTAACCTTGGTATATAATTCAGCTTTAGGAAATTTTATTTATATATTCTGTTACTTGTATATAACTTACATTACTAGTTTAAGTAATATTACTTCATATTGCCTCTTAAAATATCATTATATTTTACTTTTGTGTTTGTACAATATTTCTTCATATTACTTTAGATTGTCACAAGGCAGTAATCACTTTTCACTCTTTATGAGAGGCTTAGGGAAGAGTGATGATAATTATTTAAAAAAAACGAAAGTGCACTGGGTTAAAATAAATGTTTAACTGCCATTAAAAGCATCACTTTTCTATTAGACTCATATGTTCTTAGGTAAGGATACTGAAAAGAAGTGGACTGCTTTTAAAGGGGTATTAAACTATTAGATTTCTAAATGTACACTTGTTTAGGGAACAAAAAAAATTAAGGTCCTCCCATATGTGGCTTGATGCTCAGGGAAAAAGGGAAATGGAAAAATTGTCAAATGGCTTTTAAATTTTTCAAATCAGAAGGGAACAAATTACGCCTACAAAGCTGTTAAACTAGCTAAAATAGAAAATGAAATACGGATAACTGAACCAAGCAAGACCAGCCCCTAATTTTATATATTAATAGTCAAACTATAAGGACAGAGAATGTGGGACCATTAAATAATGGGGCTAAGATTATTGTATGCTGAAGAGGCTAATGTGCTAAACAGATTTTTCCCTCTGTATATAATATATAGAATCCTAGTCCTTATGGAAGGGACTAAGATATAAGAGTATAAATGAGAAATATTTGTGGTGGTCAATGGAGATACATCTAAGTGGGTTTAAGTTCCAAGTGGAGTGTCTCAGGGTTTTGTACTAGGCCACTTAATTTTAATTGAATGGGTACTAAGAGCAAAATATCTTTGTTTGCTGGTGACATAAAACTATTTAGAAATGTATTAACTTCAAATGATGTGCAATTCCTGAAAGCAGACCTAGAGAGATTATCAAAATGGGCAGCAGAAAGGCAGATGAGATTCAATGTTAATAAATGTAAGGTGATGCATTTGGAGTTTAACAATCCTTGCCACACCATCACAATAAATGGTTCTGTGGTATGTAAATCTCTGCAGGTAAATAACAGACTTAGCTGTAGCAAGCAGTGCCAGTAAGCAATGGCTTACAATCCCCTTAAAAGAACCGGTAAGGGGAATATGCGGTGCAGTTCTGGAATCCCATAAACAAAAGGCGCATCTCGCAAATGGATGGAGGGGCTTGACTATAAAGGCAGAATAGACAAGTTAGGGCTGTTTACATTAGAGAAGCGATGTTTGTGTGGGGATATGATCACTTCATATAAATATATCAATGAGCCATACAATAAACTCTTTGGTGCATTTTTAATCAATAGGTCATGTCAGAGGACACGTGGACATCTTCAGGTTAGAAAAAGGTTTCTTTACGGTGAGAACGGTGAAACTGTGGAACTTCCAGCAGATGTGGTAATGGCAAGTTCATTTAATAGCTTTAAATGTAGGCTGGATAATTTTCTAAAACAACAACAAAAAAAAAATATTGAGAATTACTGGTATTAATACATATACTGTAGTTCTGGTTGGTACAGGGATACTATCTAATATTGAGAATTACTAGTATTAATATATATACTGTAGTTCTTTTTGGTACAGGCATACTATATAATATTGAGAATTACTGGTATTAATATATATACTGTAGTTCTGGTTGGTACAGGAATACTATATAATATTGAGAATTACTGGTATTAATACATATACTGTAGCTCTGGTTGGTACAGGGATACCATATAATATTGAGAATTACTGGTATTAATACATATACTGTAGTTCTGGTTGGTACAGGGATACTATATGATATTGAGAATTACTGATATTAATAAATATACTGTAGTTCTGGTTCATCAAGGGTACATTTTGAATGCCATTTGGAGTCAGAAATCAACAGTTAAGTAGAGTTAATAAGTAGGGTATAAAGATTGCACTAGATGGACATATGTCTTTATTCAACCTCCATGACTATGTTACCTCCCACCATTTTCTAATTAAAGCTCCTTTTGATTACTTTGCAATCTACCCCAGTGAGATTTACAATTCTCCTTCTCTTTTCTAGTTTTAAATCTCTTTCAACCCTCTAGGCATTTTTACCACAAAAATATCTGTACTGTCATCATTGAGGCATAGTCCATCCCTACTAAAGATCCTGCAGCTGATGGAAAAGTGTGATCAGTTTTCTAAAAACCCAAACCCCTCTTCCTTACACCAACATTGTAGGTAATGAAGCCATTACCTAGAATGAAGCCATTACCTACAATGAAGCCATTACCTACAATGAAGCCATTACCTACAATGAAGCCATTACCTACAATGAAGCCAGAGTAGTTGTTAATGGGGCTTCATCATTATGGACTAAAGTGCTAAGTGGGGTGCCACAGGGTTCTGTGCTGGGGCCACTTCTATTTAATCTATTTATTAATGACTTGGAAGTGGGTATTGTCAGACAAGGTTTCTGTGTTTGCATGCGACACAAAACTTTGTGACCATTTAAAAACTTCAGAGGATGTGCAATCGTTGCAAGGGGATCTAGATAGATTGTCACATTGGGTTGCTAAGTGGCAGATGAAATTCAATGTTGATAAATGTAAGGTGATGCATTTTGGCTTAAAAATCCTTGTGCTGCTTATACTATAAATGGCTCTGTGTTAAGTGAATCCCTTGGAAGGGATCTTGGAGTTTTGGTGGATAACAAACTTAAAGGTAGCAACATACCAGCGGCAACAGCCAGAGCCGCATGGTATGTCTTGTATAAAGAGAGGTATGGATCAAGAAGGAAATGTAATTCTCCCTCTTTACAAAGCATTGGTAAGGCCTCATTTGGATATGCAGTGCAATTTGGATCTTGTGTACAAAAAGGACTGATGAAATGGTTCAGAGAAGGGCAACTAAATAATAAGGGGATTTGGTTGGGGAGCTGAATATGAAGAGAGAATGGAAAAGTTACAATTATGTATGCTGGAGAAAAGGGCTTGTGTGGGATATGATTACTGTGTTAAAATACATTAACGGCCATACAATAAACTATCTGGGGCATTGTCCACCAATTGAACATGTCAAAGGACACGAGGACATCCCTTAGGACTTGAAGAAAAAGGTTTAGGCTTCAAGCTCGGAAAGGGTTTTTCACTGTGAGAACGGTAAGCTATGGAACTGACTTCCAGTGGACGTTGTTATGGCAGGTTCATTGGTCAGTTTAAAAAAAAAGCTGGATGAGTATCTGCAAACAAGGAATGTTGCAAGTTACGGGATTGATACAAAGTAGAGTTGATCCAGGGAATTTCAGATTGCCACTTGGAGTCAGGAAGGAATTTTTTTCCCCTTCATAAATTTGATGGTTTTTTTTTGCCTTCCTCTGGATCAACAGTTAGGCAGGAAATGAGGATATTGCTAGATGGGTTGAACTGGATGACGAATGTCTTTATTCAACCTCAAATACATATACTATACTATACTATACATGCTAATGGGGACGTGGCTTCAGTATCAATTCTGAAATACTAGTGAGGAGGTCCTTGCTTTAATGACTGCAGGAAGTATGCTTGTGAAGTTCTCATTCATCCAGGTCATGGTAATCTGTTGTATTCAATTAGATCAACTGGACTTGAAGTCTAGTTCTTGAGACGTTTCGCTAGTCGAATGTCTTAGCAAAACGTCTTCAAGAACTAAATTAAGTCCAGTTGATCTATTGAATAACAACAGATAGGTCAGGAAGTACATTTTAGGACCTCTCCACTTTGGCAATAATGTGCACAAAGACCACTGGTGTTATCCAGCCCACCCTATATCTGTCTACATGATCCACCACATGTCAAACTCTAAGCCTGGGTGCTAAGGAATTAGCTTCCTCCCATACATGCTTCTTCTCATAGTCCTCCTCTGCTTCTTTACTCAGTCAGCAAATAAATTCCAAATGGGCAACCCATCATATCTGACACCAAACATAGGTCCCTTGGAGTGGCTACTCCAAGATCCCATACATGCGTCAGGTGGAGTGTAGATGGTTTGTACAACAAAAACTGTCCATACAAAAACACGATTACACAAACAAATAAAAAGTGCTACATAGCCTTTTCTTGTTTAAATACCTTAATCCCCCTTGACTAGCAAAACCTCACAGGACAGGATACAGATGCCTCATAGGTCCCCAACATTATTTTTGAGATAAATGGGGGAACTTTCTTGTAAATTATCTAATAGTATACCTGATGTGTTTCTTCTGGTAATCTCACAGCCACCATAAACAAGGCTCTTAAAGTTGCACTAACCGATCATAAATTGATCTTAAATTGGTTAGCGTGACTTTAAGAGGTTTATGAGGTGAGGGGACATATTACAAATGACGTTAACTTTTCGCAGCTGAGTTTCCCGTGTTTTCGCTATTAACGCAATTTATTAAAGGCCGAAACCCGGCCGCCAAAAGTTAACGGGCATTAACATCGCATCAGTTACTGCTCGCTTCTATTTATAAAGCGGCGGTAACTGATGCACAGCATTAATCTTGGCATTTCACTTTGCCACCTCGAAGGTCAGGGGGTACGCCCAATCCGTGGCGGGTAGTCGCAGCCCCTCCCAGACCCCTGCCACATACTCTCACTGGGAGGGGAAGGGAGGGACCCACTTTGAGGGGTGGAGGGACCCTCCTTTTGGGGCTTAAGGGATCCCGCAGCTCGAACCAGGACCCCTCTTCTACGGCCCTATCAGGGCCCTTGAGGCACTTTCAAGTGCCCTTGCGGCCCTGAGGGAGGGACCCATTGGGAGGGGTGGATGGAACCTCCTTTTGGGGCTTAAGGGGTCCCGCAGCTCGAACCAAGACCCCTCTTCACCGAAGGTGCTGCTGGGTGGGGGTCATGCAGCTGGTGGTTGTCACCGCGAGGGGGTGGGGGTGGGGTGGTGAACTCTCTCCCTCCCTCCCTTCGCCTGGTGACATCCATTAATACTTCCAAATCTAGACTATCCTCCTACCTTTCTGAGCATCAGCACAACAAATGATTGTTAACCTTTTTAAGCACTTTGTGCCCATCCCCCTCACTTGTATCTGTATGTTGTCCCCCTACTTAGATTTTAAGCTCTTCCGGGCAGGGAGAGGACTCTCCCATCCCCCATTCCTTGGGGCTGTGTATGACTGTGGGAAGTAACTACCTCCCTCCGATCATATCACCTTTTTTTCTTTTTTTCCTACATTAGGCATTATAGCCAAGATGGATTTTTATATGTGTGTGAATATATGAAATTTTAATATACTGAATAAAAGTTATATTTTAACTATTCCCTATGTCTTACTCTATGTACCAGTGTCACTACATTAGCTGTACGCACTGTGAAAGGAGGTTTTTTCCTTTTTTTCTTTCTCTCTGTGTAATTACAATCGACTAATTATCAGCCCAGTTCCACACAACAGAAAAATATGCAGGGGCCAATATCCTGGTATTTCTAACTTATCACGTGTTACATGTTTTATTAGATTTTATAGCACAGACATGATTATAAGTAATTCCTTTTATTGGTAACGTAAAGCTGCTGCCAACCAAGGATTAAAGTTGCACTTTAGGCCTGATCATTAATCGGTTAGCATGTCTTTAAGGGTCTAAAAGAGCATGTCTTCCACACCAACTGGTAAATGAGCGTGTAAATACATTCAATGATCACAACAGGTAATAAAAGAATTATCTCATTCCTAATGTGTCGAGCCTGTTGCACTATTATCAATGTATCCATAATTTATATACCTGCTTTTTTAAACCGATGTAGGAAATGTATTTAATTTAATTTTTGTCTATCTGTATAATGGCTTGCACTTATCCCTTGTTGTATTCTCTGTATTTTAATGTACAGCGCTGCGTACCCAAGTGGCGCTTTATAAAAAAATTAATATAACATAACATACATACAACATACATGCCCCTAAATGTACTGGCGCCAACTTTTAAATAACCCCGTTTGTTTCCAATTTAAATGACGTGAAATAATATCAGGCTAATCTTTTAAACTACCCAAACCCATAAATATCATTTATACCAGACCCTCTATTGACACCAAGGTGAAGTGTGCTGACTAGTTTAACCTTTGATAATTCTTTTATACCTGTTGTGATCATTGAAGTATTTACACGCTCATTACCAGTTGGTGTGGAAGACATGCTCTTTTAGACCCTAAAGACATGCTAACCGATTAATGATCAGGCCTAAGTGCAACTTTAATCTGGTTGGCAGCAGCTTTACGTTACCAATAAAAGGAATATTTATATCAGTTCTGTGCTATAAAATCTAATACCATCAGTGTGTCTTAACCAATGTGTACATACCCTCTTCCCCGTGTGTCTTACGGTCAACCCCCCCCTCCTTGTGTATCCACCAAGTGCACCCCCATAAGTGTGCTTCCCCCTGTGCCCTCCCACCCCCCAGGTGCCTCTCTTTTCTCTCTCTGTGTTGTTGTTGTCGCGCCTTCCCGTATGGGGATGTCCCCGTGGTCGCCCCGTCGGGGTCTTCCCTTGGTCGCTCCCCCCTGCGGGTCTCCCCACAGGGTTCAGTCCCCCGTCTGGGGATGCCCCAGGTCGATCCCCCCGTCGGGGTCGTACCCGGGGGTGCCCTGCGGGGTGTCGCCCCGGGGCGCTCACCCGCTGGGGTCGCCCCCCCTTGGGTCGCTCCCCTGTCTGGGGTCTCCCGGTGTCGCTCCCCCCCCTTTCTGGTGTTCCGTTTCTCTCCCCCTGTGTTTTCCCCTTTTTTCTTTTCCCCCCTCGGTCGTCCCCCTGTATTGGTTTTTCCCTTGTGTTTCTCTCCCTGTTCTTTGGTTCTGTCCCGGTCGCCCCTTCGGTCTTTCCCCCTTCACTACCCCCCTTCTCTTCTTACCTGGGTCTCTCCCCTGTCGGGTTCTGCCCCCGGGTTCTTCCCCTGTCGGGGTGTCCTTGTCGCTCCCCGCTGGGTTTCCCCCCGGGTCGCCCCCCCCCCGGCTGGGGTCGGTCCCTTTTCGTCTCCCCTCGGTTTCTTCCCCTGGTCGCTCCCCCCTGTCGCGGGTCTGTCCCCCGGGTGCCCCCCGTCGGGGCTCTTCCACCGGGTGCTCCCCTGTCTGGGGTCTTGTCCCCGGGTCTCCCCCGCTGGGTTCTGTAGTGTTTCGTCCCCCTTTCGGGTTCTGCTTCCCCGCTGGTTCTGTCCCCCGGTGTCTTATCCTCGTCGTGGGTGGCGGCTGTCGCCGTGTCGGGTCGTCCCCCCCCTTTCTTGGTTTCTTTCTAAACATTGTAAACACTGTGATATGTTTAGAAATACCCTAGTGATATTGGTCCTCCTGCTATCTATTTTTTCTGTTGGGGTAACTGGGTGATAAATTAGTTCTGAATTGAGAAAGCCAGTCGGATGACTAGCGAAACGTCTTCAAGAACTACATTTCAAGTCCAGTTGATCTAATTGAATACAACAGATATACCATGACCTGGATGAATGAGAACCTTCACAAGCATATTTGACCACTCATTCCCTTTTTGTTTTTTCCATACAAAAAAAATCTTTGCAGTTTATTTCATAAAAAAGGAAACAAAAGTATTTGTGGGGCTGTGTTCCTTAATGTCCAAGATAGTGAAATTAGGTACAATTAGAAACTTTATTTTTTAATAGGAACAAAACGGAAACAAATAAAAGCAGTAAAGCCAGCGACTTGTATTGTTCCTTGTAGGCCATATATTTCATAGAAAATAAACTGCAGGGTATTAGGCAGCTTGACTTCCATATTGGTGTGGAGACAGCTGTATAGAAAATCTGCACACAAAGACACCGAACAGTGGATTCAAGGGGCATGGCCAATAAGTTTGCATGCTTAGAGCGATCTTTGAAAAATATATGGGCTGTGAGTTTTGATGGCAACATTGGCACTTCAAGGGCCAGCATTTGAAACAAAATGTCAATGTTTTTGTTCCCCTTGCCATCCCTCCTTATGGGTGAGTGGGGCACCAGAAAAATTGAGTCTAGACTTCCTTTACAGGGATAGCCAGTGCCCTGGTCTTGTTGCCACCCTTGGCTGGCAATAACATGGAAGCCTTCCCACTTATGAAAATATGTACTTACTTTAAAGGACAAATGTAGTGTCCCCTGACTTTTCTACTTCCAAAATTATATTTTTACAGCTTACCAGGGTCTGAAAAACAGCAGGTAGGAGTATGGACGAATTACTGTTAGTTGCTGCCAACGGTTTGCCATGACCAATTGTGTGGCCCATAGGAGACCTCATGATCGGCCAGGATTTACCGACACATCTGATCGCCCGTTCATTTTAAAAATTGGTCGGTTTGGCAAAAAAATCACCTTGTGTGTACCCAGCCTTAGATTGTAAGTAAATTATATTATTATTTCTAATTATGTTCTGCCTTACATAGTCCCTAACCGTATTTACCATTTTTCTAATTGTCTTCTTGTAGGTAGGGAAATACAGAGTATAATTAAGTGACTGTTAGAGGTAAAGCAAACAGCAACACATACAATTCCTGGTGAATATGATAGAAATGCCACAACATCACACTTTTTATATGATAAGTATAAGTAGACTTATAATATAACATATTGTTTTATCAATACTTCTTTTATGTTCAGTTTGGGTCTAAAAAATATAATGTAACATTTTGGAAAGAATATGTCAGCTTCATACATTTCCACCTTTTGTCAATTTGGCTTGTACCTGAGACATCCATTTTTTTCGTACACGCTCTTTAAACGGTTTGTTTATAGATACATCAGAGGCTGTAAAACGATGTAAGCCCATACCTGGAATACAGCCAAGGTTGTTGAAATGACTTAGCCATTTTTTTGACATCTTCACATATATGGGCTCTAAACTATCCGCAAACTATGCAGTGAGGTTTTTTTTTAAAGCTCTCCTGGTCTTCTATTCCCATATCTCTTCGAGCCATTTTTTTTGTTCCTTGTTCATCCATCCAGCTTTAACAATGTGGGCGGACAGTGATTCGTGGGGGGAATTTGGCATTTTTTAGGCAGGTCTTCCTTTTAATATAAAGATAGGCCGCAGCTTAACCATGTTAAATGATTTTTTTCATTCCGGTTGTTCTAAGGAAAATTGTTTTTCTCCCATGATGCAAGGTCCTGTTGCTTGAAATCAAAAGTCATGTGCAGTCTCATCCATATTCCCGAACTTCCAAGGTCATAATTATAAAGCTTTCCTTGTTTATAATGAATTGAGGGAAGACATGACCTTTTCTTCCAGATTCTGTGGCAGCTTTGTGAATCTTCGTTCTCAGGTGGCGCAAGCAAAGTCCAAACCGATTCAGGAAGCGGGTACACCCATCCAGCTGAGGCAACGAAGTTCTCATACCCACTGTTTTATATTGCTCATCTTTAGCATTTGAAGGGCATTAACGGATTCCCATGGTTTACACAGTAACATTTTGACGACATTCCACAAAAAACCATTTATGCAAGCAAGTCTCTAGAGCAACCCATATGAGGTTGTTAAACCATGACAAGACTCTTTTTTGACCTTGGGCATCTTCTCCATTCTGGCTTAATTTTCGCAGTTCGCACCTGTCTTTCATCAACGCCCAAGTCCCTGGCCTGCAACCAGAAATTTGCTTTCTCTGCTCTGACAAACTCTTAGATTTAAAGCCAGCGTCGTATGATCTGCCATTTTTTACACGACCAACCGTTTCTAACAGATAAAAAAAACACACAAGAAGCCGTAAGAAAAATTTGCCCAGTGCAACCACATTAAATTACAAACGAGGCACTGATAACTTCTGCTTTTATATAAGGTATTCTGCCGTTCTGATTCAAAGATTGTTCTGAGGCTTTAGTTGCCCTTAATTGACTGTAAGAATAAAAACAGCGCTACAAGTATAAATAACAACAAGCATATGGTCATAAACGTAAAAAGCCATTGCCCTAGTACCTGGTAATAATAATCATATACCAATCAATCCACTTGCTATCAGATTTTGTAAACTACAACTCCCAGCATGCTGTGTGTGGCAAAGTGCGGAAACTTAAATAAACTTAAATAAATTACCATTACTGTACCCAGCTCCACCCCCCCACCACCCCAACCCCATGCATAATTAATTGAACAAAAATGACCTTTACATTGGGCTGGTAGTGCTGATAGAGGTGACCGGTTCTCTGGTTCGGCTTTCTGCAGTTCTCCATCATACAGTCGGAAGGTCCGGTACAGAAAGGGTCCAGGCTGATGATGTCAGCAGAGCGCGCGGGCACGTAAGTACGAACCCCACGTGGCTCTCCATCTTACACTCCCGGTCTGCTCTTACAGCCCCTGCCTCTTCAGCCCCGTTCACAGCTCCGGGATCTCACGCTCCTGGTCTCACAGTCCCCGGACTCACAGCTCCTGAGGTACTCACACGCTCCCTGTCATCAAAAATATTAAGTACACAACGTTTTTTTTTCAAGCAGATTTCCCGAGTGACTCGAGTATAACCGAGCCTAGGTTTAGGTATTTTTTGAACCTTAAAAACATGGTTATACTCGAGTATATACGGTAAATGCAATTTAGTTTTGAGTAACAACTGATGTGTCATACGCATTATGATATACAACAACAACGTCAAGGTCAGGATTGAAAATCCAAAAAGAAGAATTTACGGGTGAACCAAGAAAACATAGGGTTAAAGTTCATATTAGGGTGCGGTAGGTAAACAAGGGAGGGTCTATAATTCACTTAAATGGTTCCCAGATACAATACCATGATGGAGTAAGGGCTGGTGTTTAGGTTGTTTTAAACCCAGTTCTAGATTTGAAAGTGGTCGGTTTTGAAATCCCTGAAACGTTTGAATCAAAACGTTTTCAGAACTTTTGATGGTTTATCGATAATTCATATCAAATATCGATATTGAAACGAATATCTTACACAGACCGCCAAAACAATTGCGGAATCATTAACTTCTATTTGTTTTGTTTTTTTGAAATTTGCATAATAATAAAATACAGATACATATATGTGTATTTCTAAGATGTTTATCACACAACATTGTTGGGTTGAATGGTAGTATTTTAAGTAGGGATACTAACAGGCAGGATACATTAATATTGCCAAAACACAACATTAATTTTATTATTTATTATTATTATTATTAGTTTATGTATTATATTATCTATTATTATTATTAGTAGTAGTGTATTAGTAGTTAGTAGTAGTAGTAGTAGTTATAGGCTAGATAGTATAGTATTTTAGTACTAGTTATTTGAGTTGAATAAAGACATGTCCATCCAGTCCAACCCATCGAGCAATATCCTCATTTCCTGCCTACGATTGATCCGGAAGGAAGAAGAAAAAAAAACCCCCAATTTATGAAAGGGGAAAAATTCCTTTAACACCATGTTGCAAAATCACCAGCCACCTAACTCTGGGGTTCAATGGTTGCACGCTCTGTCTTCCTAACCCATTGTACTCCATCAGAAAACATTCAGTTGGCGGCGCACTCATTAAACATATAATGTAATTTAAACTTTGTTAAAACAGTATGCATTTTCTGCCACTTGTCAGTGGCAGTATTTTTAACATCAGAACACAGTATGCAACATTTCGGACCACCTTGGGTCCTCGACAAAAATCAACTCTGACTCAAGTGGCAAATTGGAATAGCCCTGGAGTGAACTCTACTGTATGTATCAATAACCAGTAATAGCTCCTGTTACGACTGACTCTTGTCGGAGGTACACCCCCTTTATATTACAGCCATTGGTTGTAGTTAGAAGTTATTATTGCCTAATATTATTATTATTATTATTATATTATTATTATTATTATTATTAATAATCATTTCAGGGGTAACAATCAGAAGTCCTTGTGTATGTGTTGATATAGAACATCTCCCTGTTACAATGTATACAGTATTTAAATTATTTTTTATTTTTTTGTTTTCAAATTTTGATGCCTAAATGTGCAAGAACCTGTGCTCCAGATACAGGAGTGTAAAAATAGGAAGGGAAGCCTCCTTTTGTTGTTATGACTGTGGTACAATGTGGAAAAGGGGAAATTTCCACTTACAGGTAAATAGTGTGTAATTATTTTAAGTTATATAATATATTAATAATATGTATAAAATACTACCTCTAATTTGGGGACAGCTATGATTTATCTGCAGATTGCCCCTTCTATGTACATGTTAAAAAGTCCGGATTTTTCTGCACCAGTCCAATATTCACCAACAAGTTCTGGTCCCATTGTGTCTGCGAAATGTGTACGAGACACGACATTAAACTGTGTAAAAAAATGACACTGTGTCCCACCTCGGCAATTTAGTCGGTTGGTAATATATGGACCAAATGTTAGTGAATTGTCTGTCATACAATTTGCTTCGTTCTTGCACTTTCTTCTCATTATTGCAAATGAAAATGCCAGCCTTGATGTCTTCATATAAGACAGTAGGCTGGATCACTGGTTTCCAAGAGTCGTGAGTAACTACCATAACCAAACAACTTCTGACTGCATAGGCAGCAGAATATATTCTGCCTCTGTAGAAGACAATGCTACATGTATTTGTTTTCTTGCTGGACCGGATTCAGAACTTGCTCCTAATTTGATAGTACCACTAGTGGATTTGCATGTACTATGGTAACTGCCCAATCAGAGTCAACTATCCTTGTGAGGTTAAATAACCACTTGTTGACAAAAAGCCTTTTGTATATTTGACATATGTCTTGTTCACACGTTAGTTAATCCCCGCACTCCTTCCTCAGAACTTACTGGGTGCTTTCCTCAAATCCTGTTACCACATACAGGTTAAGATTCCTTAGCAATATATAGTTTGAAGAACGCACTCCTGTAGACTTTGCTCTTTCTTAATGTTTATAAGTGACATGCGTGCACAACGTTTCGGGGTGGTTCCCCTTCCTCAGGCACCTGAGGAAGGGGGCACACCCCGAAACGTTGTGCACCATGTCACTAATAAACCTATAAAGAAGAGCAAAGTCTATAGGAGTGCGTTCTTCAAACTATATAATGACATATTGTCTCTTTGACAAGGTTTATATGTGTCTGCAAAGAAGAGACATGTCTGCTATGTCAGGGCATGTAGTAGTTGCAATGTACAGATGCCCCCATTGCTTATCTATACTGGTCATTAGATGAGAGAAGATGTTCTTCTCCTTCCACTTGGATAAGCTGTATCATCGGTTGAGCTTGCTCTTTGGCATCAGTCATATTAAACTGTTTAAGAAGCGAAAAAGCTTCCATTCTTTCTTACGCTGTAAGTATTCCTAGGTGGTATGTCCCTCACCAAGGTCTTAAGTTCAAAGTGCTATTTTGTGTTTGCACTTATTCTGTGGGGCGAGGCTTGGATCTTCATGGAGTAAGCTGCATGTTATGCAGCTCCCAAACTGCTAACTCATCCTAGGCTAATACCTGCCATAAATCGCTCTCGGATTCCACAGACCGGACAGAAGAACAACTGGCACCCTGATGACTAGGCATATAGCCACCAAAGAGGCACCACCAGCCAAAGCAAACTACCAGCAGTTCGTGTGGACAGGTCTCCGTCTGCCAGCTCCAGACACGATGACACGCACTAAAGGAGATGCCCCCGACTACACCAAAAACCAACAGCCATCAGCATTAGGGTCAACTCAGAAGCGGACTGATCCATTTCAAGATCCAAAAGAATTACTTGAGCCATACAGGAAACTAAAAAATATCTCACCACACTATGGAAGAGGTTAAATCCGACTGTCACTCAGTACGGCAGGACCTGACCAAGGTGTCCGGCAGGATCAGGGAAGCCCAAAGCCCGAATCTTAATACTAGAGACCCCTTGAATCCACAAATGCAACAGATCTCCCAAGCTTCAATCCACACGCTACAAAATGGATGATTTAGAGAATCGATCTTGGAGAGGCCCCAAAACCCGGCCCAGTTACTTGAAGGGTGGATTAGCTCTCACTTTCCAACTCGGAACTCTCTCCAAAATTTACAATCGAAAGGGCCCATTGCATCCCAAACTAAAGCTCCGATTCCCCCCCCGACCTTTTATCGCAAGGCTCTTAAACGTGAAGGATAGAGACTGTCTGCTGAGATTACCCACGCTACCAAAAATCTACATTTGAAAATGCGGAGGTGAGACTTTTTTCCTACTACGTATAGAGTACAGAGGAAACGCACAATCTTGAAAAAAGAAACGCACAAGTAGGTATCACATACTCAGGCCTACCCTGCCGTCTCAGCGTGCAATTGGAGGGCAGAGTGAGATCTTGGAGACACCAATTGAGGCCTTCAACTGGCTAGACACTCAATAAGACCAGAAGGGAATTGCTACTGATGGAATCCGGCGCCTGGACATGAGAAATTCTACTTCTTACAGCAACTAGCGGCTACACAGGTGCCCCCCTCACCCGGACCTACTGATCTCTAGATATGGATACCTCCTCTCACTGTACGAGAGGACTCAAACACTGTGCACCGGGCCTGGTGGGTACTGTTGTCCCCCCTGATATATGCCCTCTGTGTCCATGCTTTCCCTCACTCACCCCCACTCCTATTGGACTGCCATCACGTTAAAACCCATGAAAATCGCAAAATATAGACAATACCCCATACAATAACGTATCCACAATAACTTGGGACCAGAGACTAGAGCTTGGCACCCTCTGCGTTCATAATTGATGGATTTGCCCCCCCCACACCACTCCATACCCACCTGTTGAATGCTGGTAGACATCTGAACGCTCGCCCCCCACCCCTTGGGCACGGTTGAACTGTACAATGGTGTTTAGGTAATGCCTCAGGGCTGGGTGTATAACAATTATAGCAGGAAAAGTAAACAGTCACAGAACTTAGAAAATATACTTATTGTTACAAAAGGCACCTCAAATTGTAAATAACCGCTTTGGGAAGCACGAACCAGTGACGCTTCTCCTTTTCTGCAGAAACCGTACTCGGTGCATCCCACAAGATTGTTCAATTTAGTTAGAATGATTTTATTATAGTTCTACCTTGTTACTACTAGGATTAGATGTTTTAAATTATTTTGACAAAATATAACATTACTGTTTAATTGTTTATTACAGGTGTCATGCAATTTAAAATCTGTTGGTACTACTCAATGGAACCCCCCTCTCCAACTTTATGCTTAATCAACACTCTCGAATCCCTCTGGTACACTAGCTCATCCACCATCCTAGCGTATGCTAAAGTAATCTCATGTAATGTCCGGGGTCTGAATGACCACAAAAAGACTGGCCTTATTCTCCCAATTACGATTCATACCAACCTGACATTGTATGTCTTCGGAAACTCACCTTTCCCCTCAACCACTCAATACCTCAAAACCATGGGTCTTTTTCTAGAGGCATCTCTCTACTACGACACAACAATTAAAATATGTATGCACAGCTCTCACCACTGATGACACGTTATATGTAATCGTAGTAATATACGATCCTTCCCAGAAAACCAAGGCCCTCTAAGGGAGGTTATCCCTTTCCTGCTTAATATCCCCAGGTCTCTGTATTATGCTGGTGACTTTAACTCCCTGCCAAATCCAATTATGGACAAACTACATATATCCCCCCTCTTTCCACAGGCCATCATCGACGACACCATTCAACAATTAACACAGAACTTAATGGGTGGACATATGGAGAAGCAAAACCCCCATCATAGGGAATATACATGCACTCCAAAACACATAATACCCTCTCCAGAAGGCTTCTAGCTTACCATTTTTCCCAGATCCAACCCTACCCCAGACCAAATGATCATTTTTTGAGAGTTAAATAGACACCGGTGGAAACGAAAATAAATGGGACTGTTTAAAGCAGTACTAAGAGAGCATCTACAAACACAATACACACTTAAAAAAACTTCCCCTAAAAGAGAGCATCTAGCAAAGGCCTTCAGAGCAAATCTGCCATACACAACAAATCCTTCGCCACTTACCAAATGCAGCTTGCATTTGGCGCAATCCCAATATGATGCCACTTTGACTGAAAGCATTCCAGGATACTTTTTCCAAAAATAAAAAATATTTAGAATTTGGCCATATATCCGCCAAGCTACTTGCTCGGTTGGCACATGGCACTTTTCGATCAAAATACTATTATGAATATCAAAAACATAATAATGATAAGTACAACAAACCCCCCACATATCGTCAACTGCTTCACCACATACTACACAATTTCACAATTCAATTCATACAACATCCCAGCTGCAGCATCACCACCCCTACTTCAACATCACTAGCTAACACGACTTCCCAACTTTCTCACACCAGAAATGATTACCTAGATTGCCGATATAACCCTAATGGAACCCTTTTACTGCTGCCATTAGAGTCAACAGTAATACATCTTTGACCTACCCCTCAATAGAGGACTGACAGGGTGCCCACTATCCCCATATCTATTTGCCCTCGCTATTGAACTGCTAGCCATCCAACTTCGATCACATCCAAATATTACCGAACTGACACTGGGACAAATACCTCTTTAATCAGTTATAGCATGACCTATCTAATACCTAGCAGACCCTTATTCATCTTGAATTCCCCGACTGGAGGTTTAGGTTTTGTCAGATTAGCTATTGCTGAAGAGGTATTGGCACCCTTTCAGATATTTCTTTACTTTATTTGCTGTCTCTGGAGCTATGCCTGGATCCATAACATATTACATACACCTTATTTAGCAGAACACACATAAAGGGTCACTGCACAATACCTAGTTATATTGCAATTAAAAGAAACTGCCATCTAGTGACAAAACCTAACACTGATATACTTGTTGCTTATAAGATACAAATCTGTATTCTAACAAAGGATTTGTTTTTATTGGCTTATGCCTGGTGACGTAATGGCAGGGGTGCTCCTACCATGAAGCAATGTGAATAATGTTCACAGCAAACCCTTGGTCCACTACCAATGTGGCAATTAGTGCAGATCAGAATAAAATTTGCGGCGTGTGCACTGCTTTTTTTGCTCCCGCTCTACACTAAATTTTGCCTTTCTAGGATAGTTCATGCATGGTAAGTGACTTGTGTGGGTTGTGCATGAGGTGAGGGCATCTTATATGTAACCTATCTGTGTGAGCTAGCATGAGGGCTCTTATATTTACTATTTATGTGAGCTCTTGTTCACCAGTCAGTGTTAAGTCAGCCATCTATTTAACCGCCAGCCCCCCACCACAAGCCACACCTCCTCCACAAACAATGGCCACTTTCCTGACAAGCTATGCCTTAGGTTATAGCGGAATCCAAAAGTTGTTTCAGGTGCCATAAACCCTAGGTTTACCCCTGGTAACTGGTATACTGGTTATTCACTGTATAAAAGGTATTTTATGTCTCTCCCTACTCTGAGATTCCTTTAAAATCCTTTACAAATGAACTTACTAAAAACGAAACAACAAGTACCTATTTGAATATTTATCATATTCAGGCCCTAGGATGAATGAGCCATTAGGTCTAGCTCTGAAAATAGAAGCAAGGTTTTGGCAGGGGAGTTTACGCAATTTACGGAATTAGGTTTTGTGGAAAATTGATGAATCTCTAATTTTCGGATTGGTTACTGCAAATTAACCAGCACAGGCATAGAGCATCATTTATTAATTAAGCCGTTAGTTTCTTATTAATCAAGGGATTATTGTCATTTGGAGTCAGGAAGGACTTTGCGACTGTTACTCTTTTACTTTCAGATGCTACAGACTGTTGGAAATGTCAAACAAGAGTCATCTAATAAAATAAAACAACTGCTTGTATCCCGAAACTAAAACCTACCTTTCCTATCACAGACACTCTGGGAGCAAGTTTAACTTCCATTGCCTTGATCCTCTTCATCATGACTTCTGTAGTTCTGGGAATCTTTGTGAAATATTGGGACACTCCAATTGTGAAAGCCATAACCAGAATCTCAGTGTCTCCTCCCATCTCTCTCATGTTTGTGTTTCCTCTGCACTTTCTTCATTGGACACCCAACAGATACATGTGTCTCCTCCAGACAAGCACATTTGGGGTGATTTTCACTATTTCTGTCTTCTGTGTTGGCCTAAAACTGTCACAGTTATTTATTCCTTCAATGCTACAAAGCCTGGGAGCAACTGACAAAGTATGTAGGAACCCAACTGTCAATCATACTAGTGACGTATGTTCTTTAGGTGAGATGGGCTCTCGCAGTGTGGATGGCCTCATGTCCACCATTTCTGGATACTGATCCATTTCAGAAAGGGACACCATTATTTTACTGTATAATAAAGGATCTATCACTTTCTTTTTCTGTATTATGGTTACATGGGAACATTATCTGTTTAAGTTTCATTGTTGCATTCTAGCCAAGGATTTCCTGACCGATTTAATGAAGCTAAAACATCACATTCAGTATGTTGTGTTCTGTAGTGTGTGGGTATCTTTGTCCCAAGCTACCTGAGCGTAAGGGGAGTAAAATGTGGCTGCTGAGATATTCTCCATCTTATCATCCGCTCTGGGTTACTGGTGTTGTATCAGTATCCAGAAATGGTGGACATGAGGCCATCCACACTGCAGAGATCGCCATCTCACCTAAAGAACATACAGTCACTAGTATGATGGACAGTTGGCGGCAAATATGCTTAATAATGCTAAAGTGAGCTAGCTGCCTATTATGCCTGTTAAAAGTTCGTAGTCTTCGCACAGGAAATGTCCTGAGCGGATCTTGTTTATAAAGCTGTAACTTGTGGGTAATTAACACCAAACTCCAAAATTCCAATAGTGAAAATACATGTGTAAAGGGCATGATTTGCTTCTGCGTTCTTCCATTTGCAGCTGTCAGTCATAGATTAACCAGGACAATGTGACACACAACCAATGACTGAATTCTATTCCCTGATGCCTCCTCTGAGCATGTAAAAGCTTGGTGTAAAAACAGGTGGAGAGCTTGGAGGTGCAGAGACTTTGTGAGAGGCCAGAGGAACAGAATCATCTACTTGCTGACAAAAAGATTGTCTCTACAAGTTTTGTCAGCTTTCCAGTTTTGTTTTTTTAAGCTATGGGGGTTGGGGATGATTTATTAAAAAAAAAATTTTTTAATTGAGGGATGGATACTTAAAAAAAATATATATTGTTGAGATTTAACAGTGTTAAAAAGTATTTGACCACTCATATCTGTTGTATTCAATTAGATCACCTGACTTGAAATGTAGTTCTTGAAGACGTTTCGCTAGTCATCCGACGGCTCCAATTCAGAACATGATGACTGCGAAAGGTCTTCAAGAACTTACATTTCAAGTCCAGTTGATATATTTGAATAAACAGATATAACAATGTACCTGGATGTGAAATGAGACCCTCACAAGCATATTGACCACCATTCCCTTTTTGTTTTTTCCATACAAAAAAATCTTTGCAGTTGATTTCATAAAAAAGGAAACAAAAAAGTATTGGTGGGCTGTGTGCCTTAATTCCAGATAGTGAAAATTAGTACAATTAGAACTTTATTTTAATAGGAACAAAACGGAAACAATAAAAAGCAGTAAAGCCAGCGACTTGTATTGTTCCTTGTAGGCCATATATTTCATAGAAAATAAACTGCAGGGTATTAGGCAGCTTGACTTCCATATTGGTGTGGAGACAGCTGGATAGAAAATCTGCACACAAAGACACCGAACAGTGGATTCAAGGCATGGCCAATAAGTTTGCATGCTTAGAGCGTCTTTGAAAAATATTGGGCGTGAGTTTTGATGGCAACATTGGCAAAGGGCCAGCATTTGAAACAAAATGTCAATGTTTTGTTCCCCTTGCCATCCCTCCTATGGGTGAGTGGGGCACCAGAAAAATTGAGTTAGACTTCCTTACAGGGATAGCCAGTGCCTACTGGTCTTGTTGCCCACCTTGGCTGGCAATAACATGGAAGCCTTCCCACTTATGAAAATATGTACTTACTTTAAGGACAAATGTAGTGTCCCCTGACTTTTCTACTTCCAAAATATATTTTTTACAGCTTACCAGGGTCTGAAAAACAGCAGGTAGGAGTATGACGAATTACTGTTAGTGCTGCCAACGGTTTGCCATGACCAATGTGTGGCCATAGGGACCTCATGATCGGCCAGATTTACCGACACATCTGAGCGCCGTTCATTTTAAAAATATTGGTCGGTTTGGCAAAAAAATCACCTTGTGGTGTACCCAGCCTTAGATGGAAGTAAATTATATTATTATTTCTAATTATGTTCTGCCTTACATAGTCCCAACCGTATACCATTTTTCTAATGTCTTCTTGTAGGTAGGGAAATACAGGTATAATTAAGTGACTTAGAGGTAAAGCAACAGCAACCAAATACATTCCTGGTGAATATGATAGAAATGCCACAACATCACACTTTTTATATGATAAGTATAAGTAGACTTATAATATAACAATTGTTTTTCAATATTCTTTTATGTTCAGTTGGGTCTAAAAAATATAATGTAACATTTTGGAAAGAATATACAACCCAGTAACCCAGAGCTGGATGATAGATGGAGAATATCTCAGCAGCCACCATTTTACCTCCCCTTACGCTCAGGTAGCTTGGGACAAAGATACCCACACACTACAGAACACAACATACTGAATGTGATGTTTTAGCTTCATTAAATCGGTCAGGAAATCCTTGGCTAAAATGCAACAATGAAACTAAACAGATAATGTTCCCATGTAACCAATAATACAGAAAAAGAAAGTGATAGATCCTTTATTATACAGTAAAATAATGGTGTCCCTTTCTGAAATGGATCAGTATCCAGAAATGGTGGACATGAGGCCATCCACACTGCAGAGATCACCATCTCACCTAAAGAACATACAGTCACTAGTATGATTGACAGTTGGGTTCCTACATACTTTGTCAGTTTGCTCCCAGGCTTTGTAGCATTGAAGGAAATAATAACTGTGACAGTTTTAGCCAACACAGAAGAAACAGAAATAGTGAAAATCACCCCAAATGCTGCTTGTCGGAGGAGACAACATGTATCTGTTGGGTGTCCAATGAATAAGAGAGTGCAGAGGAAACACAACATGAGAGAGATGAGGAGGAGACAGCTGAGATTCTGGTTATTGGCTTTCACCATTGGAGTGTCCCAATATTTCACAAAGATTCCCAGAACTACAGAAGTCATGATGAAGAGGATCAAGGCAATGGAAGTTAAACTTGCTCCCAGAGTGTCTGTATAGGAAAGGTAGGTTTTAGTTTCAGGGATACAAGCAGTCCTGTTCTTATTATATGACTCTTGTTTAGGACATTTCCAACAGTCTGTAGCATCTGAAAAGTAAAAGAGTAACAGTCTGCAAAGTCCTTCCTGACTCCAAATGACAATATATCCCTTGATTAATAAGAACTAACAGGCTTAATTAATAAGTGATGCTCATATTTTGCCTGTGCTGTTAATTTGCAGTAACCAATCCGAAAATTAGAGATTCATCAAATTTTCCACCAAACCTAATTCCGTAAATTGCGTAAACTCCTTGCCAAAACCTTGCTTCTATTTTCAGAGCTAGACCTAATGGCTCATTTCATCCTAGGGCCATGAATATGATAAAATATCAAAATAGGTACTTTGCTGTTTTTAGTAGTCATTTGTAAAAGGATTTTTAAAGGAGATCTCAGAGTAGGGAGAGACATAAAATACAGTTTATACAGTGAATAACCAGTATACCAGTTACCAGGGGTAAACCTAGGGTTTATGGCACCTGAAACAACTTTTGAATTCCGCCTATAAGCCTAAGGCATAGCTTTGTCAGGAAAAGTGGCCATTGTTTGTGGAGGTAGGTGTGGCTTGTGGTGTGGGGTGCTGGCTGGTTAACTAGATGGCTGACTTAACACTGACTGGTGAACAAGAGCTCACATAAATAGGTAAATATAAGATGCCCTCATGCCTAGCTCACACAGATAGGTACATATAAGATGCCCTCACCTCATGCACAACCCACACAAAGTCACTTACCATGCATGAACTATCTAGAAAGGCAAAATTTAGTGTAGAGCGGGATGCAAAAAAAGCAGGTGCACACGCCGCAAATTTTATTTCCTGATCTGCACTAATTGCCACATTTGTAGTGGACCACAGGTGTTTGCTGTGAACAATTATTTCACATTGCTTCATGGTAGGAGCACCCCTGCCAGTTACTGTCACAGGCATAAGCCAATAAAAAACAAATCCTTTTGTTAGAATACAGATTTGTATCTTATAAGCAACAAGTATATCAGTGTTAGGTTTTGTCACTAGATGGCAGTTTTCTTTTAATTGCAATATAAGCTAGGTATTGTGCAGTGACCTGTTTATGTGTGTTCTGCTAAATAAGGTGTATGTTAATATGTTATGGATCCAGGCATAGCTCCAGAGACAGCAAAATAAAGTAAAGAAATATCTGAAATGGGTGCCAATACCTCTTCAGCAATAGCTAATCTGACAAACCTAAACCTCCAGTCTTGGGAATTCAAGATGAATAAGGGTCTGCTAGGTATTAGATTAGGTCATCTGCATATAAGCTGATTAAAGAGGTATTTTGTCCCAGTGTCAGTTCGGTAATATTTGGATGTGATCGAAGTTGGATGGCTAGCAGTTCAATAGCGAGGGCAAATAGATATGGGGATAGTGGGCAGCCCTGTCAAGTTCCTCTATTGAGGGGTAAGGTCAAAGATGTATTACTGTTGACTCTAATGGCAGCAGTAAAGGGTTCTATTAGGGTTATATCGGCATCTAGGTTAATCATTTCTTGGTGTGAGAAAGTTGGGAAAGTCGTGTTAGCTAGTGATGTTGAAGTAGGGGTGGTGGATGCATGCAGCTGGGATTTGTATGAATTGAATTGTGAATTGTGTAGTATGTGGTGAAGCAGTTGACGATATGTGGGGTGTTTGTTAGTACTTCATTATTATTGTTTTTGATATTCATAATAGTATTTTGATCGAAAAGGGCCATGTGCCAACCGAGCAAGTAGCTTGGCGGATTAATGGCCAAATTCTAAATATTTTTATTTTTGGAAAAAGTATTTCCTGGAATGCTTTTCAGTCAAAGTGGCATCATATTGGGATTGCGCAAAATGCCAAGCTGATTTGGTAAGTGGCGAAGGATTTGTTGTGTATGCAGATTCTGCTTCTTGGAAGGCCTTTGCTAGCTGCTCCTCTTTTTAGGAGGAAGTTTTTTTAATGTGTGCTATTGTGTTTTGTAGATTGCCTCTTAGTACTGCTTTAAACATGTCCCATTTAATTTTCGTTTCCACCGTGTCTATGTTATCTTCAAAAAATGTATCAATTTGGTCTGGGGTAGGGTTGGATTCTGGGAAAATGGTAAGCTAGAAGCCTTCTGGAGAGGGTATTATGTGTTTTGGAGTGGCATGTATATTCCCTATGATGGGGGTTTTGACTTCTCCATATGTCCACCCATTGAAGTTCTGTTGTTAATTGTTGTAATGGTGTCGTCGATGATGGCACTGTGGATAAAGAGGGGGGATATATGTAGTTTGTCCATAATTGGATTTGGCAGGGAGTTAAAGTCACCCAAGCATAATACAGAGACCTGGGGATATTTAAGCAGGAAAGGGATAACCTCCCTTAGAGGGCATTGGTTTTCTGGGGAAGGATCGTATATTACTACGATTACATATAACGTGTCATCAGTGGTGAGAGCTGTGCATACATATTTTAATTGTTTGTGTCGTAGTAGAGAGATGCCTCTAGAAAAAGACCCATGGTATTTGAAGGTATTGAGTGGTTGAGGGGAGAAGGTGAGTTTCCTGAAGACATACAATGTCAGGTTGGTATGATATCGTAATTGGGAGAATAAGGCCAGTCTTTTTTGTGGGTCATTCAGACCCCGGACATTACATGAGATTACTTTAAGCATACGCTATGGATTGTTGGATGAGCTAGTGTACCAGAGGGATTCGAGATGTGTTGATTAAGCATTAAATGTTGGAGAGGGGGGGTTCCAATTGAGTATGTACCAAACAGATTTAAATTGCATGACACTGTAATAACAATTAAACAGTAATGTTATATTTTGTCAGAAATAAGTTTAAACATCTACATTCCTAGTAGTAACAAGGTAGAACTATAATAAAACATCATTCTAAACTAAATTAGAACAATCTTGTGGGGATGCACCGAGTACGGTTTCTGCAGAAAAGGCAGAAGCGTCACTGGTTTCGTGCTTCCCAAAGCTGGTTATTTAACAATTTAGGTGCCTTTTGTAACAATAAGTATATTTTCTAAGTTCTGTGACTGTTTACTTTTCCTGCTTATAATTGTTATATCACCCAGCCCTGAGGCATAACCTAACCACCATTGTACAGTTCAACCTGTGCCCAAGGGGTGGGGGGGCGAGCGTTCAGATGTCTACCAGCATTCACAGGTGGGTATGGAGTGTGTGTGGGGGGGGCAAATACCATCAATTAGAAGCAGGGTGCCAAGCTCTAGTCTCTGGTCCCAAGTTATTGTTGGATACGTTATTGTATGGGGTAGTGTCTATATTTTTTGCGATTTTTCATGGGGTTTAACGTGATGGCAGTCCAACTAGGAGTGGGGGTGAGTGAGGGAAAGCAGGGACACAGAGGGGCATATATCAGGGGGGACAAACAGTACCCACCAGGCCCCGGTGCACATGTGTTTGAGTCCTCTCGTACAGTGAGAGGAGGTATCCAGATCTAGAGATCAGTAGGTCCAGGGGTGAAGGGG
Organism: Hymenochirus boettgeri; assembly: GCA_019447015.1. Taxonomy (NCBI): domain Eukaryota; kingdom Metazoa; phylum Chordata; class Amphibia; order Anura; family Pipidae; genus Hymenochirus; species Hymenochirus boettgeri. The sequence continues at coordinate 298,671,533 of CM033473.1, read as the reverse complement.
GGGCACCTGTGTAGCCCGATAGTTGGCTGTAGAAGTAGAATTTCTCATGTCCAGGCGCCGGATCCATCAGTAGCAATTCCCTTCGGTCTTATTGAGTGTCTAGCCAGTTGAAGGCCTCAATTGGTGTCTCCAAGAATCTCACTCTGCCCTCCAATTGCACGCTGAGACGGGCAGGGTAGGCCATTGAGTATGTGATACCTACTTGTGCGTTTCTTTTTTTCAAGATTGTGCGTTTCCTCTGTAACTCTATACAGTAGTCAGGAAAAAGTCTCACCTCCGCATTTTCAAATTGTAGATTTTTGGTAGCGTGGGCTAATCTCAGCAGACAGTCTCTATCCTTCACGTTTAAGAGCCTTGCGATAAACGGTCGGGGGGGGAATCGGAGCTTTAGTTGGGATGCAATGGGCCCTTTCGATTGTAAATTTTGGAGAGAGTTCCGAGTTTGGAAAGTGAGAGCTAATCCACCCTTCAAGTAACTGGGCCGGGTTTTGGGCCTCTCCAAGATCGATTCTCTAAATCATCCATTTTGTAGCGTGTGGATTGAAGCTTGGAGATCTGTTGCATTTGTGGATTCAAGGTGTCTCTAGTATTAAGATTCGGGCTTTGGCTTCCCTGATCCTATGCCGCACCTTGGTCAGGTCCTGCCGTATGAGTGACATGTCGGATTTAACCTCTTCCAATAGTGTGGTGAGATATTTTTTAGTTTCCGTTATGGCTCCAAGTAATTCTTTTTGGATCAGTTGAATGGATCAGTCCGCTTCTGGAGTTGACCCTAATGCTGAGTGGCTGTTGGTTTTTGGTGTAGTCGGGGCATCCTCCTTTAGTGCGTGTCATCGTGTCTGCGAGCCTGGTCAGGACTGGAGCCTTTCCACACGAACTGCTGTAGTTTGCTTTTGGCTGGTGTGCCTGCTTTGGTGGCTATATGCCTAGTCATCAGGGTTGCCAGTGTTCTTCTGTCCGGTTCTGTGGAATCCGAGAGCGATTTATGGCAGGTATTAGCCTAGGATGAGTTAGCAGTTTGGGAGCTGCTATAACATGCAGCTTACTCCATGAAGATCCAAGCCTCGCCCCCACAGAATTAAGTGCAAAACAAAATTAGCACTTTGAGACTTAAGACCTTGGTGAGGTGACATACCACCTAGGAATACATTTACAGCGTAAGAAAGATGGAAGCTTTCTTCGCTTCTTAAACAGTTTAATATGACTGATGCCAAAGGAGCAAGCTCACCGATAGATACAGCTTATCCAAAGTTGGAAGGAGAAGAACATCTTCTCTCATCTAATGACCAGTATAGATAAGCAATGGGGGCACCTCTGTACATTGCAACTACTACATGCCCTGACATAGCAGCCATGTCTCTTCTTTGCAGACACATAGATAAACCTTGTCAAAGAGACAATATGTCAATTATATAGTTTGAAGAACGCACTCCTATAGACTTTGCTCTTTCTTTATAGGTTTATTAGTGACATGCGTGCACAACGTTTCGGGGTGTGTCCCCCTTCCTCAGGTGCCTGAAGGAAGGGGAACCCACCCCAAACGTTGTGCACGCATGTCACTAATAAACATATAAAGAAAGAGCAAGGTCTACAGGAGTGCGTTCTTCAAACTATATCATTGCTAAAGAATATTTAACCCTGCATGTGGTTGACAGGATTTGAGGAACAGCACCCAGTAAGTCTCTGAAGGAAAGGAGTGCGGGGATTAACTTAAACGTGTGAACAAGTCAATAATTTCACAAGCCTAAATTAGGCTTGTAAATGGGTGGAGCACTACCTGGAATGTTGTCTGTTTGTCTTGTATTATGGGTAAATAAACTTGAACACTTTCTGCAACAAACCAGTGAGTATCTCAGACATAATTTTTTTGCTTCTTGAAGAAATAATGCAACAATAAAATGAGTATTGGAGAGACTTGTGTCCTAATGATATCACCCCGTTTTAATGAGATATTTAAAAATCTTTTAAAGATTGTTTTCCACTATTTATCTCACTTCAGACTAGTGGTCAAGGAATTTCGTGTACCCCTCAACTCTCGTGTAGGGGATCCATATGGCGAAAAGTAAAATCAAATAATGTACGTTCTGACATTAAGAGGTAAATACCAATGCGTTTCAGATTACTCAGTCATCAGGGATAGCTCCATATCTCAGAGATGTAGCATTGAAAAGTAATGTAAAAAATGCTAAATTTATTTTTAAAGGGCATGTCTACCCCCACCATTAAAAATTACTTATTTCTCCATGGCTCCTAAAGCTCCTTTTACATGCAAAAAAAGGCCAGAGCCAGTGGTGATAAGCAGATAAAAGAACCTTTAGAGATCACAGCGAGATAAGCAACTATCTCAGGGTTTGGGGGGTAGGCATGGATTTTAGTGGTGGGGGTGGACCAGTCATTTATGGCAGTTGAAGGTCACTAAAAGTGTAGCCTACAGGTGGGATTTAAGTTTGTTCTGATAAAGGTCACATTCAGTGGCTTCTTACAGCGTAAATCTAATGAAACAACAAAATGCTGCTTTACAATCTTAATGTTTTTTCCCATTTATAAGGACAGTTTCTCTTAATTCAAGATGTGAATGAAAAATTGATAATCATGCATAACCTGGAAATACTACACGGTTAACGAAGTGTTAAAGTGAATATGATGGACATGTATGTAAGTAATTATGCCAACGAAGCAAGCAAGTACTGAAATCAAACTAAAACTTAAACCTTCTGATCCCAATGTAAACAACGTAGAATGTATTTTAACTGAAAACTTTATGTTAAGTATGTTCAAATCTCCATTCTGTTTCTACACTGCTTCAACAGCCCCAACGACACGTTAAACACACAAATTCTCCAATTTTATTATTTTGTATCAAATGAATATACAAAATAAATAGTAAAACAAACGGCACATACAGTTCATTACTTATGGTTTTACTGTATATTTGTTAGCATCATAGTTCATCTCCACCAGAGAAATCGACTTTAGGGTTTTCAGTTTTGTTGAAGAACGGGAGGTAATACCTCCCGTTCTTCAATAAAACCAGCAGGAGAGAAGATACAGAACTTACCCGGTCTCTGATTTCTCCGGTGGAGATACCCTTTCATATATAAATCTATTTTTCAGATAAAGCAAGGGACTAATATGTTCTTTTCACATAAACATGGAAGCTAAAAAAAACCCTGAAACAATACACCGTAAACCGCTGTAGTGCATTAAAAATCCATGGTAGGACCATTAATCTAGACACCTGATGAAAGGAACACACTGATCCCTGAAATGTTGTGTTGTGATTGAATAAAGAACTCACATTGAACCAAAGTGTGCCCCTCACATAACTTTTTGCTTGTGCTATAGCTTTAAGTCCATGGTAGAGGACTTTTGTCAAGGGAGCACCTACTGGACCACTGGCTAATAGCCACTAAGAGAGTGCCTGGGCCCGAATCCAATTTGCTGTAGAACCATTAAACTACATTTTAAAAAATAAATTTAATTTTTACACAAACTATTTTTTGAAGACCAACTATTTTGGGATAATAAGCACACAAGTTCTCTCCTTTTGGTGGAATAGCATGAGCTGAAACAAGCCAGGAACAAAATGAGCGTGTGTTTTAGATTGTAATTATCCTTTAAGAACAAAAAAAACTCTGATTATATTTAATACTCAATCTACACAACCCATTTGAACAAAGCCTATGGCTACCTTCACACTGATATGGCTGGCCAAGTATTTTACTCTATGTAAAGAACCTATTACAAAATGTTTGCTGAATGATGCATACTCCATGTGCTTATGTGTTACACTAGACTAGGTTAATTCTAGAATGTAAGTAGAAGAGAAGTCTTAAATTGCACATGATCCAGGTTGTATGTGATCTAAGGTCATTTAAGGACTAAATTAGTGTGTGTGTGTGACGTGACATATATATGTCATGGGCTATAACATTAAGTGAGACTTTAAGTTGCTGTAAAACCTTGACCTACGGGGAAGATAACCATCATGTCGCAAAATATAAAACAGCTCATACCAGTGTACGGTAATAGATGGAAACTGGCAAGCTGTATGCTCATTCACACATGTGCAAAACTGCGCAGATCTGCAAACATATGGTAGCTTTTTAATACAGTAACTGCAGAATGTTGCACACTAAATTTCATTCAGCATCTGTATAAATAATGCAAATTTGCACACACAGCCATTAAAACAAAAATAATGGGACATTGCTCACAAGATTTTATAGATTCTAGATTTTACAATCCATTACATATTTGCTAGAATAAATAAGCTATCTCTTGAAATCATTCCTTAAGCAGTTTCATAATAAAAAAACAAATAATAAAACTAAAAGATATTCAGTTATTTTACCCATTATTCGTCTTTGCAGGTTATTTTACACATTAGCCTTCTTTGCAGAGGTAGTCTAATCAAAATAACATTTAAATTGAATTTGCTCATAAGTATAATTGTAGAAGTACCCCTTGAGTCATGTTAAAGGCTAAGCTTTTGCGTCTTTCAAATTAACCTAGTTAGTGTTGCAAAATGCTTCTTACAACCATCTTCAATATGTATTAGTAGAACTCATTAGACTGAAATTTAATATTGCAAACATCAGGTGGATTTCAAGAGCCTCTATTATGCACGCAAGATGGATTGCTCACATATAGCTCTTAGGCCAACTGGGCACAATTTAGATTCAATAAACTGTTCCTGATTTTGATTTATCTATTCTACTATGTAAGCTTGCCCTTTCCAACAAAATGTGTTTCTTTGGAATGCTATAAAATGTACAGGCTATTTTGTATAACGGCAAATGAAAAGCTATTTAAATAATCTGGACACAGAAACGACCTTCTTGGCTCCATCATTCCAGTGATTTTATTCCAATATTACTTGTTAAAAGGAAGAAAAAAACGCAGTTGGATATTCTATAATGAAACACTGCCAGTGGGAAAGCACAACTTTCATCACTTCAGGCACGAGAGAGGAACAAGGTGTCGAGCTACAAATTGTTACAGAGCCAGACTGACTCGAAACTAATGTAATTCAACTTTTTTAACTAAGGTAGTCAAGACACAAGACACTACAAAGTGGTACCCAACTGTCTCCACTGTGTGTTCAAAGAGAGATGAAACTGCTGATGGGTTTATACAAAGTTACAGAAAACATCATATCCATGCCATCATTTAGTATGCACATTTTGTACAGACATTACTTTGGCTTACCAAGGACGTCGTTAAGAAAGGTAAAAACATAGGAGATGTTAAACTAAACTAAAATGCAAAGGAAATGGAATTTGTATGAAGTGGTAATCATTTGTACCAGAAAAACTTTGGTGAATGCCAAATTTTTATTTTTTTTTATTCAGCTTTAAATTATAAAGGAATTATTTAAACTCGGAAGCCAAATGGTATATTCTGGAATGTGTTTTATTAAAGGAGAATTAAATCTAAACTATAAACAGACTTGAATTGATTTTGTAATTCATAAGACATTCTTAAGTAGGTGTATGTCACAATTTAAATCAGATGCATTTTAGAGAAATTCACTATCTTAAAGAGAATTTAAGAGGTAAAAACAGGTTGTTTTTTCATATTGATTTGATAGAATTGATCAAAAAATGAATCCATGCATGGCCTACTGTTCAATAGACTCCATAGCAATATGACGGTATCAGGGCTTTAACTGTACTGTGTGTATCTAGCTTTTCCGAACAAGTATGTGGCTGCTAAATGTTCGGGTCAGCTGAGTGCTCGTTTGGGAAAGAGGGAAAATTTGCCTTGGCTGCGGTAGACTCCCTATAGAGGAGTGGGCCACGGCCGGGGCATACACACAGTTCCGAACATTCTGCTCGCGACTGTGTGTATCATGATTTTTGGAAAATGACAGACAGGATCTTGCAGATCCTGCCGGCTTGGTCATTATGCACATGGGTAAAGAGTTTTTTTCTATCACACTGAACAAGACACCATAACAGGCATCAAATGGTTTCTTGTCAGATGCCCAGTAGGTGGGATCAACTTGGAAGATAAATTTGCTTTTTATTTGAGGCTGGGTACACAGGAGCAGATTTTTTTGGCAAACCAACTGATATCTCTGTTAATTGGTCAGTCTGAAAAACCTGCACCGTTGTTGTTTTCGCCGGGGGGCAAACGATGAATGTCGCCCAGCGAACAGTAGGGATCAAAAATTTGTCTGTGTGTACCCAGCTTAAAAGGCATACCCACCCCCAACAAATGACCTTGCACCATTAAATCCCGTGAAGACATCTTGGATATAAAGTAATACCTTTAATTGGCTAACTAAAATGATTGAAAATGCAAGCTTTCGAAGCACTAGACACATTCCAATACCGAAATACATTTATTTTACATGTATGACTGTCCTTAAAATGACCTCTTAGTACCCACCAGACCCCTAGCTGAAGAGAATTCCAGATACACGGTTCGGACCCACATTGTCTGGAAAAGGAGATCTGGTTCCATGCTTTACTAATCGTAATATAAACAATAGGACTGTTCCAGAGTGGAATGGTATTTTTATTGGTCCTTTGCAAGAACTAATACCAATAGTTAACCCATTCTTGCCAAGCCACTACACACTTTCCTGACAATAGGCTCAGGGGAGACAGGCCACAGTTTTGCCTGGCAGGATAACTGAGACATGAAACTTTTTTTAAAAAATCACATCAGCGTTTCAGGAGGATGAGTCTTAAGGGATATAATGGTAGTAGTAGAGAATTGTACCGTGTTAGCCATAGATGAAAGTGAAGACATCTTGGATATAAAGTAATACCTTTTATTGGCTAACTAAAATGATTGAAAATGCAAGTTTTCGAAGCACTTAGGCTTCTTCCTCAGGCATGATACAATACTGAATCTTGTAAAGCACTGTATTTTATATATACTAGAACAAAGACTTTCTGACATTACACAGAGGTTATCTTTTGCCCCCATGCCTGATTGGCAATGGCTGTCGTAAATAAAACAGTAAATACACATTCAATGATCACAGGCAGTAATAAAAGAATTAGCAAGGGTTAAATAAACAATCAGATACACTTCACCTCTAGTGTCCATGGAGGGTCTGGTATAAATGAGATATTTATGGGTTTGGGTGGTTTAGAGGAATTTAGTCTGATTAACTCTACATGACATAAAGATTAGAAACATAGTGACACAAAGTTTAGATCTTTGTTGAGTCCAGAGTCCCAAATTTTTGTATAAGTTTACATTCCCATTCTAACCTCTCCTTTTGGGATCTGAAATTTCCCATGAGCACTGTGAATTTTAGGTCTTTCAGGCTGTGTCCTTGGCTGCAGAAATGGGTACCCACAGGGACATCTCGTTTATTGTTGTTAATTGTGAAACGATGAGAGTTCATCCTTTGTCTCAGGGTCTGTCCAGTCTCTCCTACATAAAGTCCTGAGGGGCACCTAGAACATAAAATCAGGTATACCACATTGGATGATTTGCAGGAGAAGGTTCCCTTTATTTCAAACCTATGTTGGGTTCCTGGTATTGATATCCTGTCTCCAGTGTGGATGTACTTGCAGGTTTCACACCTTTTCTGCAAACAGGGAGATGTTCCATTTTGTGTGGGGCCTGTTAGGGAACTTTTTACAAGCATTTGTTTTAAGTTGGGTGGTTGTCGGTAAGCTAAGAGAGGGGGGTCTGGGAATATTTCTAGTAGTCTGTCGTCCTTTTGTAAAATGGTTTGGAGTTTCTTGGCAATTTTTCGTAGTATTTACATTTGGGGGTGGTATGTAACAACCAGTGGGATACGATCCTCCTTTTGGATATGTTTGTATTGTAGCAGGTTGTTTCTGAAGATGCTGGTTGCTTTCTTGATCTGTGTTTCTGTAATGGACTGACTGTATCCCTGTTTTGTAAAATCTTTTTTGAGCTGTTTCAGGTGCAGACTTCTGTCTGTAGAATCAGAGCAAATCCTGTTATATCTTATACCCTGGCTGTAGATAATGGAGTTCTTTTTGTGTTTAGGGTGAAAACTGTCATTACTGAGGTATGTGGGTCGGTCTGTAGGTTTGCGATAGATGGATGTTTGTATTGTGTTTCCTTTAATTTGTATTATGGTGTCCAGAAAGGTTATTTCGGTAGGTGAATGGTTCATTTTGAGCTTAATGGTGGGGTGGAAATCATTGTATTTTTGGTGGAAGTGCAGTAGGTCTTCTTCGCTTGCAGTCCAGATGATCAGAATGTCATCTATATAGCGGACGTAGGCCATGGGTCTGATGGGGCATGTTGAAAGAAAGTTTTCTTCTAAATTTGCCATAAACAAATTTGCATATTGTGGTGCAAATCGCGTTCCCATGGCCACACCCATCTGTTGCAGGTATAAATCCTGATTGAAGGAGAAGTAATTGTGGGTGAGTATAAACTCCATTAATTTGGCAATTGGTAGTGCAGGTATGTCCAGTTTCTGAAGATATCTCGGACAAGCTGAAATACCATCATCATGGGGAATGTTGGTATAGAGAGCCTCTACTAAAATGGTTTCATCAGGTATATGATCAATGGCTGCCAGTTTATTTAGGAGGTGTGTAGTATCCTGAATAAAACTGGATGAATTTTGTACCAGGGGTTTCATTATACTCTCAATCCAGCCGGAGATGTTTTCTGTTAGTGTTCTAATACCTGAGATAATGGGTCTGCCTGGGTTCCCTTCTTTGTGGATTTTGAGGAGCATATAAAAGCATCCCACTCTTGGGTCTTCAGGTATTAAAGGTCGTACACTGTCTGTGATCCTGGAAGGCAAATTATTAACCAGGGTTTTAAGTTCTTTCTTATAACAGTCCGTAGGATCCTCCTGTAATTTGGTGTAGTGTGAGCTGTTTGATAGCTGCCTTTGGGCTTCTTTTATATAGTCATTAATGTTCATTATGACTATAGCGCCTCCTTTGTCAGCCGGTTTTATAATAATATCTCTGTTCTCTCTCAGGGATTTAATGGCTTTTTGTTCCTTTCCGCTTATGTTGTGTACCCGTCTCTCTGCTTTGTGTAGAAATGTAGATGTGACCCTCTCTCTGAAGTTGTTAATGTATGTGTCCAAAGTAGGGTTGGATCCAGGTTTAGGGGTCCAAGCAGATCTTTTTAGCGGATTAATATGCCGTGGTTCAATGTTGGTGTTGTTGGAGTCCTTATTGTGGAAGTACTCTAAGTCGTAGTCTCCTGAAGAATTCTTCCATGTCACTGCATAGCTGGATTTTGTCTATGTATAAACTACAGTGCTTTACAAGATTCAGTATTGTATCATGCCTGAGGAAGAAGCCTAAGTGCTTCGAAAACTTGCATTTTCAATCATTTTAGTTAGCCAATAAAAGGTATTACTTTATATCCAAGATGTCTTCACTTTCATCTATGGCTAACACGGTACAATTCTCTACTACTACCATTATATCCCTTAAGACTCATCCTCCTGAAACGCTGATGTGATTTTTTAAAAAAAGTTTCATGTCTCAGTTATCCTGCCAGGCAAAACTGTGGCCTGTCTCCCCTGAGCCTATTGTCAGGAAAGTGTGTAGTGGCTTGGCAAGAATGGGTTAACTATTGATATTAGTTCTTGCAAAGGACCAATAAAAATACCATTCCACCCTGGAACAGTCCTATTGTTTATATTACGATTAGTGAAGCATGGAACCAGATCTCCTTTTCCAGACAATGTGGGTCCGAACCGTGTATCTGGAATTCTCTTCAGCTAGGGGTCTGGTGGGTACTAAGAGGTCATTTTAAGGACAGTCATACATGTAAAATAAATGTATTTCGGTATTGGAATGTGTAAGACAGAAACCAATATTATATTTGTGAATGGAAAGGAAGGCCCCTCAAAATGATAACCAACATGGAGCCCTTATTCCCTTGCCAAGGCGAGTTATTAATATCTTGGGAAATATGGCTTACACACAGGTCATGTTTGGTATTGGAGGGATTGATAATTAATACAGGAGAGGAATATGTGGTCAATATCCCAATACAATGTACATATCTACATTTATAAGGAGTCTGCCTAACAGAGGGGGAATGAATGCTTTTGGCTAGTCGTAAATCTGGACATTCCTAGACACTCCCACCCCATGTATAGCCAGGAGGGGGTGGTTTATCAAATGGTTTAAAAATCCTTGTAGCCCCTATAACTGTGTTCATACTGAGGGGACATGCTAAAACCGTGTGTATGGACTCAATGTTTCTTCCCGCCCCGGGAACTTCTAGTGAGTAGGGTCTGTGAATAATTGTATCCTTTTTATTTTATATAACTCTTGTACCTATTGTATGTCATATTTATTATAACACCATTTTATTTTATTTTTGTATTATATGCACTGTCTACCTTTTGGAATATTAAATCTAAAATTTAATACATTTTGTCTTTGATGCTCTAAAAGAACTCAGTTAGCCTCTGATAAGTTTATATGTGGTTGAATGGAAATGGAATGTTTTGCAGTGTAAATGCTAATTAACTCTGTGACTGCTTGTGAAGGACTGATGCTAATTAACCAGTTAGTTGCTGGAGTGAATGGTGTAGTGTTAACCATTTAGCTGCTAGGACAGGGGTGTGCATAGTCAGTGAGAGTCAAGAGTGTTTTTGGGGCGTCTTTAAGGCCATAACTTAAAGTGGTGGCAGCGAGTACCGATTGATTCAATCTTTTTTTGCGCATGCGCAATACACCACTGTAATCTTTTACAAGTAAAGCCTACTTTTACTGAGAAGGAGGGGAGAGGAGTCTTCTGCATTAACTCACTGCATTTAATACGCATACCAGAAATATCTTGGAGGAGAAGAGGCGCAACATTTTGGGACCTCACAGCCTCCTCGTGTTAGGAATCTAAAACTTTGTTCGGCCATCACTGGGAACCAGACATTACAGCAAAAACTAAATTGTCATTTTACACTGGGGAATGTGTTCAACAAAGGCAGGATTTTCAGTTTAGGGGGTGCACATGCCCTTTAAGCCACTTTCACACTTAAGATTTTAGTTACCCCCCCTCAAAGGTCAAATAAATGTTATTAATTCATTTTTAAGTTTCTACTTTGATTAGTTTGAAGGTAAGTTTAACAAGATGTCATGCCAAACTCCACTTATATTGTTTTATTCAAATAACATTAAAAAAAAATATAACCACTAAGGGAATTGAGTTCAATAGCGGTTTGTTGAGAAGAGTGCTTTGAAAGGACCAAAGAGCCTGTCCTGGAACATACAGGCACAGGAAAGAACATATGTAGGGCAGTTTAGTGGAGCACAGTGATTTAAGATTTTAAAAGGTTTTGTTTGACAAGAAGCCATTTTATAAAGTGGAGTAAAAGATCTGTATGTTTACACTTGGGATGGCTTGTTTACAAGAGTGATGATCTGAATAGCAGAATTTAAGATAAATGACGAAATAAAAGTCAACACCTGATGAAGGGAACATTGTGATCCCCGAAACGTTGCATTTTTGATATGATTTAATAAAAGACATTGAACTTCACCTAAGAGTGCCCCTTGCAAATAATTTGCTTGTGCTATAGCTGTGGATCCAGGGTAGAGGACCTGGCAGGGGAGCACCTTGGAAACTACCGGCTAATAGCCAAAAAGGAGAGTGCCTAGGCCCGAAATCTACATTCAAAATAAAAGTAGCACTAACTGGTCCAATGTTGTATGTCCATGTGTGCACACTATAACATGTAGAAAACGACAGGCTATTTGCAAGTACGTTAATATTCTCTGATAATTACTTACAACAATGGAGTCTGTAAATCCCTACTCACTTAATGGTGCAGGGAGTTCCAGGTGTAATATACCCTGGACCTAGCATTTCCCGGCTTGACCAAGTTTCCATATACATAGTAAATTGTATTCACATGTACAAAGGACTCTCGACGTCATGGTCCAGGTGCCAGACACCCCCAGACCCTTCGCTTAGTCCTCTTAACTAGGTAAATTTCAAAGAAGGGGTTTTCCGCTCCTCATATACAGCATACACGGCAGGTAACTTAAATGACATCTTTATGCAAGATAACACTATAACCAACAGTACACCTGTTTCAGGAGCCTTGCACAGAGGTGTATTGTTGGTTATAATGTTATCTTAAATAAAGATGTGATTTTAAGTCACCTGTCATGTATGCTGTATATGAGGAGCAGGGTACCCTTTCTTTACCAGAATTTAGAAAGACTGAAAAGATGAAAAGGACAGGGAGACTGGGCAATGTTTGAAATGTTAATATGGTTGAGAATGAGAGAGAAGTAAAATATTACACTGAGGCAGCAAAGCAGCTCAGCTGAGATAATGTCCATATATTCCAGAAAAATGGAACGGGATTAATATTATTAATTTATTAATCAGGGTTTTAATAGGTTGAGTTTAAGGAGGGGTGTGTCATCTAGCAAGATTTTGCAAACAGATAGTTAATCATTTAATAATTAACAAAAGATTCAAATCACATTGGATAATACAGTCTATCAGGGTTATTCAATAAAAGTTCTTATCATTAAAAATGGTGCTAATTTTGCCCCAACCAATCAGATGTTACCTTTCAAATGTTAAATAAGATCTGATTGGTTGGGGCAAAATTAGCACCATTTTAAACAATAAGAACTTTTATTGAATCTCCCTGTATGTGTGTTATATAGTAATCTTTGTCTATTTATAGATTCACTGCTTCTCTTTTTGTAACCCATTTCTTATATTCCCCAAAATGCAGGCTTTGACATTTTAATCACCTGCTAAGCGGAGGCAAATGTATCAACTGGTAACTACACAAACTACAAGAAAAATAATCAATGCTCTTAATTGTGTAATACTTTTACCCCCAAAATTAACATGGTAGAAGCTGTATATGTAGTCTTACACAGCTAATTATACTGTTATGCATCACTAGATGGTGTAAGAAGAATTCAACAATCTTAATATACTGTATTTATTGAAAACACCATTGAGACAAATTTAATTACAAATGTAATTATTGATTGTTTACTTGACAATGATAGCAAATGAAAGGGATAAACAACGTTTAATTCATTGAAAATTAACACCTGACTTTACAAGATACAATGAGTAGACTGAAAGTAGAATAAAATTACATACCTGTTTATCAGCTCTATATTTAGGCTGGGTACACATGGAGGGACAAATGTCCGTCGGTCACGGGCGAATTTGCAAGCGATCGATTGTGCGGTCCCATAGGGAACCGCATGATCAATTGGAATTTTCCAACATGCGCGATCGTTCGTTTATCTGATCCGGACAAACGAACGATCGATCGATGTCTGTCGCGGCCGCCCACCCCAGCTGATAATTTCGGTGGATCGAAAGTTCCGTGAATCAGTCGGTCGGCCGAAAATATTGGCTGATGTGTACCACAGACTCAGATACCCAAGAATCTATACAAATGCCTTTATTTAAATAAATAAAAAACAAAAGAAAAAAAAACTTTTGTCTCAAATGAACTAGGATTAAAACAAAATAAGTAAAATACAAAAATACAATACTATTCAAGAGGTTTCCTCCAGGTAATAATATTTTATCAGTACATTTCATGCCAGTACCATCTTAAAGAGGAACTGTGGTCCAAAAATGACTTTGGGTAAATTGATAGGAATTGCTCTCCTGAGAGTTTTTGCAATTTATTTCCATTGTTTATTTTACATAGTTTTGAAGATATTTACATTTTTGTGTGTGATATGGCAGCATCATCACCAGGTCCCCTGCACTTTCTGCTTCCTGCTCTGAAACCTGTCAATCTGCCCCGTGTCTCCTCCCCTTTGCCTGACCCATTCCCCTTCACGATCAACCGCTTTTAAACATCTGATCGCACGTATGAAGGAAACATACGCGCAATCAGCTGTTTAAAGACCGGATCTGAACTTCTGGATTGTCTCCTTTTAAAAGTAATGTATTTATATTTATAAAAACCCTGCCTAGGGAACTGTTTGTTGTTAGTATAGTATAGTATAGTATTTGAGGTTGAATAAAGACATACGTCCATCCAGTCCAACCCATCTAGCAATATCCTCATTTCCTGCCTAACTGTTGATCCAGAGGAAGGCAAAAAACCCCCACCAAATTTATGAAGGGGGAAAAAATTCCTTCCTGACTCCAAGTGGCAATCGGAAATTTCCCTGGATCAACTTTACTTTATGTATCAATACCAGTAACTTGCAACATTCCTTGTTTGCAGAAACTCATCCAGCTTTTTTTTTTAAACTGACCAATGAACCTGCCATTACAACGTCCACTGGAAGACAGTTCCATAGCCTTACCGTTCTCACAGTGAAAAACCCTTTCCGAGCTTGAAGCCTAAACCTTTTTTCTTCAAGTCTTAAGGGATGTCCTCGTGTCCTTTGACATGTTCTATTGGTGAACAATGCCCCAGATAGTTTATTATATGGCCCGTTAATGTATTTATACACAGTAATCATATCCCCACACAAGCGCCTTTTCTCCAGCGTACATAATTGTAACTTTTCCAGTCTCTCTTCATATTCAAGCTCCCCCAATCCCCTTATTAATTTAGTTGCCCTTCTCTGAACCCTTTCCATTTCAAAGATGTCCTTTTTTTACACAGGATTCCAAAATTGCAATGCATATTCCAGATGAGGCCTTACCAATGCTTTGTAAAGAGGGAGAATTACATTTTCCTCCCTTGAATCCATACCTCTCTTTATACAAGATAATACCATGCTGGCTCTGGCTGTTGCTGCCTGGCACTGCTTGCTACCTTTAAGTTTGTTATCCACCAAAACTCCAAGATCCCTTTCCAACAGGGATTCACTTAACACAGAACCATTTATAGTATAAGTAGCACAAGTATTTTTAAGTCCAAAATGCATCACCTTACATTTATCAACATTGAATTTCATCTGCCACTTAGCAGCCCAATGTGATAATCTATCTAGATCCCCTTGCAACAATTGCACATCCTCTGAAGTTTTTAATGGTCGACAAAGTTTTGTGTCGTCAGCAAACACAGAAACCTTGCTGACAATACCCACCTCCAAATCATTAATAAATAGATTAAATAGAAGCGGCCCCAACACAGAACCCTGTGGCACCCCACTTAGCACTTTAGTCCATAATGATGAAGCCCCATTAACAACTACTCTCTGCATCCTATTCTTTAACCAATTTTCTATCCATGTACAAATGTGACTCCCCAGACCAACAGACCTTAGCTTATTCATTAGTCGCCTATGGGGGACTGTATCAAAAGCCTTTGCAAAATCCAAGTAAACTACATCTACTGCTATACCAGAGTCTAAATTTCTACTTACTTCCTCATAAAAGCCTCATAAAAGCCAAGCAAGTTAGAGGCCTGTATAAATCATTAAAGGGTATGTACACTGTAAATCCAACTAACATTACTAGATAGCATAGGCGCCGATTTAGCCAGAGACACTGGGCAAATTTATGGCGTTATAATTGTGCTAACCGGTTCACTACTGGTTACCGTTACTTTAACTCCATATTAACGCTGATGCTCGCGATTCAATATCATGTTTCCACTACTTTTAGCACTGCCATTAAAACCCCGCTGTGACTAAATCCCTTTTCGGGATTCACCCACAGTCGCAAACATGATATTGAATCATGATCAGGACATTTACTTGCTCTGGGTAAATGAGCCACTCAGGCTTTAGATGTAAAGTGATTTTTCTTCTAGCCCCCTCCCATACCCTACCTTTCCACCTTCAAAGTTTCTGTATTCCTCCTCCTGTCTCCTCGTGTTTTTAGCTCTGCCCCTATGAGATGTGAAAATCCCTTTACCAAACAAATACTTTTTCCGATGATGTCACCTGCACATTCAGGGTGATGTTGGCGCAACACATGTGAGCAATGACGTCACGTCGTGTGCGCGGCTCTGCGAAAAAGTATTTGCTTGCCAAAGTATTTTTCACATCTCCTGGAGGCGGAGCTAAAATTGCGAGGAGACAGGAGGAGGAATACAGAAACTTTGAAGGCGGAAAGGAAGGGTATTGGAGGGGGCTAGAAGAAAAAAAAATCAGTTTACATCTAAAGCCTAAAGGTGCCCATACATCTTCGATCCTGCCGGAACCGCTTCTCCCGATCTTACATTCGAATGTAAGATCGGGAGAAGCAGTTCCGGCAGCATCGATGAACATCGCGTGAGCGCTCGGTCAGGTAAGTAAAATCTTATAGATGTATGGGCACCTTAAGCTATTTAGGAACCTTCATTTTGATTTACAGTGTACATACCCTTTAATATCCCATATAAATACATTTGATGTATTATGTCTAATCTTGGTTATCCAGTAACAGGGGGTTGAATTGACAGCAGTGGAACTTGAGACATAATGAATTGATTCTGCATTATTCTTGGATATTTCTTTGTTGCTGTTAATTTTGCTGGACTATGGCTGTACTATTAATAGTCAGAGCCAGCAATGGGATAGGTGCTAATGTTAAGAAGTGCCAAACTAAACTGAAACAATGGGTGCTGACTATGAAATTATGCATTTTATGATGCATTCGTAAACTGGCAGGAATTTACATATCAAACTCATTGAAAGGGCATCTTAAGATTTATTGTGTCAAGGTCAATTTACCTATCGAGCAACCTTCACCAGTCAAAAATGAAAACTGGGAGTCTAATCTGACTAGTAAGGACCTTAATAGAAATGCATATGAGATGTGAAGTAGGTGTTCAGGCACTTTGTGTATAGCAGTAAATTCCATGATAACCATAGCAACCATTAACAAGGGTGTTGGAGCCATGAGGAAAGTTGATCCCACATGTAGGACAGCACAGGTGGAGATAAAGCTGCTGGTAATAAAATATGCCTGTGCATCAATAAATACATTTTCATTAAAAAGGGCAGTTACTGCTGTGTTGCACTCTCCTTTAAGGGCCATAATTAATAACTCACGGTATCGGAAACCGCCATTTATGACTGGGTGGTCGTACAATACCATGCGGTAGTTAAGTACCGCAATGGTATTGCACAGGCAATCGTACAAGTACGTAAAATTACAATATCGTAATTTTACAACAGCAATCATAAATGTATGTCCGTGGTCTAAAACTAGCATTACCGTGCCTTTATAAATATGGCTCAAAGTCTGTTGACTCAAGGGTCAACAGTTAAATTTGATCAATTAGCAAATTATTTATTGAAATGAAAGGCTCCGAAATGGATTCTTTTTTTGCATTCAATCAACCAAATCTGATTGATATTCAGCGTAGAATTGATTGAATATTTATCTTTCAGGACAGAAAATTTTAGGCTATTATACAATTAACTAACAGGTTTATGGGATTTTTTTTTGATTTAATCGTATTAACTAGTTAGTCTACCTCCCCTCAAACAAAAATTTTAGATTTAATAGAACAACCCCAAAACCTAGGTCTAAACTTTTCTGTGAGGCTTGTAAGTATACTTACTAGTCCTCGTTCTCTCAGTCTCTCTCCTGCAGCTGTTTCATGCACAGAAGCAGCAGAGGGACCAGGAACAGCAGTGGCGCCAGTGATTGGCTGAGACATTTCAATGTCTAGGTTTTGGGGGGTGTTCTATTAAATCTGTAATTAATGTTTGGGGGGATGACATGCCCTTTAACAAACATGCACACTTCCTACAAAATCATTAGTTGCATAAAGAGTAGCATTAGAAAATAAGCGTTAAATTCAAACCATATGAAAATCACTTTAGTAAAAATTTTTTTTAGCAAAGAATAGCTTTAGTAGAGAAAATCACATTAATAAAGTAATGCAGTAGCAATAAAGGGACACTAAATTGATTTCATGTACTTCGTTAAGTACATGAAATCTGTATCTATTATTCAGAAAACGCTTATTCCCACCTCCCTGATAGAATAATGAATAATAGAACGCACGGGGAACAGTGCAACACTTACCTCACTGGCGTACCACTCGGCTTCTTTTCAGCTGCCAGGCACCCTGTTCCAACCGAATGCCTTCATACTCCCAGCATTCCCAGAGAAATGGGTTGAGGCATGCTAAGTTTCTCTTTTAAGTCTCTGTGGCCAATGCATGAACTGTTCATTAATTGTGAGGATGAACATTAGTGAAGAATCACTAATAAAGCATCCCATTTGTAAAAACAAAATCATATTAGGAAAGAATTGCTTTAGTAAAGAATCACATTTACACAGAACAGCTTCTGTAGGGAAGATTCCGATTAATACAAATTTGATTTTGTAGAGAAGAATCACATTAAACGAGAATTCAAGGCTCATACACATGTACGATCGTGGGTACCGACCCGCGACGCACAATCGGCCCGTGTATGGGCACTTTATTGGGTGAAATGGCTGTTCGTTTGGCGGTCATTGACCGATCCGCTGGGTGGATCACTGAACGAGCAGCCGTTTTGCCTGATAAAGTGCCCATATGCGGTCCGATTATCGGCTGAAACGCTTGTTGTGCACATCGTGCATTACGGGTCGGCACCCACGATCTCACGTGTGTACGAACTTTAAGTCTCCAGACAAGATTTCCCAATAGACAGACCACAATCATACAATAAGCGGTGTCTCACTACTCCCTTTGCTGTGGCTCCTGGGTCATTTATGAAATTAACCTGTGGGTACTAGGGCTCAGCTCCTACAATCCACATTAGGTGGGTAAACCTAGCTAAATGTACGCAGCACATGCACATGCTCTGTTGTACTCAACAGGTCAAAACAAGGAACTTGTTTCCTAGAAGCTGAAAGCCAATCACATAACAGCACAGAGATCCTCCCTCTCCCTGACACAGAACAGGGATTTCAGTTTTTTTCAAACCCATTAAATGCTCCTGTCCTAACAATGATATAATCCTTTCATACAAAAAAGAAAAAGAATCTGTACAGTGTAAATAATTTAAAAGAGGGGAAAAAAGGGAACTAACAATAAAAGCAGGAATATTCCTTTAATATAATTTTATAATAAAAACAACTTTCATAAATAATATATAAAGTGCATAAATGACACTATTAGCCATGTTCACACTGTTAACCATGGTTAATCAAACAGTCCAATCAAAGTCCAGGAAAAACAGTCTCTCCTGTTTGTTCTGGACTTCCAGAACCCTTCTATTGTATGTATTTATTAGGAAGCATGGTCAAGCTTCCATGTGGTTATAGCACCCCAACACGCCCCTTTAATGGGAGGTCCTATGCCTTTAATATGGCACTGGATGGACGTCCTCTTTCCTAATTTTAAAAAAGCCAAAGGGCTGGGGGGAAGTGAGAAAGCCTGTTGTATGGATCCAGTGCACAACTATGAGAAATGCAAAAGTTTGCAAATGGTAATTGAAGTAAAGAAGTTAGAATTTAGGACCTTCCAGACTGGGGTTACCTTGATGTGGTTGGAAGGCTTTTTATTCATGTGTTCACAGTAATGTATACTAAAACCCCTTTGTTTATAAAGTATGTATGGGGCCTAGGAATGTGCATTGATTATCTTTTTTATGTTTGTATAAATGTTTGACCAGATCGATAGTACTTCCGAAAAATGTAGTAAAAATTAGCCTAAGGAGTGCTTCCACAACCCTTCTAATGTATATAACAATAAAAGCAGGAATACTTTCATAAATAACAATATATAAAGTGTATAAATTACACTATTAGCTATGTTCACACTGTAAACCACGTGGTTAATCAAACAGTCTGATCAAAGTCCAGGCCAAACAGTCTCTCCTGTTTGTCCTGGACTTTGATTGGACAGTTTGATTTACCTTTTGGGAGGAACTTAATGAAACCAAAACCAAAAATAAGCGTGGGGAATTGAACCTGTGACTTCATGGATTGTTTGTTTCTAAACCATGTACTCTTCCAGGTGAGCCACCATTGCAGATTTCATGCAGATGGAAACCAGGTACATTTAGAAGCTTTTATCTTTTGCAAGGAACTGAATAATAATTGTAGGAGCCTAATTACCTCTGCCATGGTAAAAAAAAAATCTCAATAAAATGAGTTGACTATTTTGTATTTTTGTACGTAATTCACACTGGCTGGTAAATAAACTGCAGGATAACAAGCAGGTTTCAAAGTCTTATCAGGGACTTCCATATTGGTGTGTAGACATCTGTATAGAAAAATGTGCATAGAGACAGTGACTACTGGGGTCAGGGGGCATGGCTCTTTGAAGCCAACATGGGCTGTGCGTTGTACTGGCAACAACATAGAAGCCTTCTTAGTTACAGAATCTATTACTTATATGTACTAAATGCAACTTACTAGAGAAGAATGTACAGTGTATATGTGTTATAGGGATAAAAACTTTCACATTAGGATTAAAAAAAAAAGGTTAGTTCACCTTTAATAAAGAACTGCTGCAAAGCCCCTTCCTTGTATGTGTTTACATACATACGATTGGTCAAGCAAAAACATTGGAAAGAAAATCTGCCTGTGTGTACAATACCTTAGAGTTAAACAGCAATGCTTTTTATATACATCATAAAGAGAATAACAAAATAAATCTAAACAGAAATAAGGTAGCAATCCAGCAAACTATTAAGCATTATTATCATCTTCTGTAGAAATGCCATGTTAAGCTCATTCTTCTGCATATAATAGATTTCTTTTGTGACTCTGGTTCATTGAGTTTATTAAAACATAGTGAGTTACATCACTGCTATTTGCTTTAACACTAAGCCCCACTTAATTTAATTAAGCTAAAGCCATAACTGTTAATTTCAACTTACTCTTTACCGCTTTAGCTAGTGGCTTTGGCTCTTCACAATACTGTAAATAAAAAAATCCTTTAAGATTTAATTAAGCTCAGGTTAATTTCATGACTTTAAACAACCCTGCCTGGAAACACACAAACTAATTAAAAACATCCATCACTAAATTAGTGTTCTGTTATGGAATTGCAGTAACCATGCTGACTCATTACAGTCAAATATTCAGGGAATAATGTACTCTCTAGAGTAGTTTATAAGGATATTAGGTGTCTCGCGTTTCTCTGCCTTTGTGGTTTATGGCATTGCTATGTGAATTTTAAAATATTGCAATAGAGAAAATACAATTTAATGTAGACACTGATGTGTTTATAGCAGTGTTTTTTTCAGGTTTGTATAGGGCACTCAGATTAAAAACAAAATAGGTAACAATGCAACAAGCTTACGAATAACAAAAAAGTATATAATATAAAAGGTGTGTAATTTACAAAATAGATCCAATCACAAAGTAATATGAAATGTGTTTAAATAAAACAAAAATCACAGAATGCAACCTGCAATTTCTATTATGTACATTTGCTAATAAGGCAAAAAATCATTGTGAAGTCAGGCGGAAAAAAAATTGTAAAAATAATAAATTTATAAATAAATATGCCCCTTAGTGTTACTTGTTCAGAGACAGGTGTGAAACTAGTTTCATAGACCGTGTCACAGGCCACATAGTAGCATAAATGGAATCTTAAAGGAGAACTAAACTGAATCTATTAATAAAAGGGGTGCTCATTAATAAACACGAAAAATCATACCTAGCAAAGCTTCCATGTTGCATACCTCAAAAAAGGGGGGTAAAAAAAATAATCTGTCTTTAAAGGAAAAGTTCATGGGAAAATATAATTATTTAAATTCTTACAGGGAGATACAATAACCTTGTTTTCCACCTTAAACGAGCATAAAACCCACAGTACCTGATGCAACACTTTTTGGAAGTAGCACAGCTTGTCTAAACCAATAAAAAAACCACAAGATATTGTGCCCCTATTTGGCGCAATATCAAGCGTTCTTTTGTTGTGGGCGTTCAGCCCCTGCTACTTACCTGTGCACGCTATCGTGATGCAATATCATCATGCAGTGACGTGTGCAATGTTATTATATCACGGGATTGTGTGTGGGTAAGTAACCTGACTGAACGCCACTACCAATTATTTTATCTCCCCAATAGTTTATATTGTGCATACCTAGTTATTCTACATATTCTCCTCCATTTTGAAAACTAGGTTAAATGTATACCGCTAGCTATACCCTGCTGTTGACATTGAGCTGATAATACAGGTTCTGTAATGGTTCTTCTACCTAGAATGCACACTACCTTGGAATGTTCCTAACAGTAAAGGTGGCCATACACATGCAATCTCTATTGCATTGTGGGCAGCATACACACGGACCCGACCAATCAGCCATACACGGTATGAAGATCAACCAGCCAATAGTATCAGCTCCTTTTACTTTAAGTAAAGGCCGATACGGATATATTTTTTGTCTTTCCCTACCGACTGTAATGCCAACTACAGTCATTCGTCGGCATTGTGATGGGTCGGTTGAGGTCCCTAGACATTGTTAATTATTGTTTAACTGTACAGCCACCTTAATTTCTACTGGTGGGCTTTTCGATGGGTCAAATGTGCTCAGATCTCTAATGAGAAAATTAATTAATGCAGGTGCTGGGTCGAGGGCAAGACCATAACGGTCTCTATTAGGGGTCCTACAAACAGAAAGTCAGTATTTCAGAAACATTTATTTATACAAAGACAAAATGCTGAATGGGCAGGTTAAGGTCATTAGGATGGGAAACACTGCTCTTTTTTCTTATGTATTTGCACTTTCCATTTAATATTTATTTTTGCTATTTGCATAATATTTGCATAATAAAGGGGAAAGCGGGCCACAAGAATTCACAAGGCAACCCAAGGGATTGGCACTGCTAGAAACAACTGCCATTGGTGAATTTGGGAAATATGGCAGGATTGTTTCCACAAATTTATTAAAATCCTCGAAATTTCGGAAATGCTTGGATATTTGAAAGATCATCGAAAGTTCAAAAAGTTTGAAATCTTTAAAGTTTGACTTATTTTAAAGTGAGAAAATCCGATTCAAACTCGAGTTTGAGTTCTAGTCCATCTCTACAGGTAACAAGGATTTATAAGACAATATTGTTTTTGCTGTAAAAATGTTTGCACCTATAAAGAATAGAAACATGTATACATTTCTAGATACTACAAACATACCTATGCCTCATACTTTTTATAGTTATGGAACTCCTCAGTGGTGGCTCCAGCTCCAGAGTATTCCAGGGGCACCAAGGCTAACAAATGGAGCACATTAAAAAATACCAATAATCTTTGTTGGTATAATGTATGGCGCACAAAATGGCAATTACATACCTTACAGTTAAACTGTGTGTGTTTTTAACTGAGTTTATAAAATTAAAATTAAACTACTACAGAAGTTGAAGAGCATTGGCTACATACAGGGCAATGCCACTGCCTGACCATCTATTTATGCCTGTCTTTTTATTTCTGTCTGTCTTTATCTTTTATCTGTCAGATAGATAGGCAAATAATAAGATAGAAAGATAGATAGAGAAATATATAGATAGAGAGATATAGATAGAGAGATATAGACTGACAGAGAGATCTAAAGAGAGAGAGAGATAGATAGATATAGATAGATGGATGGAGATAGATAGAGAGAGCGAAAGATATGCAGAGAGATAGATAGATAGAGAGAGACAGTGTTAAGTCTTAATAAAGTTTTTTTTTTAAAAAGTTACACTGCCGAACAACACAGTGGACAGCCGGTATGGTTTGGAAGGGGGGCACTGCATCTGTGAACTGGGGCATGTGCCCCATCGTGCCCCAGTGTAGCACTGCCACTGGATCTCCTTGGTGACTTCTAACATCCTTATATTTTAAAATTAAAGGCATCATTATTAATGCCGCAAAAAGTCTAGGGTCAAGTAAAATATAATAAAGATACGTTTTTCTGAAATTGCGTAAAGAGCTATTTCCTCTGGCTGTTCTTCAACAAATAAACTCAAACTTTAAACCCTGTTCTACCCCTGCACCATGTCAACTTTTATAAGTGCTTTAAGTCCCACGTGAGGAAGGTGCTATAAAAATGTTATTGTATTGTATTATTGGATCTGTAAAAGCATTAAAAAGTATATATCTCATCTTTAAAAACATTCAAAAAACATACAAATGCTCTTAAAGCAAATATCACATGCATGGAATGGATATTAGGTGCACAAACAAGCTTATATTTTATCTGTGGATGTGAGCACTTCATAAACCCCAGTATTAAGCCGATCATGTGACCATTATAAGGCTATAATCTTACAGTTCCTCCCATAGTCCACTACAGGGGTAGGTTTTAACAATATAATTCCAGTTTTTCATATTCTGTCACTTACCTCTACTTAAAGAATAAGTACACTGTAAAATCAAGTTATGTTCATTTGGAAGCTGCAGCTTTAAAAATACTGTTGCCATATTTTTTTTTTACCTATGCCCCTCCAGAGCCTAGCTTTGTGCCTTGAAATTTGCTGACATCTTGTTACTGGTTTGCTGAATGTTAAGCTCTGCCCCTCTGAGATTTCCTCTGCTTTTTCCTGCTTGAGCCTCAATCAATAATGCTTGTGTGAGTTCCGTGCACGGAACTCACAGGCATTACTGTTTGAGGCTCAAGCAGGAGAGTGCACAGAACTCACAGGTATTAATGTTTGAGGCTCAAGCAGGAGAGTGCACGGAACTCACAGGCATTACTGTTTGAGGCTCAAGCAGGAGAGTGCACGGAACTCACAGGCATCACTGTTTGAGGCTCAAGCAGGAGAGTGCACGGAACTCACAGGCATTACTGTTTTTGGCTCAAGCAAGAGAGTGCACGGAACTCACAGGCTTTACTGTTTGTGGCTCAAGCAAGTAACAGGATTTGAGGAACAGCACCCAGTAAGTCTCTGAAGGAAAGGAGTGCGGGGATTAACTTAAACGTGTGAACAAGACAATATGTCAAATATACAAAAGGCTTTTTTGTCAACAAGTGGTTATTTAAACCTCACAGGATATGTTGACTCTGATTGGGCAGTTGACCATAGTACATGCAAATCCACTAGTGGTTACTTAATCAAATTAGGAGCAAGTCTGATATCCTGGTCCAGCAAGAAACAAATACATGTAGCATTGTCTTCTACAGAGGCAGAATATATCTCTGCTGCCTATGCCAGTCAAGAAGTTGTTTGGTTATGGTAGTTACTCAACGATCTTGGATAACCAGTATCCCAGCCTACTGTCTTATATGAAGACAATCAAGGATGCATTTCATTTGCAAATAATGAGAAGACGAGTGCAAGAACCAAGCAAATTTATGACAGACATCACTACATTTGGTCCATTAATTTACACATCTAGCTAAAGGCGAGGGTGGGAGCACAGTGTCATTTTTTTACACAGTTTATAATGTTCTGCTGTCTTTGTACAGCATTTCGCAGGACACAATGGGACCAGAACTTGTGTGAATATATGGACTGGTGCAGAAAAATCCAGGACTATTTTAACCATGTACATAGAAGTGGGCAATTTGAGATTAACTCATAGCTGTCCCAAATTATAGGTAGTATTTTATACATATATATTATATATTATATACTTATAATAATTACAACTATTTACCTGTAATGTTGGAAATTTCCCCTTCTCCACATTGTACACAGTCATAACAACAAAATGGCTTCCCTTCTATTTTACACTTCCTGTATCCTGGAGCACATGGTTCATTGCACATGTAGGCATCAACATTTGCAAAACAAAAAAATAAAAATTAATGTAAATACTGTATAAATGTAACATGGGAGATTCTATACAACACATACACATAGGACTTCTGATTGTACCCCTAAATGTATTATTAATAATAATAATAATAATAATAATAATAATAATAATAATATATCTAGGGCAATAATAACTTCTACTACAACCAATGGCTAGTATATAAAGGGGGTGTCTCAGACAAGAGTCAGCAGTAACAGAGATATTACTGGTATTGATACATAAAGTAGAGTTCATCCAGGGATATTTCCAATTGCCACTTGGAGTCAGGAAGGATTTTTTTGTCGAAGGACCCAGGTGGTCCGAAATGTTGCATACTGTGTTCTGATGTAAAAATATGCCACTGAAAGTGGCAGAAAATGCAATATGTTTTAACAAAGTTTAAATACATTATATGTTTTAATGAGTGCCGCTCAACTGAAATTTTTCTGAATGGAGTACAATGGGTAAAAGTACAGAGCGTGCACCAATTGAACCCCAGAGGTACGTGTGCTGGTGATTTTGCAACATTGTGTTAAAGGAATTTTTTCCCCTTTCATAAATTTTGGTTTTTTTTTCTTCCTTCCTCTGGATCAATAGTTAGGCAGGAAATGAGGATATTGCTAGATGGGTTGGACTGGATGGACGTATGTCTTTATTCAACCTCAAATACTATACTATACTATACTATACTATACTATACTATGCTATACTACTACTACTACTACTACTACTACTACTACTACTACTACTACTACTACTACTACTACTACTAATAATAATAATAATAATAATAATAATAATAATAATAATACTAATAATAATAATAATAATAAATTATGTTGTGTTTTGGCAATCTTAATGGATATAGCTGCCTGTTAGTATCCCTACTTAAAAACTACCATTCAACCCAAACATGTTGTGTGATAAACATCTTTAGAAAATACACATATCTGTATCTGTATTTTATTTCTTATGCCAAATTTTCAAAACAAAACAAATAGAAGTTAATGGATGCCGAATTGTTTTCTGCGTCTGTTATAGAATATTCAGTTCAATATCGAATATTTGATATTGAATTATCGATAAACCCATCAAAGTTCTGAAAAGTTTTGATTTCAAAAAGTTTCAGGGAATTTCAAAACCGACACTTTCAAATCAGAACTGGGTTTAAAACAAACCTAAAACCCAGCCCTACTCATCATGTATTTATCTGGGAACCAATTTAAGGAATATACCTCCCTTGTTTACCTACCAGAACCTAATATTGAACTTAACCCTATGTTCTGTTCACCTGTATTCTTCTTTTGGATTTTTTCATATCCTGACCTTGACTTGTTGTTGATATCATAATGCGGTATGACACATCAGTGTGTTAACATCAACACGTAAATGCATTACCGTATATACTCGAGTATAAACCGAGTTTTTAAGGTTCAAAAAATACCTTAAAAACCTAGGCTCGGTTTATACTCGAGTCACTGGGTAAATCTGCCTGAAAAAAAAACTTTGTGTACCTTACTTTTGATGACCGGGAGCTGTGAGACCAGGAGCTGTGAGTCCGGGAGCTGTGAGACCAGGAGCTGTGAGTCCGGGAGCTGTGAGACCGGGAGCTGAAGAGGCAGGGCTGTAAGAGGCAGACCGGGAGCTGTAAGAGGCAGAGCACGTGGGATGTGCGTAACTTACGTGCCCGCGCGCTCTGCTGACATCATCAGCCTGGACCCTTTCTGTACCGGACCCTTCCGACTGGTATGATGGAGGAGACTGCAGAAAGCCGAACCAGAGAACCGGTCCCTTCTATCAGCACTCAGCCCAATAGTAAGGGTCATCTTGTGTCAATTTAATTATGCATGGGGTGGGGGGTGGGGGGGTGGAGCTGGGTACAGTATGGTAATTTATTTAAGTTATTTAAAGTATTCCAGCACTTGCCACACACAGCATGCTGGGAGTTGTAGTTTACAAAATCTGAATAGCAATGGTTATTGATTGGTTAATGATTATTATTACGGTACTAGGGCAATAGGCTCTTTTTACGTTTATGACCGTATGCTTGTTGTTATTTATACTGTAGCTGTTTTATTTATTATAAGTCAATTTAAAGGGCAACTAAAGCCTCAGAACAATCTTGAATCAGAAGGCAGAATACCTTGATATAAAAGCAGTAAGGTAATCAGTGCCTCGTTTGTAATTTTAATGTGGTTGCTGGGAAATTTTTCTTACTGGTTCTTCTGTGTTTTTTTTAATCTGTTAGAAACGGTTGGTCGTGTAAAAAAATTGCGCAGATCATACGACGCTGGCTTTAAACTAAGAGTTGTGTCAAGAGCAGAAGAAAGCAATAATTCTGTTGCAGGCCGGGAATTTGGCGTTGATGAAAGACAGGTGCGAGACTGGCGAAAAATTAAGTCAGAATTGGAGAAGATGCCCAAGTCAAAAAAGGCTTGTCATGGTTTAACAACCTCATATGTGGCTCTAGAGACTGACTTGCATAAATGGGTTGTGGAATGTCGTCAAAATGGATACTGTGTAATACGCATGGGAATCCGATTACATGCCCTTCAAATGGCTAAAGATGAGCAATATAAAACAGTGGGTATTGAGAACTTCGTTGCATCAGCTGGATGGTGTACCCGCTTCATGAATCGGTTTGGACTTTGCTTGCGCCAGAGAACGAAGATATCACAAAAGCTGCCACAGAATCTGGAAGAAAAGGTCATGTCATTCCATCAATTCATTATAAAACAAAGAAAGCTTTATAATTATGACCTTGGAAGTATCGGGAATATGGATGAGACTGCAATGACTTTTGATCTTCCAAGCAACAGGACCTTGGCATCCTTGGGAGAAAAAACAATTTTCCTTAGAACAACCGGGAATGAAAAAAATCATTTCACAGTGGTTAAGCTGCGGCCTATTATTATATTTAAAAGGAAGACCTTGCCTAAAAATGCCAAATTCCCCCCACGAATCACTGTCCGTCCACATGTTAAAGGCTGGATGGATGAACAAGGAACAAAAAAAATGGCTAGAAGAGATATGGAATGGACGACCAGGAGTAGCTTTAAAAAAAAAAACCTCACTGCTAGTTTGGGATATGTTTAGAGCCCATATATGTGAAGATGTCAAAACAATGGCTAAGTCATTTCAAACAACCTTGGCTGTTATTCCAGGTGGGCTTACATCTGTTTTACAGCCTCTGGATGTATCTATAAACAAACCGTTTAAAGAGCGTGTACGAAAAAATGGATGTCGTCAGGTCAAGCCAAATTGACAAAAGGTGGAAATCTTATGAAGCCTGACATAGAAATAGTAGCAAAGTGGGTACGAGATGCATGGGAGGACATTCCAGAAGACATCATCAAGCGTGCTTTTCTGAAATGCGGTATAAGTAATGACATGGATGGTAGCGAAGACGATGTTTTGTTTCAGCACAGCAGCAGTGATGAAGATAATGTAAATATTGATGATGGTGATGATAATGTCTATGCAGATAACATTACACCAGCTGAATTTGAGGCACTATTTGGAGAAACCGATGATGAGGAATCCGATTTTGAAGGATTTTAATGTGTTTTATGTTCCAGTATATTGCTGTTCAAGCCATTGAACTTTGGGTCCCCCAGTTAAAATATTTACGGTACCATTACCGTACTAGTTTATCGTACCATTGTTATGGTATGTACCGGTTATGTAGATGTTCCTACATATGGTAGTTTTGTGACTTTACATTATGCTGCTAAGTGCATATCCTTCTGAAGCTAAGTGATTACTGAATAAGTTGTTTTTATTTCAAATAAATACTTTAATAGACCTCCTGTTTATTCATGTTAATTTTCTAATCATTTTTACTAATTACAGGTTTGCTTTAGTGTTCATATTTTCTACCCTCGGTTTATACTCGAGTCAATCATTTTTGCTAGTTTTTTTAGGTAGAAATGGGTACCTCAGTTTATACTCGGGTCGGTTTATACTCGAGTATATACGGTACTTCATCTACTTTGGCCATATTTTCAAAATTCTTCTTATGGACATAGAAAGGAACGTAGGTACTGTTCTTTTGATTTATTTTTGATAAATAACTGAATAGATCTTGAAACTGGCCAGAAAAAAGTGTGTTTTGTCCATAGTGGGTTAAGTGCTTAAATGGGTTAACAAGTTTATAACCTCATTAGACACAAAATTCCCCATAGCACACAAAATTCCTTTCTTAGAGCTGGGAAATATTAAAACATATTTTAAAAAAAAACTAACAAAAATCAAAAATAAAACAAAGTAATTGAGGTTGAATAAAGACATACGTCCATCTAGTCCAAATGTGAAACCTCTTTTCTTCCAATCTTAAAGGATGTCCATGGGTCCTCTGATATGACATATTAGTGAACAATGCACCACAGAGTTACACCACTGCCTAAATGTAACATACGTGAAGAGAAAGTTACTTTATTTCAAGTTCTAGATATTTGTATGTGTTCTCCAGACCATTTTTCCAGATCCCAGAGCCATGTACAGTAAGTTTCCATTGATATTTTAACCTTATATTATTTTGAACTTTTCAAACTATCAGGGTTATTCAATAAAAGTTCTTATCGTTTAAAATGGTGCTAATTTTGCCCCAACCAATCAGATGTTAGCTTTCAAATGTTAAAAAATATCTGATTGGTTGGGGGAAAATGTGCTCCATTTTAAACGATAAGAACTTTGGTAGCTCTGACCCGAGTTAGGGGGCCAGAGCGTCTGACCTGGGGCGCCGCCACGGCGAGGATGCTGGGACGTGAAGTGCGGCATCCCGGCTCCGCCTCCTCCAGTGTTGTGGGCTGGTTTCAGCCGCGGCCGAGCGCGTGACGTCATGACGTCGCAATGCGCTCCGGGATTGGCCGCGGCTGATCTCGCGAGAGCCGCAAGGGATGCTGGGAGCGGCGGCGTCATCAATGACGTCATCAAATCTATAAAAGGGGCGGGACACGAGGCAGCAGCCGCCATTTTGTAGAATTGCTAACAGGAGGAGAATCTCTCTTCCTGCTCAGAGCAAGAAAACAAGACCGGCGTTTCAGTGAGGCAGAAATTCGAGATATCTGAACATCGCTGATGCAGATCAGATGTTGGAGAGGGTAAGGGAGGGGATCAGCACGGAGGGGGCAGGGTGGCTGCAGGGAATTTTGGAAGGGGGACCACCGGCTGGTGGCACCCCCACGGGGACTCGTCCCCAGACTAGATCTGCCAACCGGACGGCTGGTAGGCCTGTACGCCGCCCCACTGCCTCCGTCCGTTTGAGTCCCAGTCCCCCACATTCCTACCGCAGACCACGGGGAACACCTGTGCTGAGAGCTAACACTCCCAGGCGCAGGGCGGCAACTGAGGGCCTGTTAAAGGCTTTTAATACGGTACACCCCTCGCAGCTCACAAGAGGTGAGGCACGCTGCCACCAGTTGCCAACCCTGAGAGAGGAGCCCATCCCACCCATGGTTGCAGCTCCAACTGTTAATAGAGGGAGGGCTAGGGGCAGGGGTGGCCCTGTTCCTGGCCCTAACAGGTCCGCCCGCCCGGCTGTAGCAACAGTTAGACTGAGGGAGTTTTCGGAGAGGAGACGTTCAAGGGAAAGGAGCCACCCCAGGAGAGAGGGCAGTAGCCGCAGACATGGGAGAAGGAGGTACAGATACTCTTCCGACAGTAGCGAGGAGTCCTACAGACGCTGGCGCAAAGAACAACGCCATAGGGAGCGTCGCAGGCATCGCTCCAGGTCGGGCGAAGCTAGCCGGCGTCGCAGATCCCACTCTAGAGACAGAAGGTCTAGAACATCGCGGTCTTCTACTTCTGGCAGGAGCAGGAGGTTGTCCCCAGCTCCAATCGAAGGAGTCGACAGGAGGGTGCTGCCCACCGAGCAGCGACAAGCATGTCCATACCAGGTGATCCCAGAGGGTCTGGAGAGGGCGAGTACAAGTGCTGTACAGTCGTCTGGAGCCGGTGAGTAAACTTGTGCCGGGGCATGGGGCAACACTGGGGGAGGAGAAGGCGGGGAGCTAGTTCAGGTCCTATGGGCCTTAATGGGAAAATTAGAAACCATACCAGCTGGGCCGTCAGCGAGCCCAGCCCCAGGGGGAGTGACAGCACTCCAGCCTGTGCCAGAGGTTCCTTCAGTCGAAGCTCTGAAGGAAACATACTTTTGTGGGGTGAGCCCCCTAGGAGTACATTTATCAGGGGAAACAAAGGATAAAATTTGGAAGAACGAATTCGTAGACATATGGTCCTTAGTCTCCACAGATATGATCACTGTGGACAAGGAAATAGTGAAGACGGATAAAGGGGAAAGGAAGCCCAAGGTGGCTAAAACATTTGGGAACTGGCTACAAGCCTTCTGTGTTTTGGCCGGGGTGATTGGCCAAAAAGCCCCCCAAAAATGCTCTGAACTTTTTGTTTACCTGGACATGATATTCGGAGAATATAAAACACATGGTGGGTCGGCATGGCGCCAATACGACGAGGAGTTCAGAAGGCGCCTGGCCGTTAGACCAGAGATAGGATGGAACATCAAAGCCGCAGATTCTTGGATAAGAATCATGCTGGCCCAGAGGGCGCCCGTAGGGCCTAGTACAGGCCAGTTACCCAACACTGGGAATAGCAATTTTCAGGCCTCCGGAGCAAAAAGAACAGGTTCCTGCTGGCTGTTTAACGAGGGAAACTGCAAGTTTGGGGCTGCTTGCAGATTCAAACATGAATGCTCCTTTTGCGGCCAAATGTTTTAAAAAGTCAATCACAGCGCCTAGGCGGGCGGGAGGGAGTAGACACCAGTGAACGTGGAGGCAATGTAACACTGGTTAGGAATGTACCCGGAGAAGGAAGAGGCAGAGCTAATCAGGGAGGGGTTTAAACAAGGTTTCAGAATCCCCTTTAAGTTTTGTGAGTTACCCAAGTTTGCCCCCAATTTGAAGTCAGCCAAGGAAATGCCGGAAGTTGTTAGGGAAAAGGTTATGGCAGAGGTTGAGTTAGGGCACATAGCGGGTCCGTTTACCAAGCCCCCATTTTACAACCTTAGGATTTCCCCATTGGATATAGTTCCTAAGAAGGAAAGTGGTAAATTCCGTTTAATTCACCACTTATCATACCCGAGAGGAAGTTCGGTAAACAATGGTATTTCTAAAGAAGCGTCCTCGGTTTCATATGTTTCATTTGACAGGGCAATTCATTTAGTAAGAAAGGAAGGGGTGGGGGCTTTATTAGCTAAATCGGACATAGAGGCGGCCTTCCGCCTACTCCCGATTCACCCCGACTGCTTCCATCTATTGGGCTGTCAATTAGACGGCAGGTATTATTACGACATGTGCCTCCCCATGGGCTGTGCCATATCCTGTTCCCTATTTGAAATTTTTAGTTCATTCCTGGACTGGGCTATTTCTTTCAAGACAGGTTCCCTAAATGTTTTGCACTACCTCGACGATTTTCTGTTTGTTGGCCCAGCTAATTCTAATTATTGTTCCTTTTTGTTAAATTCTTTCCGTTTTCTAATGCACAAGTTTGGGGTGCCCATATCCGAAGAGAAAACCATAGGCCCAGTAACAATGCTGTCTTTTCTGGGTATCGAGATAGACACAGTTAAGATGGAGTTTAGGTTACCAGTAGCTAAAATACAGGGCATGCTAGACGCAATCTCAATGTTCCTACAAGTTAAAAAAGTTACACTGAAGCATGCTTGTGAAGGTTCTCATTCATCCAGGTCATGGTATATCTGTTGTATTCAATTAGATCAACTGGACTTGAAGTTTAGTTCTTGAAGACGTTTCAATTGAATACAACAGATTTACACTGAAGCAGTTACAATCAGTGCTGGGTTCGTTGAATTTTGCGTGTAGAGTCATACCTATGGGAAGGGTATTTTCCAGGAGATTATCGCTAGCCACCCGGGGGGTGATTGCTAGCCACCCGGGGGGTGACTGCCCCACATCACCATATACGGATAACTAAGGAGTTGCGTAGCAACCTGCGGGTGTGGCATACCTTTCTAGCAAATTACAATGGTAGGACTTGTTTTCAAGAGGAGGAAGAAACTAATACTGAATTACAACTTTACACGGATGCAGCAGGCTCCGTGGGTTTCGGGGCCATTCTGGGCTCCAATTGGTGCGCCGCAGAGTGGCCCACCTCATGGAAGGAAATAGGTCATTGCAAAAACCTCACTCTCCTCGAACTCTTCCCTATTGTGGTGGCAATAGAATAATGGGGTGACAAAATTCAGAATAAAAAGATTCGATTCTGGACAGACAATGAGAGTCATTTAGTTCTAAAAGGTTTGAACAGAAACGTGTCCTTTAGAGCTAAACATGTACCAGGTATTCTTAACTGTGTTGCCGATGCTCTATCTCGTTTCCAGTGGGAAGAATTCTACCGCCTGCACCCAGAGGCCAACCGGCTAGGTCAGAGATGCCCGGATTTCCTGTGGGAACTGATAGACAGCAACTGATGCAGCTTGTTCAGTCTTCAGTCGCTCCATCTACCTGGGCCAGTCATGGTGTTCGACAACCTTCGGTTTGGTTAGTGGGGCACTCTTACCAATTCTGGGCTGCACAAAGAGCTGAAACAAGACCTGGAGGAAGGCACCTGGGATTCCAGACGACTTCACTTTATTGGAAAGGGATCAGGGGTTTATTTTGGAGCCAGGTTCTGCTAGAGGTCGTGAACATTAGCAGAGCGGACCCAGGGCCCACGGTTTTAGTTATACATGCAGCCGGGAACGACCTCTGTAAGAACCGTTTGTCGGACCTTCTATTTCTAATGAAGGCTGATTTGCAGCGTTTTTGTCAATTCTTCAGAGAGTTGATTATAGTATGGTCAGAGGTGGTTCCCAGGGTGCACTGGCAGGGGGCAAAGGATCAGGGTGCAGTGGAAAAGGACAGGATGGTTCTCAACACCAGGATCTCCAGATTCGTGAGATCCCAAGGGGGGGTAGTAATCAGGCATTGCCAGTTAGAGGGCGATAATAGGTCCCTGATGAGGCAAGATGGGGTACATCTGAATGATATCGGGCTCGATATCTTCTTAACTGGTTTGAGAGACGGAACAGGCACTGTATTTGTTGGGTGGCGGACGGAGTTCCGTGTAGGCCTACAGCAACTCCTGGTGGCGGGGGCATCCTTGCAGAGTTTATGTTGAGCCGTTACATGCCCTCTGGGGATCCAGAGGCTTGGCACTCAGCAATGGCTACGGCTAGTTAGGGTTTTATATCTAATTAATATGCAAGGATACAAATTTATAATTTGGATAATTTAATTGATCACATGATTTGTTACAATGTGTCAATAAAAGCTGTGGCCATTTATTTCACCCAAAAAGGATTGTGTGTCTGCCTGTTCATTTTATACATATTAATTCATTGGTAAAAAAAGGGGGTTTTAAGTTAATTTTAGGCAACCGAGGTATCAGCAACAGGTCTCATTTAATCTCCCTGTATATGTCCCCATTGACTTTTATGGGTCCGATTTCAGATTTTCAACTGAAAAATAAAAAAATCAAATAGTGTCAAATAAGAGACATTTTTATGCAAACATGATCAATGCATTTCCACCACAGATCATGGCCGCTATCTGGATCCAGACGCCAGCCGTCCACAGTCTGACACGGAAAAGGCTTCTGAATCCTTGTTGATAAATTTTACTGTTGGACCAGCATCTGGGCATATTTTCAAAAGTTATTGAGTGCAGCTAAAATTTACTGTTTTTGTTATATATATATGGGGAATACATTGGGTTTTTCGAAGATACTATGTTGGTGGGGGTGGGTAAAAGTAATATACATAGGGACAGTGTCTATGTGTAGTTTAAGAACTAAATAAATAGTTATATAAATATTAACAAATATGTAGTAATGACATTAAAGTATATAGAAATGTAAATAAGGCAAAATATATAGTACTTGCATAGTCCCCACTCCTGTTTTGTAATGGAATCCTCAAAATGGAGTGTTTAGCCACACCTCAGGAAGTTTTACATGGAGGCAGTCTAAGCTTAAAAAGGAACATATTTATCACTTCCCTTTTAGTGTTGTATCCACTGGTGTGCTTACTATTAGATTGATAGCAGTGTTAGCCAATCAAAAAAAATTCTGAGCATTAGTAGGAAGTTAGTAGGAAGTTGCAAGTGAAATATGTCACTTCATTTGTAAAACATGTGACAGTCTCTCACCTAACCCCACCCCTACCCTCTCAATAGAAAAAAAAGGAGAGCTGCTATTTGCTGGACAGTAAGTGATATTTATATATGATAGGGGGGGGGGCTCTCAGGTTTCCCAGTGGTGCTGTTTGGTTTGAACTGCACATTGTGACAGAAATGCCTGGGTTTATTCTCAGACCTGCAGGTTTATTCCATTGACATTCTATGGATTATAGCTGTCAGATAGGTGGTTGGATGTGTGACTCCTACTGCCTGAAGGGACCTGAATAATCTTTATCTAAACCAATAGTGTAATTGCTATGGAAATAAGGAAAGGGCAGATGAATCACTTGTATGTTGAAACCTTTGGATAGGAATCACTAAAGCATGGGCTTTTAATGTCTGTAAGTCAGTAAAAGGGCTTTATTCCAGGATGTATGAAAAATACATTTTCCAGCATTCTGTGCAGCCAGGGAATGCTGGGAGTTGTAGTTTTTAAACATGTGAAAAGTTCAAGATGCTATTGTTACACTGTATTGCATTTTAATACATTCATTAGCATATGGACATAAAGAAGAAACTTACTGCTAACAGAGAATGCTGGGAGTTGTAGTTTTTAAACATGTGCATATTTAAACCCTTTGGTAGGAATTGCTAAAGCATGGGATTTAATGTCTGTAAGTCAGTAAAAGGGCTGTATTCCAGGATGTATGAAAAATAAATTTTCCAGCATTCGGTGCAGCCAGGGAATGTTGGTAATCGTAGTTTTTAAACATGTGAAAAGTTCAACACCCATGCTCTATATTATTACACTTTATTGCATCTTAATACATTCATTAGCCAATGGACATAAAGAAAAAAACTTACTGCTAACAGAGAATGCTGGGAGTTGTAGTTTTCAAACACGTGAAAGGTCCCAAGTTTAACACCCCTGCTCTATACCATTTTGCTGTATTACATCTAGACACAAAGGATATCAGGTTGTCCTATGGTGCTGTTTAGTCAGAACTGCACATTGGGGCAGGATTGCCTGACACTTGCTGGCAGGTCAAATAAAAATAGGAGGGTATGTGTGTGTTTGATCATATTATGCGGTGGGATTGCCTTGGTCCTTTTTAGGACCCTGGATACTTGCTGGGAGTGGAAAGGGAGAGCAAGTTCAGAATGGATCCTGATACCTAGCTAAAGACATGTAAGTAGCCTGTCTCTGGCCCCACAGCTTAACAGCTATTGCCTGGAACGGCCATTCAGCCGTGTGCATGCGCTCGAGTGTTGTATGTCAGGTGACCGATCAGATGGGTGTACATGGCTTAATAAGGAATGCCCCTTATTCTTTAAATATATACTTTATAGTTGTCTATGTCTATACAGACGATGATGTTTTTTTTTTAAATATCTGTCCCTAGATAGATTACTTTAATCAATTAATTCTACTTCAATAAACTACAAATTTTATATTTATTAGAGCTGAAAAAGATAAAGGCTGTTTCAATCCCACACCAATAATTCTTGTTTAAATTGTTCATTTGAGAATATTTTCCATGTAGTATAAAAGAAGAACTGGTCTTTCTGGTCGGTAGGCCATTTATTCTATTCAGATATTTCTGCATTCGTGGTCCAGGCTGCTTCTTCCATTTTAGAATCATGTGCAAAATTTGATTCCTGATGTAAAGATTCCATTTAACTCAGCAGAGAGTAATTAGTCTAATATTATTAAAGGATAACTATGGTGTGTATAAAGTTTTTCTAAAATACAGTTAAAATAAAAAAAGTACTTGGGACAGGGATACAGGACTGGTAATTCCTACCTCCTAATATTGTTCTGTGAGGGGCACCAGCCCAAAGAAAACTGATTCTGCCAGTCTTCCTCCTGGCTTCAGCATTATTTTATTAAATGACTAGTCCAGGACTTACCTGGCAAATGTTTTATTTTATTCTGGCACCAGGTAGGTTTCGTTTTTAAAAAGGTACTTTATAGAGTATAGTTATCCTTTAAAACCTGGGACATTTTTTAAGGATGGTTTGGGGTCCCTGACCACTTGTGGCAATGGAAGGATTATTATCCTAGACTAATGTGGTTTACATAGTTAAAATAAAGTTTTGTGACAGCATGTCTTACTGTGTTGAAGTGAGGAGCCCACAGTTCATCACTGATATTAATGTATAAATGGCTCCTGTTGTTCGATGAACTAAAATTTCCAATCTTCTTTTTCCAGACCTGACCATCTCTTAGGAAAATCCACTTCACAATGCCAAAGTTCAGTGGTGGTTCTTTATAATCATTGATCTTGATGCTGTGTCCATAAGAAGTTGTAAAATTCACATTGGGAATA
This sequence comes from Hymenochirus boettgeri, assembly GCA_019447015.1. Lineage (NCBI taxonomy): Eukaryota > Metazoa > Chordata > Amphibia > Anura > Pipidae > Hymenochirus > Hymenochirus boettgeri. Next base: position 298,633,581 of record CM033473.1, on the reverse strand, counting down.
TAGGAATTTAACTAAACAAACAGAAGTTGAAAGTGTTAACATGATTGAATATTATTACATTATTGTGATTTTCTGTTGGGTTATTTTACAGCCCCATTCTGTGTGCCGTGATAAGGTGTGGCTCCAGCACTCACAGCTGTTTTCAAGTTGCAAAACAGATGCTGTGCTATAAGATTTATTTTTATATTGCTTTACAGCAGTGTATACAGCTGTAAATTTTGACTAACTTGTTAACTTAGTGGAGAGCTATATGGATTCGCCATTGTGAAACATGCACTGCCATACAAATCATCTTGTATTGCAAATATTCCCATATACTAATCAAACCACCTGTCTTCCAACATGCCCTCTAGGACCAAAGCTGATTATTAAAACCTCTTAAAGGGGATATACACTTATAGGGGATATATTAATTTTTAAAAAAATTATTTTTTAAAATTGTCCATTAGTTAAAAAAAAGGAATTCATCTCACTTTGCTATTTTTTTTGTTAATCTGCCCCCTTTGTTTAGATATCCATTCTGAAACAACTTACATTTCAGCAGTCAATCAAATGTCATACTGTCATAAACTATTGTTCTGTAAGCAGTTTTGCTATAGCTGGAATGATTTGATAGTTGGTGTGCAGTTTTATCAGTTGGTATGTGGGAAAATAGTCATGTCAGAAGTCAGAGCCTGAGCTAAGCAACACACACACCTCAGAGAAGGAGCAACACACACACCTCAGAGTTGTGCTACCTACACATATTTATTTATAGATTAAGATGATGCAAAGTAATTTTTTTTAAAATAAATTTTATTCTAAAGTTTATTCTATTGAAATACGCACCTGCCACGGCTTTATTTTAATTTTTCAGATTTTCAATGTGCCCAAGTGATTTCCAGGTGATTGCTCAATGTACAGATTGTGTAGAGCATAAGCCAGTGTATAGACGGCAGTGTACACTCGATAGGTGATCCTGTCATTATAATTATACAATGAGGAATCTTCTATTTCACCCAGAGATTCATTTCCTGTACACGTTAGTGCTATATCATTTAATATCTCTGAAGATTTTGGAAATAGGCAATTAAATAATTGTTCCCATAGAGCTGCAGGTAATCTACCTTTGGGGTGATGGTTGGGGGAAAAGTCTTTAATAAAACTTTGAAAACCTGAAATTTCCCCTTCCTTGTTTAACAAGGAAAAAGAGCCATTTATTGGTTGGACACTGTAGTGTCTAAAATTTAAAATGGCTTTGAAAGTGGAAGGTGCTATCCTGAAATTATATGGCATCTTAAACAAAGTCAATGTAAGTACAAAGCTAAGTACATAATTTGTGCTAATAAATAAAACAATGACATTAGCAGTGGTGTTCTCAATGTTTGAGCAAATCTTTGATATTTTTCAAAAAAACACTCTATAGGAATAACTGCACTAAAGGCCAAACAGGCTCCATTATTGTTATTCTTTCTCTGTGCTTTGTGTCCAATGTCATCATCAGATATAACAAGTCCGACCCATTTCCACCCAAAGTGTTTCAATAGCTGCACAATGGCATCAATTACGTACGCATCTGTACCTCGTTGGGTACAGATCCGTAGATTGATGGAAACTGTGTCCTGTCACTTAACACTGGATCCATTGAGCCAAAACCGATCTTTAAAAATAAATATGAATTATTAAATCCATGTGAAAAAAAGGAAAGATCCATTATTCCCATCCCTAACAATGTTCTATGTTTTAGCTTGTAACACTCACATTTAATAAAACATTTCACACTTTCAGCCTCATTCACCGGGAGCAGCTGGGCTATTTTATGGAGTTAAACCAATGTTAAGCGATTTAATATCATTTAACGTGACTTTAACTCCTTCCTTTCGGTGGCTGCAGGTTACAAGTGTATCGCGAAAGACTACCGCACAGCCAGTATGTGTCTCGAAAAAGCTTGTTTTATAATAAGCATTGACGGCACCATGTACATGTCTAAAAGTAATAGTAATAATAATAAAAACAATAATTATTATAATAATATAATGTATCTAAATGCAATGCCGTTGTTTTATATGTAGAATGAGATACATACTTGTGGATATTTAAAAAACCCTAAAAGTTGGGCTATTGTGTATGTTGTATGAGCAGACAAGTCTCCTACAACTCCCACCATTGGACTATTCTTCCGGCAATTAAAATTTGGAATTCTGGGAATTGTTCCAGAAATTACATCCAGTGATCCGGTGACAGCCAAAGGGTTAAAACCACAAGAGTCAAAAATATGATACCCCAGCGTAACATTAGGTAAAATCCTCTCATCTTTGTTCATCTATTCAACTGCAAATCTGAAGACTTAGAAATTGCGGAAAGAATTGCGGAAAGTTATTCTGTTGTAAACACAGTAATGGAAAAAAAATTAAATCCCAGTTGCGACTTTTTGCAACCAGCATTAAACAAAAGTATATAAATATTACAAAATAACTTTATTAATAGACATTTCCAGCTATTTACATGTTTTGGAAAACAAATAATGAATACGTTTCTCTATTATATTCTCATTTCACCATTTTAAATACATTATCAAAATTAAACAGTTAGTGGGGGATGCTTAAAGTTAGCAATTACGGCTTTGGCAAAAAGTTACATCAAATCTTGTAAAATATTATCCTTACCCTTTACAAAAATAATTTGGCTTAAATGTAAAATCAAGTACATGATAAATATATTCATTATTTATTTATAAAATGGCATCAATGGTGAAATCCCCATCTTTAGTTTCATAATTTTCCCTTAAAATATTGATTTTAAAAGTCTTGTGTGTAATAAGACATCCAGCTGGGTAATTTAGTGCATTGTCAGAAACCAGTGGAAGAAAATGCATAAGGATGGAGAGGATTATCATGTTTCCGTTACAATGTTACGGTGAGCTGGAATGATTGGTCTGTTGGATATTATATACCCACAGCTCTCAATGTAACTGGTACACAAGGTTGTAATTAATCTACCAGAACTAGATTCTAAATAATTATTATTCAATTCTAAAGGAAAAAAACAAGTGATTGAAAAATATACAAACATATTTTTTTTTTTAAATCCTGTACAATGTCCTATATACACATTTAAAATATTGTAATGTTTTATAGTGACATGTAAGTTTCAGGTGGGTTTCAAACCCAGTTCCAGTTTGGAACTTGATTAAAAGAAATTTTTACTGACTTCAAATAGGAATCAAATAGAACTATATGTATTAATTCCAATAATATTTAATATTTTAAAAACTTATCTAGCCCCCTCTTAAAGCTATTGAATGAACTTGCCATTACCACATCTGCTGGAAGACAGTTCCACAGTTTCACCGTTCTCACTGTAAAGAAACCTTTCCTAGCCTGAAGATGAAACTTCTTTACTTCTTATCTTAAAGGATGTCCAGGAGTCCTCTGATATGACCTATTGGTGAACAATGCACCAGAGATTTTATGCTATGGACGATTTCCCTTGAATGCATTCCTCTTTTTATATAAGACAATATCTTGCTAACTCTAGCCATTGCTGTCTGGCACTGTTTGCTACAGCTAAGGATGGCTATAGATGCAACAACACAATCGGACGATTATCGCTCTGTGTATGGTGTCCATCAATGACATCAAACCAATTGTATCAGCCTCTGATAAAGTGTTTTTCCAACACGAAATGCTTCAGGCTTTGGCGCTCCATGGTTTGTGTGCATATATGTAAGTTCTAATAAATAATAAATATATTTTTTACAGGAGTCTCCTGTGTGTTAGCTGGGATGCACAGCCTCACCTACAACATTGGAAGCATCATATCGCTAATATCACCTGGTCCCAGTACCCCACAACAGCAAATAACTTCTGCTTCTCCAAGGTATGCTGGTGGCACATTATTGCGGGCCTTCTTTGCTTTGGCTGCAGGGGACAACACAGTTGCTGCATGCTGCCAGTGCCTAAAGCATGTCAGCCATGGGAAGAGCACCACAAATTTTGGCACCTTATCTATGAGAAAACAAATGATACTGCACCACAGAACCTAGAGGGAACAGCATACAAACAACATACAAGGAGCCACAGGTTCTGTTCCTCATTACTAAGTAGTCGCTTTTCTTTGTTCTTCTATCTGGCTCTGTCAGCTGCCTTGGCTACAGGAGGCAGTGTTAAGCTGCCTCAATACTGTTGCTGGATTGTTAGCTGCTGATGCATGATCAGCTGAAAGGCAGACGTCACTTCCCCAGTTATTGGAAAAGTGGAAAAAATTACCACCAATAACCCCGAAGCATATAATAATAACTACTGTTATTCAAAATTAAATAATTTGGCATCTACCTATTTTAAACAATTCTACAACTGTACAGAAATAAAGGAAAAAAAACATTTTTCAACAAAAAATGTCCTGCTCAAGCTGGCCTAAGCAGGGGTTTGGGTGGATGAAGGCCAGGTCCATCTAGGAAAAACCTTCCCTCATATCCACCATGACTGCCAATGTTGGTGGGGTGAGACTGAAGTTTGTAGCACTGGAAGAGGTTGAGAACACTTCTATACTTGCTGGGGCAGGTGTAAGCAGAAGAGGTAGAGGTGGTGATGAGCTTGGAGGTATTGGTGGTGGTAATTTGGAGGTTGAAGGAGGTGCTTGCACAAGGTTATTCTCTGTCTCCACTCAGGTTCCCTTGCAGGCAAGTATAAATTACATAATTGGATATTGAGTTGTGATGTAACAACACATTTCCTGCAACAAAATGCGGTATGTAACAGATAATATGTTGTGTTATTAAATAGCAAACACATAAAGGCTTTTCTGTGTGGTGGGCAAAACATCTATTATGCACACAGAGAAATGCCGCCCTGTCAACCTTAAACTAACAAAATATAATTCTTGATAATTACAGCCATTATTGATTTTTTTAAACTGTAATATGATTGTACATAAAAAATATATGATCACAATAAAATTTTGTATTACAAAATCAATGCAGATTGGAGTGAAACCCACGGTTACCCAATAAAACATTGGTTAGCATGGTTTTGACTCCTCTTTTGCCAATAGCAGATAATACAGAATATCCCCGTTTATGTATTAATAATAATGAAGGGTAAAATAAGGATATATATATATATATATCCATAACTTAGGATGAAACCACTCCTGGGAACTTAACTCTCCTTCCTTTCCTTCCGAACCTGTTTGGACAGTTCCTTGGGGATGGCTGGGAGTTGTTAATCATGGATTCTGCTGGACACACTATAGGTAGCTTCCCACCAGTGGACACGGAACATGATTTCTCTTTTTCTCAGGAGGACATAGAGAATATTGTTTGTGGACCACCGTGAGGCTTTTTTTCACCTGCTCCGACTTAAAAAAAGGAGATTGATCTACACTTGCATAGTATATTGCTATCGGATTATCATCGCAGCCACAAAATACCCAGGGGGTTCAGAGTCCGGAATGTCCCCACAATTGGTAGGACTGACTGTGAGTTCTGCTCACGCTGGTGTGGCATACTAAACAAATGTTCTTTTGATTTGTTATAATTAGTCAGTAAAGAGCTACAAATGGTAAGAGCAGAACTTACCACATTTCAAATGGATAAGAAACCACAGCTGGCAACGGATACCTCCTGTGATTGGTTGACAAAGCTCAACACTCATGTCCACAAATACCGGGAAGACTTCATAGCTTTCAAAAAGAAAAAGTTAGCAACTGTAGAAGCTGACTACAGAGATAAGAATGTATATGGCTGCCTTTATGACAGGCCTTCTCATCGCCCCGCACACAAAAGATGATTCAAACCTAGAACTCTCAGAACAGTAGAGAGCTCGGAAGATAGTGCGGAGTCTCAACAATCGGATAATGAGACATGTACACATGACATCATATCAAGGAATCCACCTAGTCTTTTTTAGGAATGGGCACGGGACCAGGTGACACCAAAGGGGGCACGGGAATAGACCCACGAGGAGAGGTATCTACAAGAAAAAGAGGATGTCGACCACCCCAAAAAAAAAGAGGAGGATGTAATATTCAACCTAAGTCGGCACAACTTAACTAGTGATGAATGACATGTTTTAAGTAAGGGTCTCACCTTTATACCTACAGTACACCCAAATTAAACATATTTAAATCAGAAGTGGAACTGTTTAAATTCCACGCAGATTGAAACTTAGGGATATGTTCAGAAACACTGTTGGGACCAGGACCCCCTTTTCTCCCATTATCTATTTTGACCTCCCACTCACCCAACCGGCTATTAAGGTATTTACTAACATGGTTAAGGTGGATCTGGCCCAACACAGCACTATGGATTACTATAGAAGTAATTTAGACCCATCTGAGAAATTAGCCTTAAAAACATTGCAGGAAGATCCAGAACTTTTAATTAGACCTGCAAATAAGGAGGGGTATAGTTCTCATGGATCGAGACTATTACTGCACTGAAGCATTGGCCCAACTAAGTGATAGCAGGGTATATGTTTAAATCAGGACCTTACGGATGAGTTCAAGATGGAATTGGATGCTATAATTAGGATGGGACACCAATCCCAATGGATTAATGAGAAGGAAGCTACATTTCTAACTACTGATTTCCCTAAGTGTCCAATGTTTTACACTGTCCCTAAAATCCACAAATCCAACACTGCACCCCCAGGCCGCCCTATAGTTTCTTCCTTTGGCTCACTATTTAAACCAGTCTCACAATTTGTGGACCATTTCCTGCAGCCTTGTGTAAAATAAATGAAGTCATATCTCAGGGACAGTGGACAATTGAAAGAACTTCTGAAAAACATCAGATGTGAATCTGACACATATACCCTCATGACTTGTGACGTAAATAGCTTGTATTCAGTGATCCCACAATTGGAGGGCGCAAAGTCAAGTCATGTTGGGAGGCATTAATTAGACACAGCCACCATAACACCCCCCCCCATAGAGTTTCTTATAGACATAATATTGGGTAAAAACTATTTCCGTTTTTTTTTTAATTATTTTTTACCAACAAATATCTGGTACGGCCATGGGTAGTAATGTGGGTCCTGCTTTTGCTAACTTATATATGCAATCATTCAAGGAGAAATACATATACTCCAAATATCATGAAAAACTTAGTGTACAAATGATACATTGATGACCTGTTCTTTATATGGGCAGGCCCTATGGAGCAATGTGTGGAATTTCTCCAGTACCTTAATGGTCTGGACACCCCTATCCGATTCAACATGCAATGTGAATCAAAAACCATTGACTTCTTAGACCTTGGTAGGAAAGAGGGTCCCTACAAACTACATTGAACATAAAACCCACGGATTGCAATACTGTCCTACATGCCAAGAGCTACCACCCCCATTCCCAGAAAATGAGTATTTTGTTTTCCCAATTCATGAGGGTCTTCAGTAACAATACTGAATAGGAAGATGGTGGAGAATCAGGCGTTGATTATGGTGGAGAAATTTAGAACACAAAGCTATATGGACAAGAATTTAATAGGGCCTGACAGGTGTCACAGAGCCCACAAGCACCCACTGGTTGCAAATCCCAAGAGACCATCATATACAGTTTGGACTATGCTCCGGGCAGTGATAAAATCAAGGCCAGTGTTAAACAACATTGGAACATCGTACAACGGGATGCAAGCCTTCCCTTTAAGGATATTAGGCTTCTATTTGCCCATTGCAGGGGCAAGAACTTAGAGAACCTGCTAGTAAAAACAGATGTTCCAGTTGGCCCTATAAAAATGGAGTGGTTTACCAATACCAAAATGGGTTGCTACAGCTGTGTGGGATGTCAAACCTGCCGATATGTAACTGTGGGGCTGGATTTCCCACATCCACACAAGGGATATAGGGTCAAAATTCGCCATAGATTATCATGTCTTAGCAAGTTTGTGGTTTATATCATAGCGTGCCCATGTGGCCTCCATTATGTGGGTAAAACCACCACCACCCTGAGAGAGAGGATGGCCAACCATAGAAAGGTGATCCGCTCAGCCTTATAGGAGGGAACACAAAAGTCCCTACAAAGAGAGGGGACAAAATATGGGGAGCAATCAGTGGCCTGACGCTTCAAGGTGGCCAAGCATTCTTTGGCCAACTTGAAGTGGATGGCGATTGACCATGTTAATCCACTGGTGGTTATGATAGGCCTAGGGCATTACTAAAATGTGAAGCATGGTGGATCCGGTAGTTGGATCCGGTAGCGCTGAAGGGACTCAATGAGATGTGTTCCCTAACCAGCTATATATAATACAAAATAGTTACTTTGAGTTAGTAGCTTGTTCAGCAACCAGTGATTATCAAGTGACAGTAGTATTTACCTTTCAAAGAAAAAACTTGTAGTTTTTAACTCATTTTTAGCTTTTTCACTGTTTTATCACTTTTAGAATGCAATATTGTTAATATTTTTGTATGGTAGATTTATTGTCAAATGTATTTATATTTATATTTTTTTTACTCCACAGCCCAGATTCCTTGAAAAAAATTGATAATTGCAGATTTTTTTATCTTAACACTGTTTTACTTTAGTATTCGTTGGGTGGACTACATGAGCTTCTTAGGATATCCCAGGTCCTAGTACCCTACGATCGTGGTGGTCTGACTGGGTGGACATAAGTGAATCTTACAATATCACCATTATTGGAGATAAAAAGGACATTCTCCTAAGGACCGGAACTGAGCCCTGCAGTCATGATGATGATGTCATCAGAGGGCGGAGCCTAGAGGGAGGCGGGAGGGGTGTGTGCACTTCCATTTTTGTTTGTATTTAATCACAATTGTAACCAGGTTTCACTGTCTTGAGAACGGCCAGAATCACGGCTGAAATGCATTAGACGTGTATTGCACATAATTAAAGATTAATCAGAAGTCCAAGGAGTGCTTTCATCCTTAAGTTACGGATATAATCACCTCGGTACAGCACCCGGGCGGATTCAGGGGGGAAGTTGGAGTGCCGCTTCACTCTGGTTATTATATATATATATATACACAATGAAATAACTTCTGCCGACGCAGACCTTCAGGTATCCCACCCTCAAAGGAAAAAAACTGAAAAATATAAATATTGAGGGTTGCACTCCAAGGTATAGTGTAAACTCTTTATTTAGTGACCACACATCAGTACAAACCCTTTCTGTTTGTTTGAATTCCTTCACACCAGTTAGTTTGGAACTTTTTGATCCAGTAACAAATACTATAGTAAGCCAGTGTTCAGTTTAACACCTGTTTACAATAGCAGGAAGTGAACTTGTGATCATTGAAGATCACAAGGTAATTTCCTCCACTAGACCACATAACTGTTTGAGGAAAGTCCTCTGATGTGACGGGAACTCCCTTACCGCTGTGGCTCTGCCGAGGAACCGGCTCTCTAAACGATCCAGCACTACAGGGGTTAATTATCAGTGATCACCACATCAGTTCCAGGCAAAATCAATGGGGGATCAAGGGATGGGGGATCAAGGGGGTAAGGAGGCACTCAAATGTTGGCCCCGAAAGCTCCCGCAACACCTGCATTATTTTTTAAGCGGACAGGTTTTTTCCCTGCTGCCTTCCCCTTTCCCCCAGAGGCTCTGCCTGAGACAAGTGTCTCACTCTGCCTCAATTGGGGAACTGCCCTGCTCTCAAGCTAAGGGGCAGGATAGTGTAAATCAGCTCTTAGCTACCGGATAATGCCTTGTATTGTTTCTTTTTCTTTCCTATATGCTTCATGCCCAAGTGGGCTAAAAGCTACTCTATTTATTGCCACATTCCTGTTGAAGTCCAAATGTGCAACCTTTAACCAGCAGCCACTTATCAGTATTATTGAACAGCAGACCATTCAGCAATTAACTTAACTTAAACTAGCTTAGATGATATGGATCTGGACTAAATGCTTTATGACAGGCAATGGCAAGAGTTTAACCCATAGACCTGTCTTGTGGTTAAAGGACTAACTAGCTTTATGTCCTTGTGGATTGTCCTATGTAGGCAAGAATGATTTAACTTTATGCTCTAGGATTAAAGGCCACGGGTTAACCATTATTACTGTGTTTAGAGATGGCAAACCCATTAAACCAGTGGCCAAGCACTTTTTGGAGTATAACCATGGAACACCTTTAAATTTAGAGCAATAGATCATGTGCCACTACCTCATTGAGGGGGGTTGGGGAGGGTGGGTTGCAGAGCCAAGCTGTAATTGCAGCGAGAAGTGTTTTGGCTGAGGAGCATAAACACTATCAGTCCAAATGATCTCAACTTAATAAGGGATTACATCATCACTTTTCTGACCTTTTTCAGAATAAAATTAGACCAGGAGTTTGTATGTTCTCCCGTGTGTTTCCTCCAGACACTTGAGTGATGTAGGTCAGATAAGGAGAGATAGTTATGTTTAACCCAGATGAATTTACATTTCTTTTTTGCTTTTAATCTTTAGCAAAGCACCAGCACGTATATGCCATGAACAGGGCACTATAGATAAACAATTTTGGGAGTTGCTTGTTTATGGGTTAATTAGGCACAATGACTAGAATGAAGTTATACCCTTAAAAGGTATGAAAAGAATATGTGTTTGTTTCACTTGGCTCCACACAAAGGGACAGAACTTTGCTGTGATGAGTGACTACAAATAAAACGCCTAGAGTGCTCCTTACTTGTATGTATAGCATGTGCCACCTGATTCCAGTGATATATATATATATATATATATATATATATATATATATATATAAAAATGTATAGGAAGGAGCAGCACTCAATTTCAAAAAATTTCAATTATATTTCATATAATCAAACATTCTCATAATTGCAACGTTTCGGGTCCATATTACCCTTCATCAGGCATGAGAACAAGAAAGTGGATGGCCACTAGGGTCCATCCCATTTATAGATCATAGACAGGATATGACATCATATGTAATTTAAGGAAACCATTTTGGTTCCTTTACACAATATTAACCATTTATACACTCCGGAAAATATATTCTGTGTAAAATCCCCAGGACCAGGGACCTAAGAAGTCTATAAGAACAGATATAAATTATAGTCTCTATTTAGTCCATTAGGATATAGAGAACCCAACCTTTTAATCCACCAAACTTCCCTACATTTTAGCCGATCTCTATTTAGTCCATTAGGATATAGAGAACCCAACCTTTTAATCCACCAAACTTCCCTACATTTTAGCCAATGCTCCCTATCCCCAACATAGTTCAAGGGTATAGATTCCAGTATCATAAATCACATTTCAGTGGCTAAGTGACCCTTGTCTACATAATGCTTAGGCAGGGGTAATTGTACTTGTTTGGTATTAACAGAGGACCTATGCTGAGTCATTCTCATCTTGATCTTTTGTGTCGTTTTGCCCACATAAAGTAGGCCACATGGGCACACAATTACATATATAACAAAATTTGGTGTCACATGTGTGACTACCCTTCACACAAATAATCTCTCCTGTTTGGGGTATAGTAAACGTATTCCCCTGTAGTGTCAAGGAACAATAGATACAATTATAACATGGTCGCATTCCATCTCGACCCTTGGTCAACCATGTAGTACCCTTCGTTGTCCCCGAATGTACGACCCTATTGGAACTAGAGTTAACCACCCTCGAACCTATAGTCATATTCCTTTTATATGACATCATGGGGGGGGCTTGAAACTCACTAATATCTGGACAAGCATTCCTCAAAATATTCCAATGCTTCCTCAATTTATTGGAAATCCCACCACTCATTTCACTGAAATTAGTAATGAATGTTAATCTAGGTTTTATTTCTCGTTTTTCTTGTTTATCCCTTTAATATTGTGTCCCTTGGTGCATCCTTAATATTGTGTCCCTTGGTGAATTTTCGGGGGCTGATTTTGGCTTGTAGATTCGGTGTGCTCTATCCATTAGTAATTCCTGTGGTGAGACATTGGGTAGTAGCAGTTGGAATACTTCTGTTAAGTAGTTTGTTAGTTCGTTTGTTTTGACTGTTTCTGGGATGCCTCTTACTTTCAGATTATTTCTTCTGCTTCTGTCTTCTAAATCAGCTATTTTTAGCTTTAGTGTTGTAGTGGTTGTGCATCCACCAGTGAGTTGAATGCATCTGTAAATTCCGCCATTTTTTTTTCAGTATGTGCTGTACGTAGTTCTAGTTCAACTACATATTTTTTGATTGTGGAGAATATTTCTGTTATAACCTACCCCTGTAGTGGATTTCTATAGGAGGAACTGTAAGATTATAGTCTTATAATCTTACAGTTCCAGGAGGAGAAGGAAACCAGAAGACACAAAGGGGTAGGTTATAATAAATAATGCACCCGAACTGTAAATTATAAAGATATTAGAAGTCACCTTGGAGTACCGTGTCCTGTATAAAAGGTACTCGGCCTGCGGCCTCGTACTTTTATATGTTCACGGAACTCCTCGGTGACTTCTAATATCCTTATAATTTACAGTTGGGGGTGCATTATCCACTATATATCTGACATCATTGCCCTTGCATGTGTTATCAGCATTTCCTTTAGAATGGAATCTGTTACTGGTATGTCTGATACTGGGACTTTTGCCATTATTTTAGTTAATGAAAGTTTTGGTTCTTCTGTTTTTTTGTTTGCTTTGTAAGGTGGTGAGTTTGTTAAGTCAATTTGGCTTTCTGTGTTTTCTTCTATATTTTCATTTAGTGTACTTTCTTGCGTAAGTTCTTGTTTTGTTTTGTGTTTTGTTTAGTAATTTGTTTATTTGTACCTTTTTTTTCCCCAGGTGAATCTGTCTCCTGTCTGCTGCTGTGAGCTGGAGATGAATCCAGAGTTGTCGGCACCATCTTGGATTTTGTCACACATCTGCACTGGGAGTTAAGCCACGCCCCCATTTTACATAAACTTAATTCAAGATGGATCTCCTAAAAAGAATAAGATACTGGGTTTAGGGATTAATAGATCAGTACATGTAAATATATTCCCAATGTTTTTAGCTCTTTTGCAAGAGAACACAGGAGGGTTTTTAAACAGGGCTCCATATTCTGGATTGATCCATCTTGAATTAAGTTTATGTAAAATATTGGATTTCCTTCTTTTGAAACAATGAAACCAGATAACGCCTCTTTTACGTTTAATCTATATAGATTTTACTGTTATACACTTGCACTTTATAGGCACTTCATATTTATTACCTTTATTATAGTACATTGTTGCACATTTATGGTTTTACTTCCTATTTTAAACCATTCAGATGTCTAATTATAAATTTTAGGTCATATTGTGTTGTGCACTTATCACCTGATGAAGGGGGTTCTACCCTCGAAACATTGTCACTGTTGATGTTTGGCTTATAATAAGCCCACTCTAAATGACGGTCAGCCAATCACAGATGTGGCTGCCGGCTGTGAAGACATCACAGATTCAGAAGCTTTTTTTTTTAGATCTAACTCAGAGGTTGGGGGTGAGAAAGGGAGAGTTACTATATACCAGAAGGATATTAGGCTCATTGAAGGCTAGTAATAGAAGGTAGGATGCAGGGGGAAAAGGGCTCCCCTGCACTTGCTACTGTCCTCTCAGAGGACCAGGAAGATGCAGCAACCTTTCACACAGGAAGACAGCTCCTACTAATCAGTTTCCAGGACTTTTTCAGAGGCAGTGCAGGAGAACTATAAGGAACATAGATGTATGGTAAGGATTTTTTTAAACTACACAGTGGGGCCAGCAATCAAATTTTAGGTTTGTGGGCGGACATTCCCTTTAAAAATTCAGAGCTGACTGAATGTGTTAGTGTAATTAACTTTATGCATTGGTTCCCTTCAGGGATAGTTGGTGTGCACCCATGCATGTAGCATACTATTTTATTCAGGAGGTGTTAGGCTTTCATATGTCTCTGATTTTGAAATTCCCCCCACAGTTTTTAGGTAAATAGTGTCCTCCGAATGCTCCTGGGGTGCTAGATCTTTTAGTCCTTTACAGTAAACATAAAATATACGGCACTCCTGCAAAATGGACGGGCAAGGAGTGCTTTAAATTTTTCATTGTGTGGCACTGAATGGGTTAAAAATGCTGTTAACAATCTATTTTAGGAACATAGAAACTATTGGCAATTTACTACTACTGTCCTTAGTAGAGATGGCCGAAACTGCTAAAATCTGTTGCGCCTGTGGATTCTCGGATTTTCCCAAAAATTTAAAAATTTGAAAATCCGCATAAAACCCATTTAAGTGAATGGGAGAAAAAATCTGCACAGATCCGCCTAAATATAAGGTAAAACAGCAATGGTAACTTACTGTACATGGCTCTGGGACCTTGAAAATGGTCTGGGGAACACGTACATATACCCAGAACTAAAAAAATAATAACTTTCCTCACAATCGCATTTTTTTCCGAGCTTCCGCATTCTATTTTCGAGACACGTTCGATATATTTTGAAAATTCGATAATTCAAGATCTGCCGTAGAACCAGGTTTGGTTCCACAATCCGGTATGTTAGTATCTCTAGTTAGTATCTCTAGTTAGTATGCCAATCAGAATTGTTTACAATAAGATTCAAATCTAATTGTAATCAATTCTGACTGGGAAAAGAATGTGATTGGATGGAATATCAATTAGATTCTTTCTGAAAATTCTGATTGTAACCAATCAGAATTGGTTGCAATCAGATTCTTTTAGAAAGTTCCCCAGACCATTTCCCAGTGCCCTTTACAGCAAGTTACTGTATAATTTTGCCAAATTTTCAAAAAAAATTCTTTAAAAATTAAAATTTTCTAGAATATTCGAAATTTCTAGAATCTTTGAAATTTCCCGGTTTTTCGAAAATTTTTGAACACAGTTCGGAAAAAAATTTGGAAAGCGGAATTCCGGAAAATCTGACAGATCCGCAATTCGCGGATCTCGGAAATCCACCATGGATCCAGTTTCAGATCCGCGAACTGGCCATCTCTAGTCCTTAGACCCTTACATGCAGAATGCTTTCAGCTAGACAATAAATCATTTCAAGCAAAATCAAACTTACTGACTATTCTGTCATATTTACAGTACTGGGTCTAAAAACTCACTTAGATCCATTCACAAATGGATTCACACAAGCTACTTTGCTATAGCTCAATAGTAAATAGAGATAGCCAAACTTACTGAAATACACATATCAATGCTCAAAATCTCTAAAATAAACCTCCTAGAAATTTCACAAGCTTCCTATATTGGCATTATTACAAATAATATATTACAATATTGAACATTTTTACAATAATCTAATTGTAATTAGACTAGTTCCGCAGTTGGGAAAAATCTGGAAAAGTCTGCTAAGTCTGATTTCTGCAGTACCCGCTGTGGAACTGGGTTTGCGTTTGGATTTGGGTCCATCTCTAGTTGTAAGCTAAATTTACCACCAGGCTATAACCAGGCAATGAACAGGCAATGAATATGATCTGGTATTATGGGGCTGCTTAAAGGGCAACTATAGTGAAAAAAAAACTTTGTCTGTATACAATGTATAGATCACTTAGTATAAGCTGCCTTACTTTCATGTTTCTGTGTGGCTTCGTTTCTTCACACTGGCAAAAGTTTGTACCAAGGTGTGTAGTCCCCCTCCCCTCTCTGTCTACTCCCCCTCAAGCAGTGACGGGCTGTATACAGAGTCCGAGCATTGTCAGTTGAAAGGACTTTAAATGAAGTGCTGACATCCTGTTGACCCCTCCCTTTCAGAGCTAGACTGCAAGCAATCAAAGTGTGGAATAAAGTAGCAATATGCTGAAGGGAGGGGCAGAGGGGGAGAGAGGAGGACAAGTGGTGCTGAGATTCTTTACAAGTAAGTTACTGAACTCTGCCTGTTCTCTAACTTTGCTAATTGTTATTTACTTTTTACCTAAAGTTCATATCTCTCCCCCTGCTTAGCTGAGATCATAATCACTGAAGAGAGAGTCAGTGTAACAGCAGCTTGTAGTGAGACCTTCACAAACACAGTGACACTGCTTGTTGTCCTGTTACATTTCAGTTGCTTTAGTCTATATATTTCATACATTGCACTGTGTGTCTTGTTTGGTATATAGTCTGTATTACTGTATTATATATACTGTATTAGTGTTCCATTTGAGTCACTGGTTTTGTATGTAAGATTTTTTTTTTGGGGGGGGGGCTGTTTTATAGTGTGTTATGCTCATATTGCTGGGTTAATGGTTTATTCATTGTGTTTAGCACTACAGCATTTGACTATATGTTGCACATGGTACATATAGTGTGGGTGAGAGTGTGTGACAGTACTGCAGGGGAGCTTTGGATTGTGTGGGTGTGTGCCTTTGAGTGACAGATGAGGTGTAGCAGCTCCTACAAATCACAGCATATTCAAAGGCTTATATCTCGGGGACTATGTAGAATTTAAAGAAACTAAAGGTACCCTGGTGGATGGGATGACTTATAGAATACATTAGAAGAAATTAAAAAAACAATTTTCTCACTATAATTGCCCTTTAATTTTAATTTTACATTATTCTTCCTGAATGGCCTGAAATGGACTGAAATGGGCTAAAACATGTCAATTCACTATGTATCAATAAATATTGAGATTGATTGAGAAATTAGAGCAGAGAGTGCTATTGTTTGTGGAGAGTGGTGCATATTGAAGGAGAGATACCGGGCAGTGTGAACCAGTGTGTGGATGGTCATATATGTACTTTTTTATTTATATTAGTAAAGAAGAAGTTCCTCTTTTAAATATAAAAAAAATACTAGAAAATGTAACTCTTATAGGGAATAAGTTAACCTAATAACCCCCAAAACCAAGACATGGCTAGATGTAAAGCTCCCTGCAAGGCTTCTCAATATACTAACCAGCATTTGTTCCCTCGCCTGTCTTCTGCTGCTGTTCCGTGCCTTTTCCATGCATGGTGATTGGCTAAGCCACAATGCATAAAAAAATGCACAAAGCCGCAGCAGAAGATAAGCAGGGAAAGATTGCTGGTAAGTATACTTAAGTAAGTATACTCCCAGAAAGTTTTAGGCTAACTCTAAATCTTAGTTTGGGGTGGACATGCCCTTTAATATAAAGCTGTACATTGCTACCAGATAATTTCTTTATATTATTTTATTATTATTTTTATTATTACTTATATTAACTCAATTCAACTGGTAGAGACTGACACGTCCCCTTGTACCCACCCATCTCTGTGCTGCTGATTTCTAAATTGCTCTGCAGATACAGATCATATAACCTCTCTGTGACAGATAATAAGATACAATAAGATAAATGTGTTTTATTTTATTCCAAACAATGTCAATATGTATAGCCTGTAATAAGGAAGAGATCATGACATAAAATGAATGAAGATAACCTTGTTTCAGTTAAACTATGTCATCTTATGGTTTTATACTATACGGTGATTATAAAGTGATTACCAGGCCTTCTTTCCCAGTAATTGGGACTTTGAGTTCATTTCAGGTTTAAATAAAATTAAGTAACATTTTGGGCAAAAAATACATCCCAGAAGTCCAGCACTTGAAGTCATTATAGTGAATATCTCCACGCTGACAGTGTTTTTCCCTTTGGTGCTCAGATAGGCCGGGATCATTGTGATCCAAACACTGCAGAAGAACAGCATGCTGAAAGTGATGTACTTGGCCTCATTAAAACTGTCCGGTAAGGTCCGAGCTAAAAATGCTAAAACAAAACTAACAGCTGCCAGAAGCCCCATATAACCAATAACTGAGTAAAAGGCAATATCTGATCCCTCATTGCACTGAATGATGATTGTTCCAGGGTAAGTGTGAATGTCCATATCCTGATAGGGAGGAGAAATGGCCAACCAAGTGATACAAATTAATATTTGAATGGATGAACAGATCAGGACTACAGAGTTGGACAGTTTAACTCCCACATATTGACTCCATAAGCTCCCAGGCTTGGTGGCTTTGAATGCAATGTAAACAATGATAGTCTTGGCCAGGAGAGAAGAGACAGCTATGGAGAAGGAGATTCCAAAAGTGATTATACGTAACATGCAGGTTATATCCACAGGGTGGCCGAGGAACAGAAACACACTGAGGAAGCTCAGTTTGATGAAGACAAGGAGGAGGAAGCTTAGGTTCCTATTATTGGCTCTCACAATGGGGGTGTCTCTGAATATCAGAAAAATTCCAAGTACGAGTAGAGCTACAATTAATGAGAGGACAGTTGTAGATGTGAAAAACAATGACGAAACATCATTAGAAAATGGGAGAAAATCCTCTGTTTTGACAATACAATGTGTTTTCTTACTATTAGGCCATTTCGTGTCTGGGCATCTGTCACAATGTTCACTGTCTAAAGGGGGGGGGAAATGATGACATATGATGGTGAAATCTGAAAAAATATGAACACTTATTGCAAGCATCCTGTTATGTAAAGGGAAAAAAATGGATAAAATACAACTTAAATCAGACTGCAAATCAATATTTTGTTGGAGTATTCTAGCAGCAATTGTTAAGAAGATCTGGATCTCTGAAGAACAAAAAAAAAAAGGTCTACTTGAAAAATGATACCTTTAGGTCTGTCCACTCACTCCTACATAGTAATTGAGGTTGAATAAAGACACCCATCCATCAAGTCCAACCTTTTCAATCTCCTTTTTAACAATACCTAACAGTTGATCCAGAGGAAGGCAAAAATCACAGCTAAAAAGAAGGGGAAAATGCTTTCCTGACTTCAAACAGCAATTGAAACGTATCCCTGGATCAACCAGAACTACAGTATATGTATTAATACCAGTAATTCTCAATATTACCTGTGATTGGTCTGACAAAGCTCAACATCATGTCCACAAAATACCGGGAAGGACTCCATTGCTTTCAAAAAGAAAAGTTAGCAACTGTAGAAGCTGACTACAGAGAGATAAGAATGTATATGGCTGCCTTTATGCAGGCCTTCTCATCGCCCCGCAAAAAAGATGATTCAAACCTAGAAACTCTAGAACAGTAGAGAGCTCGGAAGATAGTGCGGAGTTCAACAATCGGATAATGAGACATGTACACATGAATCATATCAAGGAATCCACCTAGTCTTTTTTAGGATATGGGCACGGGACCAGGTGACACCAAGGGGGCACGGGAATAGACCCACGAGGAGAGGTATCTACAAGAAAAAGAGGATGTCGACCACCCCAAAAAAAAGAGGAGGAGTAATATTCAACCTAAGTGGCCACAACTTAACTAGTGATGAATGACATGTTTAAGTAAGGGTCTCACCTTGATACCTACAGTTACACCCAAATTAAACATATTTAAATCAGAAGGGAACGTTTAATTCCAGCAGATTGAAACTAGGGATATGTTCAGAAACACTGTGGGACCAGGACCCCCTTTCTCCCATATCTATTTTGACTCTCCACTCACCCAACCGGCTATTAAGGTATTTACTAACATGGTTTAAGGTGGATCTGGCCCAACACAGCACTATGGATTACTATAGAAGTAATTTAGACCCATCTGAGAAATAGCCTTTAAAAACATTGAGGAAGATCCAGAACTTTTAATTAGACCGCAAATAAGGAGGGGTATAGTTCTCATGGATCGAGACTATACTGCACTGAAGCATTGGCCCAACTAAGTGATAGCAGGGTATATGTTTAAATCAGGACCTTACGGATGAGTTCAAGATGGAATTGGATGCTATATAATTAGGATGGGACACCAATCCCAGAGGTATTAATGAGAAGGAAGCTACATTTCAACTACTGATTTCCCTAAGTGTCCAATGTTTTACACTGTCCCTAAAATCCACAAATCCAACACTGCACCCCAGGCCGCCCTATAGTTTCTTCCTTTGGCTCACTATTTAAACCAGTCTCACAATTGTGGACCATTTCCTGCAGCTTGTGTAAAATAAATGAAGTCATATCTCAGGGACAGTGGACAATTGAAAGAATCTTATGAAAAAATCAGATGTGAATGTGACACATTACCCTCATTGACTGTGGACGTAAATAGCTTGTATTCAGTGATCCACAATGGAGGGCCGCAAAGTCAAGTCATGTTGGGAGGCATTAAATTAGACACAGCCACCATAACACCCCCCCATAGAGTTTCTTATAGACATACTATATGCGGTAAAAAATATTCCGTTTTTTTTTTAATTATTTGTTACCAACAAATATCTGGTCGGCCATGGGTGTAATGTGGGTCTGCTTTTGCTAACTTATATGCAATCATTCAAGGAGAAATACATATAACTCCAAATATCATGAAAAACTTAGGTACAAATGATACATTGATGGACCTGTTCTTTATATGGGCAGGCCTATGGAGCATTGTGGAATTCTCTCCCCAGTACCTAATGAGTTCTGGACACCCCTATCCGATTCAACATGCAAGTGAATCAAAAACCATTGACTTCTTAGACCTGGTAGGAAAGAGGGTCCCTACAAAACTACTTGAACATAAAACCCACGGATTGCAAATACTGTCCACATGCCAAGAGCTACCACCCCCATTCCCAAGAAAAGAGTTATTTTGTGTTCCCAATTCATGAGGGTCGTTCAGTAACATACTGATAAGAAGATGGTGGAGAATCAGGCGTTGATATGGTGGAGAAATTAGAACACAAGCTATATGGACATGAATTTAAGTAGGGCCTGACAGGTGTCACAGAGCCCACAAGCACCCACTGTTGCAAATCCCAAGAGACCATCATATACAGTTTGGACTATGCTCCCGGGAGTGATAAAATCAAGGCCATGTTTGTTTAAACACACATGGAAACATCGTACAACGGGATGCAAGCCTTCCCTTTAGGATATTAGGCTTCTATTGCCCATTGCAGGGGGCAAGAACTTAGAGAACCTGCTAGTAAAACAAGATGTTCCATTGGCCCCCTATAAAAATGGAGTGGTTTACCAATACCAAAATGGGTTGCTACAGCTGTGGGATGTCAAACCTGCCGATATGTAACTGTGGGGGTGGATCTTCCACATCCACACAAGGGATATGGGTCAAAATTCGCCCATAGATTATCATGTCTTAGCAAGTTTTGTGGTTTATTTCATAGCGTGCCCATGTGGCCTCCATTATGTGGGTAAAACCACCACCACCCTGAGAGAGAGGATGGGCCAACCATAGAAAGGTGATCCTCCAGCCTTATAGGAGGGAACACAAAAGTCCCTACAAAGAGAGGGGACAAAATATGGGAGCAATCAAGCTGGCCTGACGCTTCAAGGGGCCAAGCATTCTTTGGCCAACTGAAGTGGATGGCGATTGACCATGTTAATCCAACTGGTGGTTATGATAGGCCTAGGGCATTACTAAAAGTGAAGCATGGTGGATCCGGTAGGTGGATCGGTAGCGCTGAAGGGGACTCAATGAGATGTGTTCCCTAACCAGCTATATATAATCAAAATAGTTACTTGAGTTAGTAGCTTGTTCAGCAACCAGGTGATTATCAAGTGACGTAGTATTTACCTTTAAAAGAAAAAACTTGTAGTTTTTAACTCATTTTTAGCTGTTTTCACTGTTTTACCGTTAGAATGCAATATGTTAATATTGTTTGTATGGGTAGATTTATTGTCAAATGTATTTATATTTATATTTTTTTTACTCCACAGCCCAGATTCCTTGAAAAAAATTGATAATTGCAGATTTTTTTATCTTAACACTGTTTACTTTAGTATTCGTTGGGGGATACATGAGCTTCTTAGGATATCCCAGGTCCTAGTACCCTACGATCGTGGTGGTCTGACTGGGTGGACATAAGTGAATTACAATATCACCATTATGGAGATAAAAAGGACATTCTCCTAAGGGACCGGAACTGAGCCCTGCAGTCATGATGATGATGTCATCAGAGGGCGGAGCCTAGAGGGAGGCGGGAGGGGTGTGTGCACTTCCGTTTTGTTTGTATTTAATCACAATTGTAACCAGGTTTCACTGTCTTGAGAACGGCCAGAATCACGGCTGAAATGCATTAGACGTGTATTGCACATAATTAAAGATTAATCAGAAGTCCAAGGAGTGCTTTCATCCTTAAGTTACGGATATAATCACCTCGGTACAGCACCCGGGCGGATTAAGGGGGGAAGTTGGAGTGCCGCTTCACTCTGGTTATATATATATATATACACAATGAAATAACTTCTGCCGACGCAGACCTTCAGGTATCCCACCCTCAAAGGAAAAAAAAGAAAAAATAAAATATTGAGGGTTGCACTCCAAGGTATAGTGTAAACTCTTTATTAGTGACCACACATCAGGTACAAACCCTTTCGTTTGTTGAATTCTTCACACCAGTTAGTTTGGAACTTTTTGATCCAGTAACAAATACTATAGTAAAGCCAGTGTTCAGTTTAACACCTGTTTACAATAGCAGGAAGTGAACTTGTGATCATTGAAGATCACAAGGTAATTTCCTCCACTAGACACATAACTGTTTGAGGAAAGTCCTCTGATGTGACGGGAACTCCCTTACCGCTGTGGCTCTGCCGAGGGAACCGGCTCTCTAACGATCCAGCACTACAGGGGTTAATTATCAGTGATCACCACATCAGTTCCAGGCAAAATCAATGGGGGATCAAGGGATGGGGGATCAAGGGGTAAGGAGGCACTCAAATGTTGGCCCCTAAAGCTCCCGCAACACCTGCATTTTTTTTAAGCGGACAGGTTGTTTCCCTGCTGCCTTCCCCTTTCCCCCAGAGGCTCTGCCTGAGACAAGTGTCTCACTCTGCCTCAATTGGGGAACTGCCCTGCTCTCAAGCTAAGGGGCAGGATAGTGTAAATCAGCTTTAGCTACCGGATAATGCCTTTATTGTTTCTTTTTCTTTCCTATATGCTCATGCCCAAGTGGCGGCTAAAAGCTATTCTATTTATTGCCACATTCCTGTTGAAGTCCAAATGTGCAACCTTAACCAGCAGCCACTTATCAGTATTATTGAACAGCAGACCATTCAGCAATTAACTTAACTTAAACTAGCTTAGATGATATGGATCTGGACTAAATGCTTTATGACAGGCAATGGCAAGAGTTTAACCCAAGACCTGTCTGTGTGTTAAAGGACTAACTAGCTTTATGTCCTGTGGATTGTCCTATGTAGGCAAGAATGATTTAACTTTATGCTCTAGGATTAAAGGCCACGGGTTAACCATTATTACTGTGTTTAGAGATGGCAAACCCATTAAACCAGTGGCCAAGCACTTTTTGGAGTATAACCATGGAACACTTTAAATTTAGAGCAATAGATCATGTGCCACTACCTCATTGAGGGGGGTTGGGGAGGGTGGGTTGCAGAGCCAAGCTGTAATTGCAGCGAGAAGTGTTTTGGCTGAGGAGCATAAACACTATCAGTCCAAATGATCTCAACTTAATAAGGGATTACATCATCACTTTTCTGACCTTTTTCAGAATAAAATTAGACCAGGAGTTTGTATGTTCTCCGTGTGTTTCCTCCAGACACTTGAGTGTGATGTAGGTCAGATAAGGAGAGATAGTTATGTTTAACCCAGATGAATTTACATTTCTTTTTTGCTTTTAATCTTTAGCAAAGCACCAGCACGTATATGCCATGAACAGGGACACTATAGATAAACAATTTGGGAGTTGCTTGTTTATGGGTTAATTAGGCACAATGACTAGAATGAAGTTATAACCTTAAAGGTATGAAAAGAATATGTGTTTGTTTCACTTGGCTCCACACAAAGGGACAGAACTTGCTGTGATGAGTGACTACAAATAAAACGCCTAGAGTGTCCTACTTGTTGTATAGCTGTGCCACCTGATTCCAGTGATTATATATATATATATATATATATATATATATATATATATATAAAAATGTATAGGAAGGAGCAGCACCAATTTCCAAAAAAATTCAATTATATTTCATATAATCAAACATTCTCATAATTGCAACGTTTCGGGTCCATATTACCCTTCATCAGGCATGAGAACAAAGAAAGTGGATGGCCACTAGGGTCCATCCCATTTAGATCATAGACAGGATATGACATCATATGTAATTTAAGGAAACCATTTTGGTTCCTTACACAATATTAACCATTTATACACTCCGGGAAAATATATTCTGTGTAAAATCCCCAGGACCAGGGACCTAAGAAGTCTATAAGAACAGATATAAATTATAGTCTCTATTTAGTCATTAGGATATAGAGAACCCAACCTTTTAATCCACCAAACTTCCCTACATTTTAGCCGATCTCTATTTAGTCCATTAGGATATAGAGAACCCAACCTTTTAATCCACCAAACTTCCCTACATTTTAGCCAATGACCCCTATCCCAACATAGTTCAAGGGTATAGATTCCAGTATCATAAATCACATTTCAGTGGCTAAGTGACCCTGTCTATAATGCTTAGGCAGGGGTAATTGTACTGTTTGGTATTAACAGAGGACCTATGCTGAGTCATTCTCATCTTGATCTTTTGTGTCGTTTTGCCCACTAAAGTAGGCCACATGGGCACACAATTACATATATAACAAAATTTGGTGTCACATGTGTGACTACCCTTCACACAAATAATCTCTCCTGTTGGGGTATAGTAAACGTTCCCCTGTAGTGTCAAGGAACAATAGATACAATTATAACATGGTCGCATTCCATCTCGACCCTTGGTCAACCATGTAGTACCCTTCGTTGTCCCCGAATGTACGACCCTATTGGAACTAGAGTTAACCACCCTCGAACCTATAGTCATATTCCTTTTATATGACATCATGGGGGGGGCTTTGAAACTCACTAATATCTGGACAAGCATTCCTCAAAATATTCCAATGCTTCCTTAATATTGGAAGCTGTATTTTGTTGGATTTATATATATATATATATATATATATATATATATATATATATATATATATATATATACAAAAATCAATGTCCTTGCTTATTAACAAATTCACATGGCAGACAGAGAGAGGCAAAAACGCTTCCAGAGTGAATAAAGCCTAAAGGATTCTGGTTGCAGGAATATACTTGTAGTTATAGGTGGAGTGGATAAGTTAGAGATTTTGAACCAAATCTTTAAAGACTGTTTAAAGATATAAACCTATATACAGGGGCGGATTTACACCTTAGTAGTCTGTAGACACAAAAAAGCCTGGTACCCATAAACACAGACCACGCACCTGAACAACACCCATTTTGTCTTTTTTGGGAAGAAGGTAGACTGTATAGGGGGTGAAGGGTTGGTGGAGATTGACCGCCACTCCTCCAACCACAGGCCCCCCTTAGGCACGTGCCTACTGTGCCTAATGGTAAATCTGGGCCTGCCTATTAGAGATGGACTGAACCCGAGTTCAACCCTAACTTTATAGTTCAGTCAAACTCAAACTAGAATTTCCCGAACTACGAACTAGGTTGGTTTTTCCAATTCGTGGACAATTAGGTTTGAGTTTTACTACACATAGTGACTGATAATGCTAATTGGATATTTCTTTGTGTAACTTAATTTATTTGGAAATGTATTAAAATCCGTAATAATATATATTATTTATTTTCAATTTATTCATATATGCATCAATTAGATAATTATTAATTTGCTATTTAACTTTTAATAAAAAAGGGTGGATGAGCGACAATTGATTACCAGGCCTTGTTTCCCAGTAAGTGGGACTTTGAGTTCATTTCAGGTTTAAATAAAATTAAGAAACATTTTGGAAAAAAAATACATCCCAGAAGTCCAGCACTTGAGGTCATTATAGTGAATATCTCCACGCTGACAGTGTTTTTCCCTTTGGTGCTCAGATAGGCCGGGATCATTGTGATCCAAACACTGCAGAAGACCAGCATGCTGAAAGTGATGTACTTGGCCTCATTAAAACTGTCCGGTAAGGTCCGAGCTAAAATGCTATAAAAACAAAACTAACAGCTGCCAGAACGCCCAATATAACCAATAACTGAGTAAAAGGCATAGCTGATCCTCATTGCACTGAATGATGATTGTTCCAGGGTAAGTGTGAATGTCCATATCCTGATAGGGAGGAGAAATGGCCAACCAAGTGATACAAATAATATTTGAATGGATGAACAGATCAGGACTACAGAATTGGACAGTTTAACTCCAACATATTGACCCAAAGCTCCCAGGCTTGGTGGCTTTGAATGCAATGTAAACAATGATGGTCTTGGCCAGGAGAGAAGAGACAGCTATGGAGAAGGAGATTCCAAAAGTGATTATACGTAACATGCAGGTTATATCCACAGGACGATCGAGGAACAGAAACACACTGAGGAAGCTCAGCTTGATGGAGACAAGCAGGAGGAAGCTTAGGTTCCTATTATTGGCTCTCACTATGGGGGTGTCTCTGAATATAAAGAAAATCCCTAGTACAAAAAGAGTTAAAATTAAAAAGAGGACAGCTGTAGATGTGATAAACAATGGCATGACATCATTGGACAATGAGAGAAAATCCTCCATCTTAGCAATACACTGGTTCTTCTTCTTATTAGGCCATTTTGTGTCTTGGCATCTGATGCAATATTCACTGTCTAGAGGGAAGACAAAATTATGGAATCTGAAAAACGTGAACTCTTAACATAGCCTTTCTGTTAATTAAAGGGGCACTAAGGGCTAGATTTATCTGTTATTTGGCATTCTAGCAGGAAGTAGCTCAGAAGATACCGAGCTTCAAACACTGAAGAAATGTCTGTTTCTTTCCCAGTTCTACACCACCTGTATATTGGTAGTAGAGGCATGCACTTTTATTTCTAAATATTGGACAGGAATGATGGCTCATGCATACAACACATAGAGCAGCAGAGCATACTAGTTCTTCTGAAACTCTGCTGCCATAATGCTCAATGCCAAATAGTTTTCCTTTAAATGCACCATAGATTGTGTTATCAGAAATTTAACAGAGCAAATTGAACAAGAAAGGAGGAAATGTTATATAATAAAATTATTTTTTTAAGTGTGCCTTTAAAAACGAAAGTTACTGGACAACTTTGTCTCAATATGCAGAACACATCACTATAGATTGAACTATGGCTCACCTCTCTAATTTGGTTGTGGGGTGATTTATGAAACAAACCTGTTGATTTCTAGTAATCAGGAATCAGCTCCCATAATCCACCTCTTTATTTTGGTGGAAGTCTTGCCCTACTAAGTGTATGCTGTCCACTTCCCAGGAAGCTGAAGCCCTGACTCCTAAAATCTGATAGTCAACCATGTTACAGCTCAGAGATCCTGCCTCTCTCTGGCACAGAATAGTGATCACAAGGGTCTTTGAAGTCTACATGGGTTACATGGGCAGTGAGATGTACTGCCAACAGCATAAAATATTTTTTAGTTAGAGATTATACTTTTTTACATGTATCTATTGCAACTCACTGCAACTTATAATGTATAGAAGATTTTTGGGGGAAGAAAATATTTTATATTAAGATTTTAAAAAATGTAAGTTTAGTTCTCCTTAAAGAAGATGCAGGGGGAATCTATAATTCACAAAATCACATAAACAAATATTCAACTATACCAGTGACATTTGATATCTCTCCCTCTGAACATGGGACACAATTATAACAGCAGGACTGAGCTCCGGGTATTGTGGACTTTCTAAATCCAGGCAGACAGTATTCTGAACATCTTCCTCTAGGAATCTAAATACAAAGTATAATTGTTACTTATGTGGTAAGGAGGAAATTCTGAAAGCAATTTCACACCCCTTTTTATACAAACACAGAGGAATTTAGACCTCTTTATTTTTAATTTAGAAAACCTATCTTGTTTCTCTTCTACCAAACTTAATTTGTAACAAGAGCACACACTTATACAGACATGGACTTAAAGGGGAACTGTGGTCTCCAAACAAGCTGAGTTTAAATGAAAGGCCAGTTTCCTACCTTTAAAATGGGCTATCAACCACCTCTCTACATGCTCCACAGCCCAAGATATAAAGAAATGACTCACCAGAAAGTTAATGGGTGGGAGGCTGACATGTGACATTCTTAAGGCTTCTCCTGCACAGTGCCGCCGGCGAGCACAGCCTCAGACTCCCTCAGTGTGTGAGGGAGACAGGAAGTCCCTCCTCCTCTCTGCTGTGTGAAGGACCTGCAGCTGCAGAGTAGGCAAGTGAATCTACAGCTCTTCTCTCTCACTATGTGAAAACAGCCTTTTCATGCAGGGGGGTGGGGGGTTGGGGGGTGGGGGGCAGAGTGACCCACAGCACCTGTGATCGGGTGGGGCTTAGGCACCCACGAGTGGGCAGGGCTTAGGCCCCCATGAGTGGACGGGGCAACGGCACCCACAAGTGGGCGGGGCCCCATGGGGCTGTAAGGGAATGGGCCAAGGAGGGCCTGTCACTGGAGGGACCATGGGGTCCATGAGTGGTAGGGACCAGGGGGGGTGCAAAGGGGAGGAGGAGACACAGGGCAGATTGACTGACAGGTTTCAGAGCAGGAAGTGCAGGGGACCTGGTGATGCTGCTGCCATATTACACACATAAATGTAAATATCTTCAAAACTATTAAAAATAAACAATGGAAATAAATTGCAAAAACTCTCAGGAGAGCAATTCCTATCAATTTACCTAAAGTCATTTTTGGACCACAGTTCCTCTTTAAAGTCGTTGGTGTGATCAATTGAACTAAAAGCTGGAAATGCCTTTTAAAGCAGCAGTAATGTTCACATAGCAAAAATATATGGTAGGTGTCCAGTAACATGCTTGTTGATTATGAGTTGACTATGATTATGGATTGCGGTAAGCTTTTAAATTAACTGTGCTTATTCATTGTCCATGCCAGAAATTGAAAGCTTCATTTAGTTTGTATTTTATCAACCAACAAAATTGGACCAATGGGCATATTTCAGCAAAACGATTTTGTTGGCCATAATGTGCCTAGGACAATTTTTACCCCAGTTAAGTTTTTCTAAGTACAGTAAGCAGCCCTTGAAAGTAGCCTTGTATGTTCGGTAACCCTCAAAAGTAGCTTGTTACCCTAACCTTCGGAAGTAGCCTTGGTAACCATTAAAAGTGGCTCTGTATTTTCGTGAATCTTTCAGAATATGGAAGTTTTGAGATTTGGAAGTTCCAAACTTTTTCGACAGCACTTCAGAGTTGGAACTGGCTCTGAATCCCGGATTCCATTCCTATTGAGAGCTTCAGTGCCCATCTCCTTTGTGTTGATGGTACTTAGGTGGTACCTACCTTTTCTTTTCAACACTTGTAAAATAATTGTGAAGGTTTTCATTCATCCAGGTCATGGTTATTCTGTGGTATTCAGTTAGATCAACTGGACTTGAAGTTTAGTTCTTGAAGACATTTCTTTATTCATCTGACTAGATTTCTCAATTTAAAGTGAATTGTACAGGAATCTGTTGGAAATAAATACCTTGTTATGTGTTCTAAACCTTGATGTTATATGCTAATTATGACATAAAACACCCGGGTGTTTATTGCCAACAGAACCTGCCTGCCATTGCCTACAAAACTTTATTGTGTGTATCCAGTTTTACTTAAAGGACAAGAATACCCAAAAAAACAACATCTCCCCCATTACATGTCCACACTTCCAGCAGCTGAAATCACTTTCTCTCATTTACAACCATGCTGCACTCCCTTAGATATCACACAGCAAAGATGAGTGCTAACAGCCCGCCTCCTAGACAGCCCAGGGCCATCGTTAACATATCACTTGTCATTGGCTGGTGGGAATGTCTGTTACAACCTTTCTCCTCCTTCTCTGCCAGTCAAACAAACTTGAAATTTCCTGTTGCTAGAATACAGCCTACATAATCAAGCTGATCAATGGTGGGTGGAAGAGTGTTTTCTCGCATGCTAGCTTTAAATGACAGTTAGAGGCAGAAAGAATCGTTACACCCCCTTCACAGCATGGCTAATTGAAGGCTAATTGAAGGCAGAGAGAGGCTCAAAATCAGGAAAAAAATATGTATAGGGAGGACTGCATACCTTAACTCTTTTTAAAGCAGTTTTAAAAAAAAAATGCATTGAGGCAATACAGTTATCCTTTAATATTGTAGTAATATTATGTGCACGAGGATTTTGAAATCAATATAGAATATGATCAATGTAGTGTAATGTTACATTACATTGAATGTATCATAATACATATTTTAAGAGTATTTGAGGTTGAATAAAGACATATGTCTATCTAGTCCAACCTACTAAGCAATACCCACATTTCCTGCCTAATAGGGATGGACTAGAACTACAAACTTTTTTTGTTTTCCCGAATTTGCGAATGTATTTTTGACAATTTTCTCAAATTTTCGAATCAATAACCCTTGAATTTAGAGTTCTATAACCCTAGAATGCGTCATTCAGTACATTTAAGGGTTCTCGCCGAATTCAATCAGAAATTTCCCTGGATCAACTCTACTTTATGTATCAATACCAGTAACTTGCAACATTCCTTGTTTGCAGAAACTCATCCAGCTTTTTATTAAACTGACCAATGAACCTGCCATAACAACGTCCACTGGAAGACAGTTCCATAGCTTTACCGTTCTCACAGTGAAAACCCTTTCCGAACTCTACTTTATGTATCAATACCAGTAACTTGTACATTCCTTGTTTGTAGAAACCATCCAGCTTTTATTAAACTGACCATGAACCTGCCATAACAACGTCCACTGGAAGACAGTTCCATAGCTTTACCGTTCTCAGTGAAAACCCTTTCCCAACTCTACTTTATGTATCAATACCATTAACTTGTAACATTCCTGTTTGTAGAAACTCATCCAGCTTTTTATTAAACTGACCAATGAACCTGCATAACAACGTCCCCTGGAAGACATTTCCATAGCTTTCCCGTCTCACAGTGACAAACCCTTTCCCAACTCTACTTTGTATCAATACAGTAACTTGTAACATTCCTGTTTGTAGAAACTCATCCAGCTTTTATTAAACTGACCAATGAACCTCCATAACAATGCACTGGAAGACAGTTCCATAGCTTACCGTTCTCACAGTGAACAACCCTTTCCCAACTCTACTTTATGTATCAATACCAGTAACTTGTAACATTCCTTGTTTGTAAAACTCATCCAGCTTTTTATTAAACTGACCAATGAACCTGCCTAAACAACGTCCACTGGAAGACTTCCATAGCTTTACCGTTCTCACAGTGACAAAACCCTTTCCCAACTCTACTTTATGTATCAATACCAGTAACTTGTAACATTCCTTGTTTGTAGAAACTCATCCAGCTTTTTAATTAAACTGACCAATGAACCTGCCATAACAACGTCCCCTGGAAGACAGTTCCATAGCTTTACCGTTCTCACAGTGACAAACCCTTTCCCAACTCACTTTATTTATCAATACCAGTAACTTGTACATTCCTTGTTTGTAGAAACTCTCCAGCTTTTTATTAAACTGACCAATGACACCTGCCATAACAACGTCCACTGGAAGACAGTTCCATAGCTTTACCGTTCTCACAGTGACAAACCCTTTCCCAACTCTACTTTTATTATCAATACCAGTAACTTGTAAACATTCCTTGTTTGTAGAAACTCATCCAGCTTTTTATTAACTGACCAATGACCTGCCACATAACAACGTCACTGGAAGACAGTTCCATAGCTTATACTTCTCACAGTGCAAACCCTTTCCCAACTCTACTTTATGTATCAATACCAGTAACTTGTAACATTCCTTGTTTGTAGAAACTCATCCAGCTTTATTAAACTGACCAATGAACCTGCCATAACAACTCCACTGGAAGACAGTTCCATAGCTTTAACCGTTCTCACAGTGAAAAACCCTTTCCCAACTCTACTTTATGTATCAATACCATAACTGTAACATTCCTTGTTTGTAGAAACTCATCCAGCTTTTTATTAAACTGACCAATGAACCTGCCATAAACACGTCCACTGGAAGACAGTTCCATCTTTACCGTTCTCACAGTGACAAACCCTTTCCCAACTCTACTTTGTATCAATACCAGTAACTTGTAACATTCCTTGTTTGTAGAAACTCATCCAGCTTTTTATTAAACTGACCAATGAACCTGCCATACAACGTCCACTGGAAGACAGTTCCAAGCTTTACCGTTCTCACAGTGAAAAACCCTTTCCCAACTCTACTTTATGTATCAATACCAGTAACTTGTACATTCCTTGTTTGTAGAAACTCATCCAGCTTTTTATTAAACTGACCAATGAACCTGCCATAAACAACGTCCACGGAACAGTTCCATAGTTTACCGTTCCTCACGTGAAAAACCCTTTCGACTTGAAGCCTAAACCTTTTTTCTTCAAGTCCCGTTAAAAGAGGGATGTCCACGTTTCCTCTGACATGTTCTATTGGTGAACAATGCCCCAGATAGTTTATTGTATGGCCCGTTAATGTATTTATACACAGTAATCATATCGCCGTGCAAGCATCTTTTCTCTAGTGTACATAATTGTAACTTATTCAATCTTCATATTTAAGCTCCCCTTATTAATTAAGTTGCCCTTCTCTGAACACTTTCCATTTCTAAGATGTCTTTTTTTTTTACACAGGAGTAATTGGTCCAAATGGGATTTATTACCCTACCCCCATAAAGACAGGCTCCTTGTCACTTAGGCCAGAGGAACAATCACAAAATCTCTCACAGTGTTGGAGAACAATTAGGACAGAATGCTAATGATGCCCTAATAGTCATGGCTGGACATTGTGGCAGACAGTTATGTTATCTGTGTACAGGCCTTTAAGGTTCGTACACGCGTGCGATTGCGGGTCCCGACCTGCAACACACGGTGTGTACGAACAAACGTTTCAGACGTTTGTACACATCGTGCCAACATAATCGGCCCCCAGTTTCAGCAAGCAGAGGGCTGGGTTTACAGTGCCAGGGGAATGAAGCAAAGTAAGTATTGTTAGAAGCGATTTTTTAACAAATAAACATAGTGTTTGGGGGTGGGAGCCCTATAACATATGAAAACATTTTTCTGAGGGTGGACATGCCCTTTAAAACAGCAGTTAGAAACACAATTTTGTGATTTACTTGTCAAAAAAATATTTTTTTGGTAAAAGGACCAAGAATTCGAGCAATGAATAGAGCTGTATAAATCTGTAGCTGTAACTGGGTATCTTGAAGATACATTAACCGATGTACCAAATGTTAAAGCGCCTTACACAAACAAGGTCGATTGCGGCTGTGCGCAAAAACTTGGTTTTGTATCCGCAGAAACCAATTTACCAAGCAAATAGCGACTCTTTAGGGCGAAATCTTAAATGTCTTTACATCGCAGCAGTGTGGCCCAGCCCTCTAAAGAGAAAATTATTTACACAAATAAGGTTGATTGCGGAAGTACGCAAAAACCTGGCTGTGTATCTGCCGTAACCAGTTTACCGAACAGATAGCGGCTTTCTAGGGCGAAATCTTAAATGCCAGTAAACAGCTGTCGTTAAAGATTCGGCAGGGTTTACCACCATTCGCTATGCACTAAGAGCTGATATTGGCTTGGTGCATTGCCAAACAGGAGCTAAATAGAGATATAACAGCTCTTGGAATATAGCCCCTTAATCTGTTTAAATAAATAGTGATATTTTTAGTTGATAGACACTGGTCATTCCACTTACTTTTTTCTTGTGTTCCTTCCATTTTA
Source organism: Hymenochirus boettgeri (assembly GCA_019447015.1). Taxonomy (NCBI): domain Eukaryota; kingdom Metazoa; phylum Chordata; class Amphibia; order Anura; family Pipidae; genus Hymenochirus; species Hymenochirus boettgeri. The sequence goes on along the minus strand of CM033473.1, from coordinate 298,600,133 downwards.
ATGAGTCGACGCTGATGTTTATCCGCTGGTGCGATGGATCCCACGGTGTAAATATTCCAGAAAAGGCCGAATAAGGATTTGTATCTGACCAATTAAGTTGATTTGTTATATAATATTGAGTCATAGCTGCTCTGTTGTTTTTAAAAAAAGGATGTTTGTTCAGATAATGGAACAGCTGTAAAGTTTAAGATAAGAAGCAAAAACTTTCATTGCTTAAAATTATAAAGACATTCTAAAGCAAGTAATAAAGGAAAACTATGAATCTATGAATCTGAGATAAGAGATCATCTAGAGAATGTAGCTAACTCAATAATGGAGGAGCTGGACAATATTTACTTTATCTCTCAGTTAAATTTGTATAAACTTACCTTTGTCCACGGGGCCATTTCTAGCCATCTTGCTGCCATAACATGATCAGATCGCAATCCCATCGCACTTAAAATTGCAGCAAGATACGGTTCCACGTGGAACCTTTATATTCAGCATAGGGACCCAGACCAGGGACAAACTAGCTGGAGCACTGAGTACCCTAAGGATTCTAGGACTGTGTTTCTATTTTTTAAGGGGGATCTAATAATATTACAATACTTCTTACCCCTGTTTATATATTTTACTAGTTCTATATCCAGTGGGGGAGGTTTATTAATACCCAATTACCTTCACCTACAATAATTTGTGCTATTATTGGATGGTTCCTACCTTGCCCTTTATTTTTAATAGTGTGTGTTTATTCATATTTTTTAATGTATATTTAATAAAGTTTATATTTTAACTCCGTTTCGCTGTGTAACCGATGCTCCTTCAGTTAGGGTAATACTTGTGATCAGTTAGGGTAATACTTGTGATCAGTTAGGGTAATACTTGTGATCAGTTAGGGTAATACTTGTGATCAGTTAGGGTAATACTTGTGATCATTAGGGTAATATGGATCATTGGTATACTTGTGATCAGTTAGGGTAATGTGATCGTTAGATTCAGTTAGGGTAATACTTGTGATCAGTTAGGGTAATACTTGTGAGGGGGGATACTTTTTCTTTGCTTTTGTGTTTTCATTATTTATATATCCCCAATTACCCTCTCTTAGCAGGACAGATATTTGCTCTGTGCATCACATCTTTCCCTTCTTTTACTAATTAACCCTTCAGTGCCAGCAGACTTCCCCAGAATATTAGTTTCTTACTAATAATTTCAGTGCCAGCACTTTCCCAAAGTATTGCCATTAACACTATTAGTGTCAGCAGAGTATTACCTTTAACCCTTTCAGCTGCCAGCATTGACATGATATACAGTATGTACCCAGTGGCAAGCGCAGGATTTTCAAGGGGGGGATTCCTAAATGGGTTACAACTCAACAAGCCCAGAGGGAGGTTCATGACCAAATACATTTATGTGTTCTATTATATATGAATCATATAATAATCAGGGCCGTCTCGCTAATGCCACATTGAGACAAAGTAGCAGAGCGGCACTTTGTCTCTGTGGCTCAAAAGCGGCATCTCAAAGTTTAAAAAAACCCAAAAAAAACGATGTTACCTGCACCGGGTGGAGAGGGAGGAAGCACCGCATGTGGGAGGCGGAGCTTCCTTAAGGACCCTTCACTGTGGTCTGTGGACCCTTCAATGTGTGCCTGCAGCGCCAACCCCGACATCTTAAACGATCATCCTGTAAGTGCTCGGCCCGCACGCACTGGTCCGGACTGCCTCTGCGACTGCTGGTTATTTAAATTGGTCTGAGGACCTCAGACAATTTAAATAACCAGGCAGTCGCAGAGGAGCCCGGACTAGTGCGTGCGGGCCGAGCACTTACAGGACTGAGGATCAGGTCCGGATCGCTTCTGCAGCTGCTCCCTGCTGCTGCTCTGAGTCCTGCCCACCGGTGGCTTGCCTTAGCATACTGGGAATTGTAGTCCCATCTGGGACTACCATTTTACACATGATCCTCCCCCAGATACAATCATCCTCCAGTGTAGGGGATCATCTACTGCCCCTCCCCCTGTACCACCCCCCAGGGTAGTACAGTATGTGGAGTGTGTATGTACAAGTATGTGTGACTGTGAGAGTGTGTATGTACAGTATGGAAGAATGTGTATGTACAGTATGTGTGAGATGGTTGTATGTACAGTATGGGCGAGAGAGTGGTAGAGTATGGGAGAAAGTGTGTATGTACAGTATGTGAGAGAGTGTGTATGTACGTATGTGTGAGAGAGATGTGTGTATGTACAGTATGTGTGAAGAGTGTGTATGTAAGTATTGTGAGAGAGTGTAGTACAGTATGTGTGAGAGGGGTATATATGTACAGTATGGGAGAGAGAGTGTGTATGTATGTACAGATGTGTGAGTGTGTATGTACAGTATGTGTGAGAAAGAGATGTACAGTATGTGTGAGAGGGTGTGTATGTACAGTATGGGAGAGAGAGTGTGATGTATGTACAGTATGTGTGAGTATGTATGTACAGTATGGGAGACAGTGGTATGTACAGTATGGGAGAGAGTGTGTATGTACAGTATGGGAGAGATGGAGAAGGGAGAGAGTGTGTTAGTACAATAGTGTGAGAGGTGGATGTACGTATGGGAGAGAGTGTGTAGTACAGTATTGTAGAGAGTGTAGTACAGTATGTGTGAGATGTGTTGTATGTACAGTATGGGAGAGAGTGGTATGTTTAACTATTGGAGAGAGTGTGTATGTACAGTAGGGAGAGTGAGTGTGTAGTACAGTTGTGTGGAGAGTGTATGTACAGTATGTGTGAGAGGTGTGTATGTACAGTATGGAGGAGAGAGTGTGTATGTACACTATGGAGAGAGGTGTATGACAGTTGAGAGATGTATGTGTATGTACAGTATGTGTGAGAGAGTGTATGTACAGTAGGTGTGAGATGGTGTGTCTGTACAGTATGGGAGAGAGTGTGTATGTACAGTATGGGAGAGAGTGTATATATACAGTATGTTTAAGAGAGTGTATGTACAGTATGTGTGAGATGGTGTGTATGTACAGTATGGGAGAGTGTGTTGTAATAGAGTATGGTGAGTAGGGGTGTATGTACAGTATGGTGAGAGAGTGTGTATGTACAGTATGGAGAGAGTGTGTGTATTACAGTAGGTGAGAGAGTGTGTAGTACAGTGTGTGCGTGTATGTACAGAGTGTGAGTATGTATGTACAGTATGGGAGACAGTGTGTATGTACAGTATGGAGAGAGTGTGTATGTACAGTATGGGAGAGAGTGTGTATGTACAATATGTGTGAGAGAGTGTATGTACAGTATGTGTGAGACGGTGTGTGATGTACAGTATGGGAGAGAGTGTGTATGTACACTATGGGAGAGGTGTGTATGTACAGTATGGGAGAGAGTGTGTATGTACAGTATGTGTGAGAGAGTGTATGTACAGTATGTGTGAGATGGTGTGTCTGTACGTATGGGAGAGAGTGTGTATGTACAGTATGGGAGAGAGTGATATATACAGTATGTTTTAAGAGAGGGTATGTACAGTATAGTGTGAGATGGTGTGTATGTACAGTAGGGAGAGTGTTGTAATAGAGTATGGTTAGAGTGTGTATATACAGTATGTGTGAGAGAGTGTGTATGTACAGTATGGGAGAGAGTGTGTGTATTTACAGTGATGTGTGAGAGAGTGTGTATGTACAGTGTGTGCGTGTATGTACAGTATGTGTGAGAGAGTGTATGTACAGTATGTGTGAGAGAGTGTATGTACAGTATGTATAGAGGGTGTGTATGTACAGTATGGAGAGAGAGTGTGGATGTATGTACAGTATGGGAGAGAGTAGTGTGATTAGTATGTGTAATGAGTGTATGTACAGTTGGAAGGGGGGAGAGTGTGTATATACAGTATGTGTAAGAGAGTGTGTAACCGGCTGCTCTTTTTAAAGGAAAGGAAAGGGTCAGGTCTTACTGCAGAAAATGTATTTTTTTTAATCATGCTTTGCTAGTTAGATTGGAGTGGTGGGGAGAAATAGATAGATACACAACATGGGGACACACATGGACATACACATAGAACCACACTAGAAACACACATGGACACACATAGAGACACACACACACAGATTATTAAAGGGGAAGTAACTCTGAATGACATTTTCCCTACCTTAATGTATCTTATAATACTGGTAACGAGCAGGGTCATCTCGCTAATGTACCCATGGAATTACTTCCGGTATGGCCCATGTACTCATGTTTCGCTGACCTCATCACATAGTGATGTCTAACGTCACTCTCTAGGGCTATCCACTGCGGTGCGCTCTACAAGCCTGGTCTGATGCGGCGCAGAGGAAGGCAGCCTCTAGGACCTGTAAGTGTATCGATCTTCCAGCGACAGAAAGTGGTGTGTATGTGTGCTAACCATTTATCAAAGTTTTTGCCAATGATTTTACAGTATCTGTGTGACAACTATTTATATAGTTTGGCCAATGATTTTACCAGATTGGGTGCAACCCCTTTATTAGGGTCTGGGTGCCAACTCTTTATAAGAGTTTGTGCCAATGATTCACCAGTATCTGTTTGCAAACCATTATTAATTTTTGCCACCTGATTTACAGTATTGTATGCCAATCATTTATTAGCATCTGAGTGCCATCCCTTTGTCAGAGTGTGTGCCACTGATTTTACCAGTTTCTGTGTTCCAACCATTTATTAGAGTCTGGCTGCAAACCATTTCTCAGAGTTTGTGCCAATGATTTCACCAGTATCTGTGTGCCAACCATTTATGAATTTTTGCCACTGATTTTACCAGTATTTGTGTGCCAATCATTTATTAGAGTCTGGGTGCCAACCCTTTATCAGAGTTTGTGCCAATGGTTTTACCGGTATCTGTGTGCCAACCATTTATTAGAGTCTGGCTGCCAACCATTTATCAGAGTTTGTGCCAATGATTTTACGAGTATCTGTGTGCCAACCATTTATTGGTGTCTGGGTGCCATCCCTTTATCAGCGTTTGTGCCAATGATTTTACCAGTATCTGTGTGCCATCCCTTTATTAGAGTTTGTGCTGCAGATTTTGCTAATATCTGTGTGGCAAACATTTATTAGAGTCTGGGTGCCAACCATTTATCAGAGTTTGCGCCAACGATTTTACCAGATTTGGTGCCAACCATTGTATGTGTGAGTGAGGGTGTATGTACAGTATGTATGAGAGAAAGGGTGTGTGAGAGAGAATGTGAGAAATAGAGGATTGAATATAGTACCTTTACTGTCTGCAATCATTGTATGGGACCTTTACTGTCTGTTCTCACTGTATGGGACCTTTACTGTCTGTTCTCACTGTACATGTGTTAGATATTGTTAAAAGGCATTTCATATGGTGAGATTAGCTTTAGATAGTTTGTTAGGTTAGGCTAGGTTAGACTAGTTAGGTAAGTTAGGGCCCTATTAAAAGGAGCCTTGACGTGGTGGCAGGTTATTTTGGGCAAAATTGTTTATTCTTCTGTTATTATGGTGTTGATTATTGTCTATTTAAAGAAAATGTACAAATAAATGGTGCCAAGTTCAAAATGACAAAATGGCTAGCCGCACTCCCACCGACAAAGCCACGCCCGCACACAAGCCACGCCCACTTTGCTCCGCCGGCGATAGGCGGCAATCAGGGTTTGGCTCAGGTGGCAAAATCCCTAGAGACACCCCTGATAATAATATTATATATATATTCTCTAATTGTCATGATTATCATCACAGTTATCCAATAAAGATATTCCCTTTACTTTTGTTATAAAGGGTATTGATTAAGGATGAGTACACACAAAGAGATTTTTGGGCCAACCGACAGAAATTTCAGTGTATCGGTAGGTCGTCGGCCCGAAAAATCTGAGGTGATTTCAGCAGTGGAGGTGAATACTGTCGGTCACCCATTGCCCTGGATCGGATGAATGGGCAATTTGACATGCCGGCAAATCATCGTCGATTGTGTGGTCCAGAGCAGACATTTGCTGTAGCTGACCACTCTATAGTGGCGAATGGTCAGGATGGAAAATTTGTCTGTGTGTACCCAGCCTAAATTCTATTTTACAGATAAATCCACATTTGCACTACATTATCATTATTGTCTTTTAAAGTCTGTGACATTGACGGTGGATCTCACAGAATTTGCTGAATTTTGATCGGGCAAGATGGAAAATTTCCATTACCAGTTCCCTTTACTACAGTATAAGGAGCCGATAACATCGGACCATGTATGCACACATTGAACAAGCATTCTGTATATGTACCAGTCTATATAACTGTCTATGTAACAGTCTATGTAACACTCTGTGTAACAGTCTGTGTAACAGTCTATGTAACAGTCTATGTAACAACCTATGTAACAATCTATGTAACAGTCTATGTAACAATCTATGTAACAGTCTATGTATGTAACAGTCTATGTAACAATCTATGTAATAATCTATGTAACAATCTATGTAACAGTCTATGTAACAGTCTATATAACAATCTAGTAATCCACCCTAAACACACCACTGGTACCTGCTTTCCATGTCTCCTCCATTGAATTGTTCACTCCTCACCCTCTCTAAGTTCTAATTGGAGAGTTGGGTGGAATGAAGAAAGAGGCAGGGATAGGGATCTCATGGCTGCTAGTCACAGGGGTCACTGTTATAAAGTCTGCAGCAGCTTTTACGTGCCCTTTTAGAACTGTTCTCCTCAGTACCATTAGCTGAGCTCATCCTCCCCCCTCCTTCCTTCACCTTCAGTTCATTTGCAACATTGTATCCAAGTAGATTTAGCTGAGTTCAGACTCTCTACTCACTACAATGTTACAAATTACAGCAGCAGAACAGCAGTTCTAACATAGCAAGTAAAAGCTGACAGGGAGATGCCAGGGAGAACACTGGGCACCCTGGTTTAACATAGGTAACCTAGTTCTTTGCCTAGGTGGCCTATGCCTAAAAATGGCCCTGCACATCCACAATGTTCCTGAAGAAAGATATCAAGCACAAATTATGTCTTTTTCCCATTCTTTTCAGGTAGCAGCAGTTGTCAGTGACATCATGGCTCCTAGGTTAAGGAGATAGCTATCAATGATAATACAATTGTAGATTTACCACCCCCATAGTATACCATTGTTATAGTTTTCTACCACATTCTATGACCGAATGTTCATTAATTAACGACCGGGCGCGGTCGTACATTACTGATATGAGTGGTATTGCTAATGTGCGATAACGCACGTTTGTAAATATTGCCCATTTTCCATATATATACTTACCCTTCTTCTTGTAAACAACTGTTTAAACCCTCTAATAATCTTTGAATTTTTTTAAACAACTTGTACTATAGTCAGGTGCTGTGATTTAGCTGGGAACTTACCTTGCACCTTGGCTGTATCGGGAATACAGTGAGAACTGACCCTTTGCCGTGTGCCTTGGCTATTATGACTACTTTGGACTTTGTTTTATATTTTAACTCATTTTTATGGTTGTGGTTTTGGAGCACAATACGTTATTTTGAGATAATAATTCGTATATCTATTTACATGCTGCATTTTTAATAATGCTCTGTAATCTGAATATTCATTATAACTTAATTATGCTTATTGAAATGTGAAAATCGGGACTCCACTTTTAGTTTAGTCAAGCCATATAACTATGGTCTGTGTCTGATGAAGCGGATGTAGGCCGTGAAACACGTCAGACCTTGCACTTGGTCACTCACTGTATAAACTATATTATTTTATGTACTAATAAAGTTGAAGTCTCATCAATTTCAGATATTGTGTGAAGTATATGTGTTCAGAGTGGGAGCTGGAGCGCTACCGTGGAGGACTTCCGGCACGCTAAGGACTGCCATCATGCAGATCCCGAGGAGCTCCTGCAGACCAGTTGACTGGATTTGTGAGTGTGTCATGTAACTACTGTGGTGTATGATGTTATGCCTTTAACATTTGCCTATCAGTAACTCTGACATATCCTTCTTTATGTTCAGTGGAACACACTGGATGAGTTTTTAAAAATAAAGAATGTTGCAAGTTACTGATATTGATACATAAAGTTGGAGTTGATCCAGAGATATTTTCAATTGCCACTTGGAGTCAGGAAGGAATCCCCCCCCCCCCTTTGTAATATATAAATATATATTTTACCTTCCTCTGAATCAACTGTTAAACAAGAAATGGGAGTATTGCTGAGTAGGCTGGACTAGATGGACGTATGACTTTATTTAACCTCAAATACTATTCTATACTAAACTAATTATGCTTACATTTTAGCTTAGTTTAAAATTTACTATTTTATTTTTTTTGGTGTCATCTTGAAAGAGATGGTTAAGTTTATTATTATGGCTGGTATTGTACTTAAAAAATTCAATCTTTAGGAACCATATTACTTTTTTTTTTACTCATACATAAATATATTTATTTTTCTATATAGAAATGGGATACATCCACGCAGAGTGCAACTAGAGACCAAAATAATTCAATACATACAAAAAATAGAAGCCTAGTGCACATCCAATTAATTTGCTTATATTTTATTTTATCATTGTATTGCGACAAGCAATCATATATATAATATATATATATATATATATATATATATATCAACGTGGGGCACAGAGCACTCCAAGGACTTAACTTAAACTCCGGTTTATTCAATAGTAGGAAAACATAACCTACGGTCGGCTTGAGCCGAAACGCGTAGGTTATGTTTTCCTACTATTGAATAACCGGAGTTTAAGTTAAGTCCTTGGAGTGCTCTGTGCCCCGCGTTGTATATTATGTCTATACAGAAGCACCCAGCCACTAACCACTGCTAACGGAGTGCGAAGGATTCCTTACCTGTATATATATATATATATATATATATATATATATATCCCATTTCTATATATAATGGCTTGTTTGCATTGGGGGTTTGACCAAGCCTCTGGGAAATGTGTACTCCACCCACAGTCTGTCATGTGTTCAAGTACTGAAAGCTACATAAAAGGCAGGTACTGATATAAAGATAAAGTTTGAGAATTACGTCTCCTAAGAAGGTAAAAAGTTACTAAGGTAAAAAAGGTTAAAAGTTAAGACACAGCAGAATAAAGCAAACCGTGAAGTGGTTGCTGGGATTAAAATAAGTTTATTAGTTATTGAACTAATTGCTTTAATTTATCCAGAGTGAAGGGCAGGCTTTTTAAGTCGCATTACAATGGCAAAGTAAAATATAAGCAAATTAATTGGATGTGCACTAGGCTTCTATTTTTTTGCAATTTTTTAAAAATTTTTTTCCCAGTAAACACTCAAAAAAATAATAATTTGAAAAATTTAATTTTGCTTTAATATAGTTCACTTAAACGTCCAATCAAATCTCCAGTACATGTTGTGGCAAATAAGAATATAGATAATGTTGCCTTCTGTTATAACAAATTAGTAGCAGTGAGTGTGCAGAAAGTCAGAAATTTACAAGGGTTTAAAATTATTTTGGACAGATAAAAAAATAGAATTGGATCGCAGGAGGTAGAGCCAAAAACTGCACAGTTAAGGCAATAATATAAATCAACAAAGAACAAAAGAACAAAAAACTAAGAAAACATGTAAAACAAATCCCACTTAACCGTCTCCCTCTTAACAGTAAATTGGATTTCAATTATTATGGTAAAAAATTCCTTTTCTCCCAGATGTTTACCTGTTGTCTGTGGTTATACATTTTTCTTTCTTTTCCAGGTGAAATATCGGTAAGGGAGCTGTACATACTATGAAATGCGAGTGCCAATAGATTCACTGTAATAAGCACACTGGGGAAATAATAATTATTAAGAAAAGTTTCTTTCTTAATTTTTATTTCCCCGCAACTGTTATTATGTAGCTTAATACTGAAACATTGTTCAACTTTACGATTCTTATTTAGGTCATCTGATGAACAGAACATAAATACCATTTCAAAATCTTCAAGCAAATCATATTCTGGGTATGATGAGTTAAAGATTGTTTTAAAAAAGTTCCACCTTTCATTAGTATCCAAATCATATGGGTAATAAGGTGACAATGATAAACTGCCATAGAATGCAGGAAACCTATAAAGATATATTCTTGAACTCCTCTCCCAGTTTGGGGACAGAATTATAGTCTTTTCACTGAGTACTTCCCCTAGAGGAAGAAACGTTAATATCATATTTACATCTGGTGTTCCACATAATAGAATTACAGAGGATGAGGATTTTCCAATAATCATTTTATTCCTATTTAGCTGATTCTTGAACGCAGAGTCATTAATATAGTCAACGCTAATCCTTACAGTGAACTCAATGCAGATATTGTGATAGGAAAGATATTGTGTGAGCAGTTCATATTCTCTCTGTCCACTGATATCACCCGATGTGACAATTCCAACCCAGTTCCACCCGAAATATTTAATTAATTCTCCCAGGGCAAAAACATTACTGTCATCACTTGGTACGGTCCGGAAGAGATAGGGGAATGGGAATTTGTCATTGAGTAGGAAACCTGTAGCACCGTAACTGATCTAGACCAAAAGGAATTAAAAAAACAAAATCAGTAGTACGGGTGTTAAATAGTATATAAACTTGGATGTGTTTTTAGTTTGTTCCACATTATGATATTAATGAATATAGGCACATCCTTTACAACAAAGGAAAAATTTCATCCAATAAAAAAATGTTTTAAGTTTCATTAAAAAACATTAAGTGGCGAATAAATAGATATGGTTTAGGACTAGAGATGAATAGAATATGGTTCCGAAGTTACGTAGGAGCCGTTCAGAACTTTTGGATCTCAGATTTTCTTGAATTTCAAATAGTAGCAAAAAACAGAGCTACTTTTGATGGTAACCAAATATACATTTGAGGTCACCGAATATATGAGGCTACTTTTAAGGGTTAACAAATATACAAGGTTACTTTCAAGGGTTACCCAATATGAGGCTACTTTCAAGGGTTTCTGAATATACAAGGCTATTTTCAAGGGTTTCTGAATATACAAGGCTACTTTCAAGGGTTGTTCTGAATATACAAGGCTATTTTCAAGGATTACTGAATATACAAGGCTACTTTCAAGGTTACTAATATACAAGGTTACTTTCAGGGTTACCCAGTATGAGGCTACTTTCAAGTTTCTGAATATAACAAGGCTACTTTCAAGGGTTACTGAATATATGAGGCTACTTTCGAGGGTTTCTGAATATACAGGCTACTTTCAAGGATTACTGAATATATGAGGCTACTTTCGAGGGATACCAAATGTCAAAGGCTACTTCAAGGGTTGAACACTGTAAAAGCTGATTTAGGCTGCACCGCTCAATCCACAGGTCCAAATAGTTTATTTTTAAAATATCCTTTATTACGAATGATAAGAGACGGGAAGGATCGAAGCCGCTTATGTAGTTATACTTTCAAGGGTTATCGATATACAAGGCTATTTTCAGGGGCTACTGAGCCAACCCAAAACCAACTTGACCCCTATTGCAAGAGTGTAAGCTAGTTGGAGACAATTCTCACCTTTCGATGTGCTTTGTTTTCATTGCTTGATGCCAATAATGCTGTATTTTCTCTGAATTATGGCATTTTTTATTAGTAGAAAACAAAGAGTTTTATATAAATCATCTCTTGATTTTGTGAGAGCTCTGGTTTCTGAGATTAGCAGAAGGTGCTGTGTTTTGCGTTGGCTAGATACTAGGACTTGTGTATGTTCAATGTGTTCAGGGGTTTAAACAACAAAATAAACAATAAAAGAAAGGTCTGAAAGAAGCCCCTGGGATTTTATAGCGCTATTATTTCACTCTTTTCAAGGGTTTCTGAATATACAAGGCTACTTTCAAGGGTTACTAAATATATAAGGTTACTTTCAAGGGTTACCCAATATGAGGCTACTTTCAAGGGTTATTCGAACCCTTGAAAGTAGCCTCATATTGGTAACCCTTGAATAGTAACCTTGTATATTTAGGGGCATATTTATAAAGGTTCGTTAACTTTTTCGCGCCGTTTCGCGGACATTAACGCATAAATCCGCGTTTACACCGCGATTTATTAAAGGTCCGAAAACGGCCGCGAAAAGTTAACGAAGCGTTAACCTTTCGCACCGATACTTACCTGTTACCAACCGGACCGCCGCTTCTATTTATAAAGCGGCGGTACTGGTTTCGCTCGGCTAGTATCGGCTGTTTTACTACTCTCCACCGCGTTGAAGGAGGCGAAGTCAGCCGATACTAACCTCGCCGCGGCTGGGATGGGCAGGCAACCCGCGGCGTGTGTCGCAACCCGCTCCAGGAGACACGCCCCACCCGCCCACAGCCCCCCGTCGCTGCAGCGGCGACCACCCGCCGCCAGCCGGCACTTCCAGCATCCCTCAACCCGTTCCCCTTCGCCAATGGCTCTCGGAACTGAGGGCTAGGAGTGCTTCCCGGGAAGGGCCGCAGCGTGGTCGGACCACCCGCCCGCGCACCCCCTCCCCCGCAAAACCCCTCCAAGCCCCCGCCCCGGCCGCTCCCGGGAGGGACTGAGGGAGCCGCTGGGGGGGTTGAGCGCCCTCCAAGCGGGCCCTGAGAAGGGCCTTTGTGGCTTAAGGGGGTCCCAGCTCTGAACCGGGACCCCCCTCCCCGGACCGTATAAGGCCCTTGCGGCACTGACAAGTGCCTTTGGCGGGGGTCCCGCAGCTCGAACCTGACCCCCAGTGCGGCTCTTAAGAGCCCTTGGGCGACTTCTTCGTCTTTGCGGAGTGAAATAATAGCGATCATTATAATGCCAGGGGCTTCTTTCAGACCTTTCTTTTATTGTTTATTTTGTTGTTTAAACCCTGCTGAACACATTGAACATACACAAGTCCTAGTATCTAGCCAACGCAAAACACAGCACCTTCTGCTAATCTCAGAAACCAGAGCTCTCACAAAACTCAAGAGATGATTTATATAAACTCTTTGTTTTCTACTAATAAAAAATGCCATAATTCAGAGAAAATACAGCATTATTGGCATCAAGCAATGAAAACAAAGCACATCGAAAGGTGAGAATTGTCTCCAACTAGCTTACACTCTTGCAATAGGGGTCAAGTTGGTTTTGGGTTGGGCTCAGTAGCCCCTGAAAATAGCCTTGTATATCGATAACCCTTGAAAGTATAACTACATAAGCGGCTTCGATCTTCCCGTCTCTTATCATTCGAATAAAGGATATTTTAAAAATAAACTATTTGGACCTGTGGATTGAGCGGTGCAGCCTAAATCAGCTTTTACAGTGTTCAACCCTTGAAAGTAGCCTTGACATTTGGTATCCCTCGAAAGTAGCCTCATATATTCAGTAATCCTTGAAAGTAGCCTGTATATTCAGAAACCCTCGAAGTAGCCTCATATATTCAGTAACCCTTGAAAGTAGCCTTTATATTCAGAAATCGATTGATACAAGGCTATTTTCAAGGGTTTCTGAATATACAAGGCTACTTTCAGGGGTTTCTGAATATACAAGGCTATTTTCAAGGATTACTGAATATACAAGGCTACTTTCAAGGGTTACTAAATATACAAGGTTACTTTCAAGGGTTACCCAGTATGAGGCTACTTTCAAGGGTTTCTGAATATACAAGGCTACTTTCAAGGGTTACTGAATATATGAGGCTACTTTCGAGGGTTTCTGAATATACAAGGCTACTTTCAAGGATTACTGAATATATGAGGCTACTTTCGAGGGATACCAAATGTACAAGGCTACTTTCAAGGGTTGAACACTGTAAAAGCTGATTTAGGCTGCACCGCTCAATCCACAGGAGTCCAAATAGTTTATTTTTAAAAATATCCTTTATTCGAATGATAAGAGACGGGAAGGATCGAAGCCGCTTATGTGAGTTATACTTTCAAGGGTTATCGAATATACAAGGCTATTTTCAGGGGCTACTGAGCCACACCCAAAACCAACTTGACCCCTATTGCAAGAGTGTAAGCTAGTTGGAGACAATTCTCACCTTTCGATGTGCTTTGTTTTCATTGCTTGATGCCAATAATGCTGTATTTTCTCTGAATTATGGCATTTTTTATTAGTAGAAAACAAAGAGTTTAATATAAATCATCTCTTGAGTTTGTGAGAGCTCTGGTTTCTGAGATTAGCAGAAGGTGCTGTGTTTTGCGTTGGCTAGATACTAGGACTTGTGTATGTTCAATGTGCTTCAGGGGTTTAAACAACAAAATAAACAATAAAAGAAAGGTCTGAAAGAAGCCCTGGGGCATTTTTATAAATGATCGCTATTTTCACCATTTCGTTATCGCAGGACATCGCAATGACAAATAGCGCTATTTTCGCCTTATTTATAAAAGGGCTCGTTTTCGCTTTCGCCTTTGTGTGAAAGTATCGCTGCGGCAAAAAAGTGAGGGTAGTTTTCGCCTTATTCATTGTGTTAAGTGTGGTATCACTGCGATAAGAGAGATTGCTCTCTAGTGTAATTTCAGAGCTATTTTTTTTTCGCCTTTTGAGTTTTACACTATTTATCACATCCTATTAATAAAATAGAGAAAATTTGCCTGGGTGAGTTTTACACTATTTATCATATCCTATTAATAAAATAGAGAAAATTCACCTGGGTGAGTTTTACACTATTTATCATATCCTATTAATAAAATAGAGAAAATTCGCCTGGGTGAGTTTTACCCTATTTATCATATCCTATTAATAAAATAGAGACAATTCGCCTGGGTGAGTTTTACACTATTTATCATGTCCTATTAATAAAATAGAGAAAATTCCCCTGGGTGAGTTTTAACCTATTTATATCATATCCTATTAATAAAATAGAGAAAATTCCCTGGGGTGAGTTTAAACACTATTTATCATTCCTATTAATAAAATAGAGAAAATTCGCCTGGGTGAGTTTTCAAAACCCAACATATTATCATATCCTAATTAATAAAATAAGAGAAAATTTCGCCCTGGGGAGTTTTACACTATTTACATATGCCAATTAATAAATAGAGAAATTCCCCTGGGTGAGTTTTACAACTATTATACATATCCATTAATAATAGAGAAATTCCCCTGGGTTGAGTTTTAACACTATTATCATATCCTATTAATAAATAGAGAAAATTCGCCTGGGTGGTTTTAACACATTACATATTATCATATCCTATTAATAAATAGAGAAAATTCCCCTGGGTGAGTTTTACACTATTTATACATATCATTAATAAAATAGAGAAATTCCCCTGGGTGGATTTTAAACTTTACATATTTATCTATCCATATAAATAGAGACAATTCACCTGGGTGAGTTAACACTATTTATCATCATCCTATTATAAAATAGAAACAATTCACCTGTGGTGAGTTTACCACATTTATTTATCATCATTATTAATAAAATAGAGAAAATTCCCCTGGGTGAGTTTACACTATTTATCATATCCTATTAATAATAAGAAAATTCCCCTGGGTGAGTTTATCAAATTTTAACTTAAACTATATCTCTTATAAATAAAAACAACTTCAAAAATATATAAAACAATTAAACTAACATAACTATTTAACTCATATCCCTATTATAAAATAGAGACAATCCCTGGGTAGTTTTTACACTATTTATCATATCCTAAATAAATAGAGACAATTCACCTGGTGAGTTTAACACTATTTATCATATCCTTATAAAAATAGAGACAATTCACCTGGGTGAGTTTACACTATTTACATATCCTATTAATAAATAGAAAAAATTCACCTGGGTGAGTTTACACTATTTATCATATACCTATTAATAAAATAGAGACAATTCACCTGGGTGAGTTTTATACACTATTTTATCATATCCTATTAATAATGAAAAAATATTCACCTGGGGGAGTTTTAACACTATTTATCATATCCTAATTAATAAAATAGAGAAATTCACCTGGGTGAGCTTTTACAAACTATTTATCATACATATCCTATTAATAATTATAAATAGAAAAAATTCACCTGGGTGAGTTCACATTATTTCAATCCTATTAATAAAATAGAGAAAAATAATTTCCGAACCTGGGTGAGTTTTTACACTATTTATCATATCTATTAATAAAATAGAGAAAAATTCCCCCTGGGGAGTTTTACACATATTTATCATATCCTATTAATAAATAGAGAAAATTATCCCCCTGGGTGAGTTTTACACTATTTTTATCATATCCATTAATAAAATAGAGAAATTCCCCTGGGTGAGTTTTACACTATTTATCATATCCTATTAATAAAATAGAGAAATTCCCTGTGGTGAGTTTTACCAAACAACTATATAATTATCCAATATTATTTACCATATACTATTAATAAAATATAGAAAATTCACCTGGGTGAGTTTTACACTATTTAATTCACATCCTATTAATAAATAGAAAAAAAATTCACCTGGGTGAGTTTTTCACTATTTATCATCATATCATTCCTATTAATAAAATAAAAAAGAAAATTCCCTGGTGAGTTTACAAACTATTATCATATCCTATTAATAATATCAAAAAGAGAAAATCCCCTGGGTGAGTTTTAACACATTTATCATATCCTATTAATAAAATAGAGAATTCGCCTGGGTAGTTTTACACTATTAATCATATCCTGTTAATAAAAAGAGAAAATTCCGCCTGGGTGAGTTTTAACACTATTTATCATATCCTATTAATAAAATAGAGAAAATTCACCTGGGTGAGTTTTACCACTATTTATCATATCCTATTAATAAAATAGAGAAAATTCCCCTGGGTGAGTTTTACACTATTTATCATATCCTATTAATAAAATAGAGACCATTCACCTGGGTGAGTTTTACACTATTTATCATATCCTATTAATAAAATAGAGACAATTCACCTGGGTGAGTTTTACACTATTTATCATATCCTATTAATAAAATAGAGAACATTCCCCTGGGTGGAGTTTTACGCTATTTATCATATCCTATTAATAAAATAGAGAAAATTACCTGGGTGAGTTTTACACTATTTATCATATCCTATTAATAAAATAGAGAAAATTCACCTGGTGCGTTTTTACACTATTTATCATATCCTATTAATAAAAATAGATAAATTCCCCTGGTGAGTTTTATACTATTTATTATATCTTTGGCTGAAAAACACCAAATGTTAGGCTTTTAAATAATAAAGTAGGTGTTCTGTGTGTATTAACCAATTTAATACTACTTTGAAAACCACCAGGCAGTTTTGCCTATTTACCATCATATGTGCTGAACTTTTTTAGCATTATTAGTGCTACTTTTTGTTACATAATTTTCACTTTTGATGAGAATTTACCTTTTTAATAACTGATGAAAGAAAAGTTTGAAAGTTTAAAAAAAATGCGGGGGCAGAAAAAGCAAAAATATGCCCTTTATAAACATGTCCAGACCCCCCATTTACTTTTTGGTAGAAATAAATCGGAACCTTAAAAAAAAAAGTGATCTTAAAAAAGAAAACCTTAAAAGTGAAATCTCAGATCGTATTACAGTAAATGCTGGAAAATAGTCAAACACCCCCCTGAGTACTTATTAGTATTGAGAAACACTCCACAATGTACTGACACCTCCATGGACCCATTGGCAGGATAAATAAATGTGTGAGTTTTCGCTACCTCAGACTTGGCGAATTGGAATGGCCGAACTTAATGCAAAAATACACTTTTATAAATATGCTTGAGCGGTTACCGAAGCGATTTATGGCGAAAAGTATCGGTAATGACCCTTCACCACTGGTTATCACCGCTTTATAAATATCGAAATCTCCAAATTAGGCAAAAGGGCTGCATTTAAGAAGGCGAAAAGTTTAACGAACCTTTATAAATATACGCCCTAGTATAGACCCCGATTTATAGCACAACAAAAACAATTGACAAAAATATAAAAGATTATAACAATATGCAATAAGAAAGACATTGTAAAAACACACACACTAATAGACATCCCCTCTATTCATTAAATGGAAATCTGCTGTACAACATTCATTCACAGCAAAAAGTTGCTATTTGCAGGGCTGTTGGCCCAGGTCCCTCACTACCAGATTCTGTCTGTTCCAAAACACCTCTAGCCATTAGGGATATGAAACACATTCTAGGCTTAACTTGTTGCACTGAAAGCTCCAACTATGTAAATACAAATAAATTTTTTATATGGTAAGGATGTTTTTTTTTACCTGTGAATCCTATAGACCCAGAATCTGAGCGTGGTACGGTTGTCTCAGTGGTGAGATCTCCAATAAATCCAGCATGTTCCTATTTTGCACACAGGAGTAATTGAAACTGGTTCCTTAGTACCTGATAATATCTGGAATACGCTCCTCACTGCCTTCCTCTCTATCACCGCAGGAATCCGATACATGGAACCCAGAGTCAGGTTGGTAAAACCAATGGGTTCGGTTATTTTGGTTAATACCAAAACGAAAATCCACAAACTGCACAATATAGTCCATATTAATGCTATTAAAAAGAATAAATTGAACATGATAAAAAAAGAATAGATTTACTGAAAAGTAAAGAATTGTATGACCGGTATGAACATGGTAGATCTGCTTTCATGTGTGTTTTTTTCATGTTTGTTGGGATGCACATTTGAAAGTAAATATAAAGATTTAAAAATACTTTTTGCAAGATTTGTCTAGTATTACCATGATATTTAATAACGTTAACAGACAACCCATTACTGGGCTTTAGCCAAGCAGTCTGTGTGTTATAAGGCGAAAGGGTGATCCACAACACAGAAAGAACGAAGGTAACACTCCCTAAACTAAATAATTTGATTAGACTCATCTCTTAATAATACATATTATCACTTATAAATTATCCCTTGATAAATATCCCAATAATTTAGTGCCCGCGCAAATGTTAGATGTGGCTGAAACACAATCATTTTTTGTCCGCTTGGCAGACAATTGTCTAATATGTGTTCGGGCTTTAGTCCAATTCTTGGTAATCAGGAATCTTTCTAAACCTATTGTAATATTAACTCGAACTCTCATCACTATGTATGTATAATTTTATTATAAGCGCCACTTGGGTACGCAGTGATGTACACTATAAAATACAGAGGATACAGACAGGGGGATAAGTGCAAGCCATTATACTGATAAATTAAATTTACATAATTAATTTTTAAAGTTAAGAATACATATATATATAAAATAAGTAAGGCATGCCTTGACATATTAGGAAAGAGATCCTCCCCCGAAGAGCTTACAATCGTCAGTTTTTTCTTTTTCTGTATTGAAAACCTAGACATAATAAGAACATAATAGGGAACAACACGATTCTAAAATCTGCTTAGTGGACAAGTTCATGGCGCACATAGAGAAATAAACCAGTCACATTAGAGGTATAGTTTTGGTGATTTGTAAGTCTCCCTGACCATTTTCTAGGTGCCTGAGTCATCTACAGTAAGTTACGTCTTATTACCCTTACTTTCCCCCATTGATTTGTATTGGTCTGTTTTCAAATTTTCGGATTTTAATTTTTTTGGGAACTTCAAAGTTCGAAAATGGAATGAAATTCACTGGTTTCGAACATCTCTACCTACAGTCATGGAACTCCTGATGACATCTAATATCCTCGTATTGTACAATAGGGCAGTGATATTAATGAGTCCTCTACTGTGAATTGCTTCTTCCCTTCCTTCCTTCCATAACTATGTTTAATTCGTATTTTGTTTCCAAATTAACATATAGTCTACATATATAATCATAAGATACATAACCCGAAGAATCCTCATCACAAAAGGATCTGGAGCGTAAATTGCAACACCTGAGCCTAGAAGCTTAGGCTGGGTACACATGGAGGGACCAATTTGCCCCGACCGGTCGAGCGCTCGGCCGGGACAAATGTCCATCGGTCGCGGCAAATTCGCCATGGTCGAAATTGCGAACGATCTACCATGCGGCTCCATAGGAACCGCACGATCGATTGTGATTTTCCGACACGTACGATCGTCATTGTCTGATCCGACGAACGGACGATCGAGGTCGGTCATGGCGCCCGCCCCACACCAGCCAATATTTTTGCCCGATCGACCAAAAGTGCCGTGAATCGGTCGATTGGCCTAAAATATTGGCTGTGTGTACCCGCCTAGATTAAACAGAATTATTTGATTAGTGCAGGAGGGGAACTGTTGTCAGTTTTGGCCCCACATACTTTTTATATGTGTCTCCTCACATTACCTTCGTAATATTATTTTTAAAAAGCCTCCATCTGGAGTTTAAAGAAAGGGCATGATGATTACAGCAGTAATAAAATGTTTAATGAATACATCAACAAGAATGCAGCTTAGTCCATAAAAATGATTCCTTTATACTATATGGTTATTAGCTATTACCATAGATTATCTCTTTATACATTGGGATACCCCATACACCAGCTATCTGCTATCGGCTCGGTACATTGAGTGTGTTACCCAACAGTGCCCCAACCACCATTATTCTAGTCTTAAAAGTGTTAACCCCTTTGCGGTGTTGTACAGGGTTAGCGCAGCTCCATACATGCCCCAAAGGTCAAATCCCATACACAGGATTACATTAGTTTAGGGAATCTTGTAAATCTGTTCTGTCTTTGGATGCAGGTGAATGACTTAGTTAGTCTGAACAGATGATAATTTAATTTTCTGTTTCTTTAGGTGATAGAAATAATATACTGTATACCACAAATTTAGTAGATTTGACCTTCCCTTACGGTAACTCTTTTAATTCTGTTTTGATGGTGTTAAGGTGTTTAAGAGATTGACTTACCAATGACATCCAAAAGTGCCAAATGTCTCCCAAGGCTGATTGCAATCCAGAATGTACGTCCAGTCATCACTGCACTCGCACCGATCATGAATCTCCATCTTGTATATATTCATATTCAGTTATGGCTTTATTAGTGATTTCTAGATGACAGGCAGGGTGGCTGATCTGCAATACAGATTTGCAGGGTTCCACATACATGATTATGAGATATATCAGCACTTTCATGGTATAAGATGCAGTTGTGTTTATCCCCATTGTACATCTATAGACCACATGTATCCCAGTAGAAGGCAATAGATCCAATCATTTCTCCAGCTGACAGTATCACTGATGACATGAGATATAGAGGATTCAGCATCATTTGTAGGACAGAGTAAGGTGTCTGTGTAATCCAACCATCATTATATAGAGAATACAGTGAGGAATATAGACACAGGCACAACATGGGATCCCTGCAATAGAATTGTAAGTGTCCCTAATCAACTATAAATAGATTTCGACCCATGGGGATTCTGTATTTTGATGTTACTTGTTTCTAGTACTGCTGTTTCTTGTGTAACTTGGATTATTACATGTAAGTTCCCAGACAAATAGTAAAACATGGACTGTACACAAACCAAGAACCCAGGCTAAATGGCCCTATTGATAGCAAGACCCTAAGCTGGGCACCCTACAATTTAATGAAGAACGACAGTTAAGTTTTTTTTTTTTTTTGGGGGGGGTGGTTCATAGGGAACTTATATAAAATCCAAATAATACAAGTCCTTACTACAGTTAAGTTTTATCAGGAACATTAATATAAATTCCTAGTTTAGGAGATTGACTAATAAAATGTTTTCTTGGGGTCTTAGCTATTATTCCAGCAGAGCTGTAAAACACCCAATTCCAGTTTCAGGAAATTTTTCTCTCATTTAGACATTTCCATTAATCAAAGTCAGAGAAAAAAAAGAATTTGATGAAACAGCCTCACATAAATGTTACTTGTCATCATCTGATACCCCATGCAATTTTATCCACGTGGAAGCTTAAAGCACATGGTTTAACATTATTAAAATTATCAGGGAATTCAATAAAAGTTCTTATCGTTTAAATGGTGCAATTTTTGCCCCAACCAATCAGATCTTATTTAACATTTGAAAGCTAACATTGATTGGTTGGGCAAAATTAGCACCATTTAAACTATAAGAACTTTTATTGAATAACCCTGATTGTTTAATAAACATTGATTAAATGAAAATGGCAAACCGGAAAACAAAACAGAAATTTTATTTATTCAGAAACTCCAAATTTCATGCAACAATGTGACATACACAAGAAATATTATTAACTGGCTCGGTGCCGCTCATTGTTACATTTACGGTGCTCCTTTTTGTGCTGTAGGGTTAAACAACTCCCAAAAAAATGAGGATCAAAAGTGCCTTCCTTTAGAACATGGAGCCCTTGCACTCATTCCTGTGGTGCACAGTAAGCAAGGCTGGATTAAGGTTGGTGGGGGCCCCTGGGCAAAACATTTTTTGGGGGCCCCAACTATCCACAACATACAAAAAATTAGGATAGTCGCCCCTTCCCTAGGGGCACTTTTAGACATTTTCACAACTGAGCCAGACTTTTTAAGGCACTTTCTATATATTTATGCGGCTTTACACGCTGCCGTGAAAAGAGTCAACTGGCTTGTGGGTGTGGTGGTTGACTAACTAAGCTGGTGAAACTAGAAAGCTAATAACTTCTGATTGTCCCAAATTCCTAGTCAGTCTTACCAGAAGACAGGGTTGTAACTGCAGGGGTCCGGGCCCCCCTGAAGATTTGAGGCCGGACCATGACCCCCTCCTCCCTCCAAGCTTTCTCCACGATCAGCCCGTTTTAAACAGCTGATCTCGTTTTATACAGCTGATCTCGTGTATGAATGAAACGTATGTGCGATCAGCTGTTTAAAACCAGACCCAACTTCCGGAACTGAACCGAAGTTCGGGTCTGGTATTTAAACAGCTGATCGCTCGTATGTTTCATTCATACACGCGATCACTGTATAAAACGGCTGATCACGGAAGACAGCCTGAGCTTGTGGCGGGTCCTACTACCATCTGTGCACCCCCCCTAGGTCGGGGGTGACAGGGGCGGTAGTTATGCCACGTGACAGAAAGAGAGATTCCTATCTCCAGGGGCCCATGTTCCACACCATTGAGTCCTAGTCAAACCATGAACCTCCTACCAGCCGCCAGTCAGGGGTCAGTAAAATGTTTTTTAAAATGAAACTTCTGGTTTGTAAAAAAACTTTACTGACACCCTTACACTTCCCGGCCAGTACAATATGGGACAGGAACATATGGGGTTCTCTAATGTAAACAGAACTAACTTGTCTAATCTGCCCTGCTATCAAGTCCCTCCATTCCCTTTATTATTTAGTTGCCCTTCTCTGAACTGCTTCCTTCCATTGATTCGAAAACTGCACCGCATATTTGAAATGAGGTCTTACCGTGCCTTGTAAGAGAGAGAATAATATTTCATAAAGAGGCAGAAATATTTTTTCCATTAAGCACTCCGGGAAGGTAACAAAAAAAGGTCTACATTGTACAGCAGTAGGAACAACTAGGAAGGTTACCCAGAAAGGATCTACATGGTACAGCAGTAGGAACAACTGGGAAGGTTACCCATAAAGGATCTACATGATACAGCAGTAGAAACAAATGGGAAGGTACCCCAAAGGATCTACATAGTAAAACATTAGGAACAACTGGGAAAGTAACCCATAAAGGATCTACATGGTACAGCAGTATTAACAACTGGGTAGGTAACCCAGAAAGGATCTATATATCAGCAGTATTACAACTGGGAAGGTAACCCGAAAGGATCTACATGGTACAGCAGTGGCAACAACTGGGAAGGTAACCCAGAAAGGCTGTACATGGTACAGGAGTAGGAATTACTGTGAAGGTAACTGAGCAAGGATCTACATGGTACAGCAGTAGGAACAAAAGTGAGGTAACCTAGAAAGTATCTACATGGTACAGCAGTAGGAATAACGTGTGAAGGGTAACCCAGCAAGGGGTTACAGTACATGGTACAGCAGCAGGAACAACTGTGAGGGTAACTCAAAAGTATCTACATGTACAGCAGTAGGAACATCTGTGAAGGTAACCCAGAAAAAGGTCTACATGGTACAGCAGCAGGAACAACGTGTAGGTAACCCAGAAAGTATCTACTGGTACAGCAGAAGAAACAACTAAAAGGTAACCCAAAAGACAGGAGATTCAATAAAAGTTTCTTACTTTTAAAATGGTGCTAATTTTGCCCAACCAATCAGATTTTATTTAACATTTGAAAGCTAACATCTGATTGGTTGGGGCAAAATTAGCACCATTTTTAATGATATGAACGTTTATTGAATAACCCTGATTATGTTCCACCAATTTTCTTTTACTTTACATTATACATACAAATGTAAAACCAGAGAGGTTTGTGGAGGATAAATATTTGAACTATTGAAGGAGATTTCTAATTATCACTTTGTGTTTTGCATAATATCAGCATTTTAGGACTCATTTAACATTTTTACATTTTAAACTGAAAGCTGGAAAATTTCTTCATGGATTGATTTGGTTTTAGGAGCTGCTCTTGTCATTTATATGTGTCCTTGGCTGGAAATCTCAGCTTTGTACTAAAAATGGTCATTTTATTTAATAAGAACAATCATAAATTATAATTATTGATAATGTGTCTTTGGATTAATGTTTGAATTCTCTCAATTGACTTTACATTGGAAGATAAATAAGAAAATATTGTAACAGAACATATATCCTCCCAGATTATTAGTAAATAGTATGATAAAATATCTCCATTATGCTAAGAAATGAAATCAGAGGTTTAAAGGAATACTTCACTCCCAAAGTGAACTATTCCTTTAATGTATTGCTTGAAGCATGGGAGGTTAAGGAGTTATGCCTTACCTCCTATTCTTCAGTCTTTAGCAGTCAGAGATTTTACTGTTGCCGGGAGATCGTGCAAAAGGTAAGTTTCTTGAATCTTCATTCCGGATCCTGAGCTATTGTATGAAGAACGGAAGGTAAGGCATAGCTCGTTTACATTAAAGGAAAAGTCCACTTTGGAAATTAACTATTCCTTTAATATCCTTTAAATATGTCTAAAATCCATGCAACCCCATGTTATATAGGTATATAATATACCATATATCGCATTGCTCCTGATACAATGCCAAGTGAGGTTAAGTTTAGTGCTACTGTATGGGGAACCACACAAAGAGGAACATCTTACCTTTCCACATCACGCCATGCAATAACATACATAATGATACATAACACTACATAAACCATAATGATACATAAACATACATAAAGATGTTCCCCTTTGCGGTATTTTTTCTCCCCGCTAATATACTATCAGGGAGATTCAAAAATAGAAAGACTATATATAGCTGTACATTGCAACTTAGCTCAGCTGATTTCTAAACTGTTCTTCCATACAGATCATATACCCTCTCTGTGACAGATAATAAATACAATAGATAAATGTGTTTTCTTTTATTTCAAATAAGGTCATATGTATAGCGGTAATAAGGAAAGATTATGACATAAAATGAATAGTTTCAGTTAACTATGTCATTCAGTTAAACTAAGTGATTCCACAGGCCTTGTTTCCCAGTAATTGGGACTTTGAGTTCATTCAGGTTTAAATAAATTAAGAAACATTTTGGGGAAAAATACATCCCAGAAGTCCAGCACTGAGGTCATTATAGCGAATATCTCCACACGCTGACATGTTTTTTCCCTTTGGTGCTCAGATATGCCGGATCATTGTGATCCAACACTGCAAGACCAGCATGCTGAAAGTGATGTACTTGGCCTCATTAAAACTGTCCGGTAAGGTCCAGCTAAAAATGCAAAACAAAACTAACAGCTGCCAGAAGCCCCATATAACCAATAACTGAGTAAAAGGCAATAGCTGATCCCTCATTGCATTGAATGATGATTGTTCCAGGGTAGTGTAATGTCCATATCCTGATAGGGAGGAGAAATGGCACCCAAGTGTATCAATTATATTTTGAATGGATGAACAGATCAGACTACAGAGTTGGCCGTTTACTCCCACATATTGACTCCATAAGCTCCCAGGCTGGTGGCTTTGAATGCAATGTAAACAATGATGGTCTTGGCTAGGAGAGAAGAACAGCTATGGAGAAGGAGATTCCAAAGTGATCATACGTAACATGCAGGTTATATCCACAGGACGGCCGAGGAACAGAAACACACTGAGGAAGCTCAGTTTGATGGAGACAAGGAGGAGGAAGCTTATGTTCCTATTATTGGCTCTCACAATTGGTGTGTGTCCCTGAATATAATGAACATCCCTAGTACAAAAAGTTTAAATTAAAAAGAGGGACAGTTGTAGATGTAATAAACAATGATATGACATCATTGGAGAATGGGAGAAAATCCTCTGTCTTAGAGATACACTGGTTCTTCTTATCATTAGGCCATTTCATGCCTGTGCATCTGATGCAACGTTCACGTCTAAAGAGAAACAAAAATAATGACAAATGGTGGAATCCAAAAATATGAAAATTAAATACAACCGTCCCTTACTTAAAGGATTGTCCACCCCCCCAAATTTTTTTTTTATATTTATTTGGCAACCCTCCAAAACCTCGACCTAGCAAGGTTAATAAATTCCAAAGATGCTTCTAACAGTACTATACCCAGCTCCCCTTCCTAGGCATGAAACTGCTTGCTTCCGTACACAGAACAAGTAAAAGGCCAGACTGGCAGCCAATCACAGGAGAACGCTGCTGATCTGCCCTTTTTCTGCTTTGTGAACGGAAAAGCAAGAAAAAGCATCTGTGGGAAAAGAGGCTGGGTAATTACTGTTAGAAGTATCTTTGGAATTTATTAACCTCATGAGGATGAGGTTTTGGGGGGTTGCAATGAAATATAAAAAAGTTTTTTTGGGAGGTTGACATACCCTTTATGGATAAGATTAAAAGATCCAGAAGCTGGACCTTAAGTTTCGCTTCTTCTCTGCTGAAGCAGTTTTACACGGTCTCTAGACATTACTATTATAGAGACTATGATAAAATGTTGAAGTACTTTGAATTTGTTGTCATCTTTATTTTTCTCTATTGGCAGGTCCAGAAAACAATTTTCTTGTATATCCTAGTAAATTGCAATTTAGATCATTTATATCATCCAGTTTAAGAAAATATTGTGCCCATAGCGGTGCCTTGTGTTTGTAAGTAAACTTGTTTTGGAAATTCAAGAAATTGGTGATTAGTATAAATCAATACTTGCAGTTATAAAGTACTTTGTGCTTCCGCTGTAGTCCCCCTATTCATGTTTGATGCAGATATATTAATAGTTTGATGCAGGTATATTTAATAGTCTTTTACATTCTTTGATATAATCTTCTCTCTCTTGATTAAATCACCCCCCCCCCTTTAACCTCGGTTTAATTGTAATGTTTTAATCTCTCTCTTGATCCTTTAATGCTCGTCTTACTGGATTGTATATTGACTCTACCTTTATTTCTCTTTTTTGATTGCCTTATTTCCTCTGTAAGTACGTGGACATAAAATAACGTTTAACTGTGAGTTTGCGACAAAATTATTTAGATTCATGAACCGTTTAAGTTATTCATATCTTATGATTAAACCTTTGTTTAACAATTTTGATGAGAATTTTATTACTTAAATTATGGATACCTTTTGTGTTTATTTTCTCTTTTCTCTTTGGCCTCCTCTATATTCTCTAGGACTCCTTTTTGTTTTGGCTGTGGTTGTGCATTGGTTTTGTGGCCACCTTGGTTGGGTTCTGTTTCCATCCCCTAAAAAATGCATCTCATTCTATTGGGGATGGAAACAGAACCCAACTAGGTGGCCACAAAACCAATACACAACCACAGCAAAATGGACACCAACTACGAAGAAATAGAGGATTCCTTTTTACGACCCTACGTAAAACAAACAAAGTCATACACGAGAGACTCTATTTTATATCTTAAATACTGCATATTAGAAATTATGACATGGAAGGTCGGTACTGTTGCACAGTAGATGTGAGCTCCCTCTATACCAGCATCAAACACAACAGGGGCTACAAGCAATCAAAGAAACATTAAAAGAGGATCTATCTATGCCGGAAGCACAAAAGGACTTATTAACGCAAGTATTAATTTATACTAACTCACAATTTCTTATTTTCCAAAATAAGTTTGTCTACAAACACAAGGCATGCTATGGGCACAAAATTTCCCCAGTTACGCTAACTATTCATGGCCCATGGGAGGAAAATTCCATTTTAAAGTACTTTTAGGACAATATTTTTTTATGGCAACGTTTTATAGATGACATTTTAGTTGTTGGAAAGGAACAGAGGTATTTTAGAATTGTCATAACTGGATGTAATTAAATGATCTAAATTTGCAATTTACTTCAGAGTACAACAAGAAAAAAAAATTTCTGGACCTTGAATTATATATAGAAGTTGCAAAAAATAAGATGACTCTTTGGCCCCTAGAGACATTGATTGTTAAGGGGATATTGATAAAATACTGCTAGTGTATTTTAGTGTGTTTTTAAATATCTTTCGGTACTTGGCACTTTACTTTTGTGTTTGAGTTGTAACTAAATAAAGCTGATTCTGAACATTAGAACTGTCTGGACCTGCATCCTCCTGAACCTTTGCTGCTATACCCTCATTAAGGATCAATTGGAACATAAGGTTAATGACTTTCTTTGTTTTTAACCAATCGCTTTTTACATGCACCTGATTGTGTAATTAGAAATCTGAACAGATAGGGAGCAAATGAAATTGGTAAAAATGTGAGAAAAAGTTACAACAGGAGAAATTTGGGAACATAAAATAAAAAAGGAGCATTGAATAAACTAATCTATTCAGTTTTTAATGTCAGTTTATAATACTTTTAGAACACAAAATTCTGAAATTTTTCATTTTAAAATCAATCATTGTTGAATAAACCATATCAGACATCCACTATACCAAGTGACATTGGAGATCTCTCCCTCTGAACATGGGACACAATTATAACAGCAAGACTGAGCTCCAGGTATTGTGGATTTCTAAATCCAGGCAGACAGTTTCTGAACATCTTCCTCTAGGAATCTAAATACAAAGTATAATTGTTACTGATTGGTAAAGGAGAACAACATTATTAAACCAATTACATACATGCAGTGGAATGTAGTCTCTATATTTACAATGTATATTTACACATTTACAAGAAAACTTGCAGGAACTTGTGAAATTTGTGATATCTTAAAGGAATTGTTCACTGTGAAAGTGATCTATTTCTTTAATGCATTATTTGAATAATGAAGGTAAAAGAGCTATGCCTTACCTACAGTTCTTCAATTCATTTTACAGGAGCCAGGAATGAAGCTTTAGAAATTTACCTTGCACGCAATCCACCACCACTCCACTGACAGGTCCCAAATGCACGCTATAGTGAAACCCTGCTGGTACCGGCAGTTGATTGCTGCAAGGTAGATTTCTAAGCTTAGTTCCTGGTCCTGTAAAATTTATTGAAGAACGGGAGGTAAGGCATAGCTCCATTACCTCCTGTTATTTATTAATGCATTAAGGAATAATTTACTTTCTTAGTAACATTCCTTTAATTTAAACATATATATTTTTTAACCGCCATTTTAATTTGTTTGAACTATAAGGATATTATTAGGTGATAGACGCTGGTTTATTTGACTTACACTTTCATTGTGTTCCTTCCATTTCATTAAGGCGATGTGAGTTTACCCCTCGGAGTGAAGGATCCCAGGGTGTTATATTCCAGTTATAACTGAATGAAGATATGTATCCGACCAATTATGTTGATTTGTTAAATACTGAGTTAAACTGCTCGTTGTGATTTAATAGGGATGGTGTTCAGATAATAGAACAGCTGGAAAGATGATGAAAAAATTATCAAAATGTATTTAAAAAAAAAAAATTTCATAAAAATTATAAACTATCCAGGTGCCTCCAAACACAACAATAATGAATTGTACAATTTGAACATTTCCATCCCAGACAAGTCCCTGGCACAACCTTTAATAGTTGTAAGGCCATAATAAAAGGGGGGTACTTAGTTGCTCTAGAGACTGTCAGCCTTACCAAATTCTATGCACAAGACTCTTATTTATCAGAGTGGGCCCTCGCATATGTTGGAGACAGGGTGTTGCTGAACCCATCTAGGATAAATGCAATAAATTGGCGCCAGTCAATTCTTAAACTTAAACAGTATCTTATTTATTAAACACAACAATATAAAGAGAGGTTCGAAGCTGATGAGTTTCGTCCCGTTTTCAAATTACAGTTAAATTCGAAAATTCGAAGATTCGAAAACGGACCCATGAAGTCTATGGGAGAAAAAAATTCTAATTTTCTATCAATTTGAAGGGTGAAATAGTATAGTAGGTTACTGTAAATAACACAGGGACCTGAGAATGGTCTGGGAACCCTTAAATATAAGTATAAACTCTTTAAAATCTATCTTTCCTCACAATCGGGCTGTTTTCGAGCTTTCGCAGGCTATTTTCGAGGGCTACCGAAATCGAAAACTACTTTCGAGGGTTCGCAAATCACAAATACGAGGGTTACCGAAATCAGCTTGTACATTCGAGGGTTGGCGAAATCGGCTATACATTCGAGGGTTCCCGAAATCATCTACTTTCGATTCACAATATTATCGAATTTTTGATACTCGAAAAACCTAAGTTTGAAAAATCCGGGAGTTCCGAAAGTTCAGTCGGGATTTCGAAACCCCCGGATTCGATTCGAAACTGGGTTCTATAAGAACCCAAAGTACATCCCTAAATATTAGGCATGGCAATTAGCACGATAGAGGTGACATAGCATGGTACAATATCACATAAAACTCACAAACCAAAAACAGCATAAATCAGAAACAGCATAAATAATAATCAGCTTGTTAGTGCCACCCCAGCTCTCAGTCACTGTAGTGGAATCTTCCACACTATGGCTGGCACTCATGTCCCTATTCTTGGTGCTATTATAGGACTCTATTTAGGATTTGGTTACTAATCTTCTGTTTGGAGCTCAGGGCTGCTCACTAGCTATCCATACTCCTATCAATCACTCCTGGAGTGATCTATAACAGTAATCTAATTTTACATAACTTGGCCTACCTTTTATCTATTCCCCTGGGCTCTTTCCCTATCCTCTGGGATACTCCAGAAAGTAGAAAATAGGCTGAGCACATATCTGAATCCCTTTTTATAATTTTACACAGCAGCCCCTACTGGCCAAATCCTGCCGAAACAAAATACTAAGGCTAACTAGTTCCCTACATAGTTAATCAGCTTATTTCAATGTTTCAATACCTCTCAGGATGCCATCTTTAGGACAAACCGTTACGTTGCCAAAAGTACAAATGTATATAACCCTTGTCATACAAGGGGCACCCCCCCATGTCCTTCATTAAGTTTCCCCTGGTGAGTTCCACCCCAAAACTAACTAAATTTAACCCACTACTGGCCCTGCTGTAGTTTTAAAAAAAAAACTTACCTTACATCTCTTATGGTTCTCCTGTAGTGTTCTACAAAGTCCAGGAAACTGAAGGGTAGGAGCTTCTTTCGTCAAAGCCTCTGTCTCTACTTTGGCCTCCAGGAGGTACTGTAACCACAGGGGAGCCCTTCCCATCCCTTCCTCCCACTATTTGGATCCCTCCCCTGCCTCCTTTTAGATTCTAGGTAAAATTCCATACTATTTTTAATAGTAGAATAGCACACAAATGTCCAAATTTAACATATCACTTTAATCCCATTATCTCCCCTACAATGAATAACATAAGTCAGGATATCCCCCGATGAAATGATCAAAGGGTGCAAACGCCGGTCGGTGTGGGAGACAGGTGGAGGGGCAGTGAATGGAGGAGCAAGCTGCTGACCTAATACGGGACCATGCCACTTGAAGGAGGAACTGACGAGGTAGTGAGTATATCTTTTATAGCACCGTAAAAGCTGTGTTTAGTGTTGACTTGGAGTGTTTATTTATCCACAAACACCGAAGCCTCTAGACCCTCTAGGTATTGGAAGGTTTGAATGTTAGAGGTGGGAAGAGTGAAAAGTATTTGGGCCTGTCCAACTGCCATAAGTTTAATAGCTGAAATAGAAGCACTTTTAGGGGCATTATAATAAACGATTACTATTTTCACCATTTCCGTTATTGCAGGACATCACAATTATTATAGTGTATCCATATGGAGTTTATTTTCACCCATATGCATAAAACCGCTCATTTTCGCTTTTGCAGAAGGTATCGCTGAGGCTTCCTTATTCAGTATCACTGCAAAAAGAGAATTGTTCTCTGGTTTGGACCATTTGCTGCAAGCAAATTTTGCCAAATTAAAAGGGGGTCTTTATCAAAATAACCCCTGAATGTATATTATGGCATATCCTATTAATAATAGAGAAATTCCCCTGGTGATTTTTTTACGCTATTTATCATATCCTATTAAAAATAGAGAAAATTTCCCCTGGGAGTTTTACACTATTTATCATATCCTATTTAAATAGAGAAACTCACCTGGTGAGTTTTACACTATTTCTCATATCCTATTAATAAAATAGAGAAATTCCCTGGGTGAGTTTTTACACTATTTATCATATCCTATTATAAATAGAGAAAATTTCCCCTAGGTGAGTTTTCCACTATTTATCATATCCTATGTAATAAATAGAGAAAATTCGCCTGTGGTGTTACACTATTTATCATATCCTATTAATAAATAGAGAAAATTCCCCTGGGTGAGTTTTACACTATTTATCATATCCTATTAATAAAATAGAGAGAAATTCACCTGGGGAGTTTACACTATTATCATTTCTATTAATAAAAAGAAAATCCCCCTGGGTGAGTTTTACACTATTTATGATATCCTATTAATAAATAGAGAAAATGCCCTGGTGAGTTTTTACACTATTTATGCATATCCTATAAAAATAGAGAGAATTCACCTGGGGAGTTTTACACTATTTTATCGTTTTCCTATTAATAAAATAGAGAAAATCCCCTGGGTGAGTTTTACACTATTTATCATATCCTTAATAAAATAGAGAAATTCACCTGGTGAGTTTTACACTATTTATCATATCCTATTAATAAAATAGAGAAAATTCCCCTGGTGAGTTTTATCACTATTTATCTTATCCTATTAATAAAATAGAAAATTCACCTGGTGAGGTTTTTACACTATTTATCATATCCTATTAATAGAGAAAATTTGCCTGGGTAAGTTTATACTATTTATCATATCCTATTAATAAAATAGAGAAAATTCCCCTGGGTGAGTTTTACACTATTTACATATCCTATTAATAAATAATAGAGAAAATTCCCCTGGGTGAGTTTTAACTATTTATCATATCCTATTAAAAAAATAGAGAAAAATTCACCTGGGGTTTTACACTATTTATCATATCCTATTAATAAAATAGAGAAAATTCCCCTGGGTGAGTTTTAACACTATTTAATCATATCCTAATTAATAAATAGAGAAAATTCCCTGGTGAGTTTTACACTATTTATCATATCCTTTATTAAAATAGAGAAAATTCCCCTGGGTGAGTTTTACACTATTTATCATATCCTATTAATAAATAGAGAAATTCCCTGGGTGAGTTTTACACTATTTTCATATCCTATTAATAAAATAGAGAAAATTCCCCTGGGTGAGTTTTAAACACTATTTTCATGTCTATAATACAATAGAGAAATTCGCGCGTCGGTCTCGCCTTCGCGCGTCGTCGATTCGGGGAATGCTTTCGATTCGCTCGCGTCGCGCGCGGGTCGCGAAGTCGTCGATTCGGGTCGTCGCGGTCGCGCGCGCCGGTGCGCGGCGGCGGCGGAATTCGCGGACGTCGCGGTCGTCCGCGCTCTCGTCGCCAGCGTCGCGCGCGCGTTCGCGTCGCGGTTCGTCCCGATCGTCGGTTTCGAAAATTCGGTCCGGGAATTCGGTCGAAAATTCGTCGCGTTCTCGGGTCGCGGTCGCGAATCGGGCGGGGTCGCGTCGCGATTCGTCGGCGCGGGCGTTTCGGCGTCGGCGGAAAATCGCGTTCATTTCGGCGTCGGCGTCGCGCGCGCGTCGCGCGTCTGCGCGGGGTCGCGAATTCGCGATTCGAGTCGGCGCGCGGCGCGGGGCGCGGTCGTTCGGCGGATTCGCGCGTTCCGGGCGTCGCGCGATTCGCGCGCGCGGCGGGCGTCGCGCGATTCGCGCTCTTCGCGCGGTCGTCGTCGTCGCGGGCGTCGTTCGCTCGCGCGCGCTGGGGCGTCGTCCGGCGTCGCGCGCGCGCGTCGCCGCGCGCCGGCGGCGCGGCGCGCGCGCGCGTTCGCGCGGGGTTCGTCGCTCGCGCGGCGCGGCGTTCGGCGGCGGCGCGTCGGCGGCCGTCGCGGGCGCGCGTTCGCGCGTCGCGAATTCGGCGAGTCGCGTTCGGCCCGCGGTTTCGCGTCGCGATTCGCGTTCGCGTCGCGCGTCGGTCGGGCGCGGCGTCGTCCGCGCGCGCGGGCGCGTCGCGCGCGGTCGCGGGTCGGCGTCGCGGCGCGCGGCGCGGGCGTCGTTCCGGTGCTCTTATGTTACCCGGAAAATCCCAAGTTAGCCTATCACAGCGAGGTGTAGGGTGTGATTACGATAGGGCGAAAGAGGTGTTATAGGAATGCCCAGAGTAAGGTGTTAAAAGCATTGTACATGGCAGACAGTGGTGTCGAACCCCCCACTCTATTTAGGCTTGGTTTCTTTATTTTCACATAAAATGGCCTCCTTAACACCTCTCTTGAACAGTCACGTTCCTTGCAGTATGTAATAATACAATCTTCAAAGGTATGTCCTTTGTCCCTAAGATGCAGATACACGGCTGAGTCCTGACCCGAGGAATTGGCTCTTCTGTGC
Organism: Hymenochirus boettgeri; assembly: GCA_019447015.1. Classification (NCBI taxonomy): domain Eukaryota; kingdom Metazoa; phylum Chordata; class Amphibia; order Anura; family Pipidae; genus Hymenochirus; species Hymenochirus boettgeri. The sequence goes on along the minus strand of CM033473.1, from coordinate 298,565,555 downwards.
TGGGGCCATATAGTTGATGAAGTTGCGTTTGGTCTCCCACACATATCACATAGAGCATTCTTCACTGCACTGAACTGCATATATGAGTCGCTTTTCTTGGTGTTTTGGTATTGGGTCTTTCGAGACACCAATACCAAAAACACAAGAAAAGCGCATCATTACTGCAGTGCAGTGCAGGGAAGATGCTCTGATTTGTTGTGGGGGAGACCAAACAGCAACTTCATCAAGTATGGGCCAGCACAGATGAGCCAATTCCTCGGGTCAGGACTCAGCCGTGTAATCTTGCATCTTAAGGACAAAGGACATACTTGAAGACTTGTAATGTTAACATACTGGCGAAGGAACGTGATGGTTACAAGAGAGGTGTTAAGGAGGCCATTATGTGAAAATAAAGAAACCAAGCCTAAATAAGGTGGGGGGGTTCGACACCAACTGTCTGCATGTACAATTCTGTTTTAACACCTTACTCTGGGCGTTCCTATAACACCCTTGCCACTATCTAATCACACCCTTAAACCCTGGCGGTGATGGATGAGCTAATTGGGATTTTCAGGGTACATAATAGTCCACAGATTCTTGTACAAGTCATTCTGAATTGGAAAGCCAGTCGGGAGACTAGCGAAACGTCTTACAAGAAATACATTTCAAGTCCAGTTGATCTATTGAATACACAGATTGCCTGGGTGAGTTTTACACTATTTATCATATCCTATTAATAAAATAGAGAAAATTACCTGGGTGAGTGTTACACTATTTATCATATCCATTTAAAAATAAGAAAATTCGCCCTGGGTGAGTTTTCACTATTTTAGTCCTATTAATAAATAGAGACAATTCCCCTGGAGTTTTACACTATTTATCATCTCCTATTAATAAAATAGAGAAAATTCCCTGGGTGAGTTTACACTAATTCATATATCCTATTAATAAAAAGAGAAATTCCCCTGGGTGAGTGTTTACACTATTATCAATATCCTATTAATAAAATAGAGAAATTCCCTGGGTTGAGTTTTACACTATTTATCATATCCTATTAATAAAAGAGAGAAAATTCCCTGGGTGAGTTTTACACTATTATCATATTCTATTAATAAAATAGAGATTCCCCTGGTGAGTTTTACACATTTATCATATCCATTAAAAAATAGAAAATTCCCTGGGTGAGTTTTACACTATTTTACACATACCTATTAATAAATAGAGAATTCCCCTGGGGGGTTTTACACTATTTATCATATCCTATTAATAAATAGAGACAATTCATGGGTGAGTTTTACACTATTATATATCCATTAATAAATAGAGAAATTCACTGGGTGAGTTTACACTATTTATCATATCCTATTAATAAAATAGAAAAAATTCACCTGGGTGAGTTTTACATTATTTATAACAATCCTATTAATTTCTTTTTTACAAACTAGAGAAAATTTGCGTTTTACACTATTTATCATATCCTATTAATAAAACAGAGAAAATTCCCCTGGGTGAGTTTTACACTATTTATCATATTCTATTAATAAAATAGAGAAAATTCGCCTGGGTGAGTTTTTTACACTATTTATCACATCCTATTAATAAAATAGAGAAAATTCACCTGGGTGAGTTTTTTTACACTATTTATCATATCCTATTAATAAAATAGAAAAAATTCCCCTGGGTGAGTCTTACACTATTTATCACATCCTATTAATAAAATAGAGAAATATAGCCTGGGTGAGTTTTTTACACTATTTATCACATCCTATTAATAAAATAGAGAAAATTCACCTGGGTGAGTTTTACGCTATTTAACATATCCTACTAATAAAATAGAGAAAATTTGCGTTTTACACTATTTATCATATCCTATTAATAAAATAGAAAAAATTTGCCTGGGTGAGTTTTACACTATTTATCATATCCTATTAATAAAGAAAATTCCCCAGGGTGAGTTTTACACTATTTATTATATCCTATTAATAAAATAGAGAAAATTCACCTGGGTGAGTTTTACGCTATTTAACATACCCTACTAATAAAATAGAGAAAATTTGAGTTTGAACATGTATCATTATCCATTTACTTATAAAGAAATAACAGAAATTTGCCTGGGTGAGTTTTACACTATTTATATATCCTATTAATAAAGAAATTCACCTGGGTGAGTTTACACTATTTTTAATCATATTCTTATAAAATAGAAAAAATTCCCTGGGTGAGTTTTACACTATTTTATCGACATCTATTAATAAAATAGAGAAAATTTGAGTTTTACACTATTTATCATATCCTATTAATAAAATAGAGAAAATTTGCCTGGGTGAGTTTTACACTATTTATTATATCCTATTAATAAAGAAAATTCACCTGGGTGAGTTTTACACTATTTATCATATTCATTAATAAAATAGAGAAAATTCCCCTGGGTAAGTTTTACACTATTTATCATATTCCTAGTAAGAAAAGGAAAAAAATTCCCCTGGGTGAGTTTTACACTATTTATCACATCCTATTAATAAAATAGAGACAATTCAGCTGGGTGAGTTTTACACTATTTATCACATCTTATTAATTTAATAGAAAAAATTCACCTGGGTGAGTTTTACGCTATTTAACATATCCTATTAATAAAATAGAGAAAATTTGCGTTTTACACTATTTATCATATCCTATTAATAAAACAGAGAAAATTCCCCTGGGTGAGTTTTACACTATTTATCATATCCTATTAATAACATAGAGAAAATTCGCCTGGGTGAGTTTTTTACACTATTTATCACATCCTATTAATAAAATAGAGAAAATTCACCTGGGTGAGTTTTACGCTATTTAACATATCCTACTAATAAAATAGAGAAAATTTGCGTTTTACACTATTTATCATATCCTATTAATAAAATAGAGAAAATTTGCCTGGGTGAGTTTTACACTATTTATCATATCCTGTTAATAAAGAAAATTCCCCAGGGTGAGTTTTACACTATTTATCATATCCTATTAATAAAATAGAAAAAATTCCCCTGGGTGAGTTTTTTTATACTATTATTATATCTTTGGCTGAAAAAACACCAAATGGTTAGGCATTTTAAATAACAAAGATAGGTGTTCTGTGTGTATTAACCAATTTAATACTAATTTGAAAGCCACCAGGCAGTATTACCTATTTACCATCATATGTGCTGAACCTTTTTAGCATTATTAGTGTTACTTTTTGTTACATAATTTTCACATTTGATGAGAATTTACCTTTTTAATAACTGATGAAAAGAAAAGTTGAAAGTTAAAAAAAATGTGGCGGCAAAAAAAGCAAAAATAATGCCCTTTATAAACATGTCCCTTAGACCCCCATTTTACTTTTTTGGTTAAGAAATAGAATCGGAACCTTAAAAAAAAAAGTGATCTTAAAAAAGAGAAAACCTTAAAAAGTGAAATCTCAGATCGTATTACAGTAAATGCTGGAAAATAGTCTAACACCCCCCTGAGTACTTATTAGTATTGAGAAACACTCCACAATGTACTGACACCCCATGGACCCATTGCAGGATAAATAATTGTGTGAGTTTTCGCTACCTCAACTTGGAGAATTGGAATGGCCGAACTTAATGCAAAAATACACTTTTATAAATATGCTTGAGCGGTTACCGAAGCGATTTATGGCGAAAAGTATCGGTAATGACCCTTCACCACTGGTTATCACCGCCGCTTTATAAATATCGATCTCCAATTAGGCAAAAGGCTGCTTTAAAAAGGCGAAAGTGTTAACGACCTTATAATATACGCCCTAGTATAGACCCCTTTATAGCACAACAAAAACAATTGACAAAAATATAAAAGAATATAACAATATGCAATAAGAAAGACATTGTAAAAACACACACACTAATAGACATCCCCTCTATTCATTAAATGGAAATCTGCTGTACAACATTCATTAAAAAAAAAAAAGTTGCTATTGCAGGCTGTTTGGCCCAGGTCCCTCACTACCAGATTCTGTCTGTTCCAAAACACCTCTAGCCATTAGGATATGAAACACATTCTAGGCTTAACTTGTTGCACTGAAAGCTCCAACATATGTAAATACAAATAAATGTTTTTATATGGTAAGGATGTTTTTTTTTACCTGTGGATATCCATATAGACCCAGAATCTGAGCAGTGGGTACGGTTGTCTCAGTGGTGAGATCTCCAATAAATCCAGCAATGTTCCTATTTTGCACACAGGAGTAATTGGAACTGGTTCCTTAGTACCTGATAATCTGGAATACGCTCCTCACTGCCTTCCTCATATCACCGCAGGAATCCGATACATGGAACCCAGAGTCAGGTTGGTAAAACCAATGGGTTCTGGTTATTTTGGTTACCAAAACGAAATCCACAAACTGCACAATATAGTCCATATTAATGCTATTAAAAAGAATAAAATTGAACATGATAAAAAAAAGAATAGATTTACTGAAAAGTAAAGAATTGTATGTACCGGTATGAACAATGGTAGATCTGCTTTCATGTGTGTTTTTTTTCATGTTTGTTGGGATGCACATTTGAAAGTAAATATAAAGATTTAAAAATAATCTTTTTTGCAATGATTTGTCTAGTAGTTACCATGATATTTTAATAATCGTTAGACAGACAACCCAGATTACTGGGCTTTAGCCGAGCAGTCTGTTGTGTTATAAGGCCGAAAGGGTGATCCACAACACAGAAGAACGAAGGTAACACTCCCTAAACTAAATAATTTGATTAGACTCATCTCTTAATAATACATATTATCACTTATAAATTATCCCTTGATAAATATCCCTTAATAATTTAGTGCCCGCGCAAATGTTAGATTGTGGCTGAAACACAATCATTTTTTTGTCCGCTTTGGCAGACAATTGTCTAATATGTGTTCGGGCTTTAGTCCAATTTCTTGGTAATCAGGAATCTTTCTAAACCTATTGTAATATTAACTCGAACTCTCATCACTATGTATGTATAATTTTATTTATAAAGCGCCACTTGGGTACGCAGTGATGTACACTATAAAATACAGAGGATACAGACAGGGGGATAAGTGCAAGCCATTATACTGATAAATTAAATTTACATAATTAAAGTTTTAAAGGTTAAGAATACATATATATATAAAATAAGTAAGGCATGCCTTGACATATTAGGAAAGAGATCCCTCCCCCGAAGAGCTTACAATCGTCAGTTTGTTCTTTTTCTGTATTGAAAACCTAGACATAATAAGAACATAATAGGGAGAACAACACAGATTCTAAAAATCTGCTTAAGTGGACAAAGTTCATGGCGCACATAGAGAAATAAACCAGTCACATTAGAGGTATAGTTTTGGTGATTTGTAAGTTCTCCCCTGACCATTTTCTAGGTGCCTGAGTCATCTACAGTAAGTTACCGTGCTTAATTTACCCTTACTTTCCCCCATTGATTTGTATTGGTCTGTTTTCAAATTTTCGGATTTTTAATTTTTTTTGGGAACTTCAAAAGTTCGAAAATGGAATGAAATTCACTGGTTTCGAACATCTCTACCTACAGTGTCATGGAACTCCTTGATGACATCTAATATCCTCGTATTGTACAATAGGGCAGTGATATTAATGAGTCCTCTACTGTGAACTTGCTTCTTCCCTTCCTTCCTTCCATAACTATATGTTAATTCAGTATTTGTGTTTCCAAATTAACATATAGTCTACAATATATAATCATAAGATACATAACCCAGAAGAATCCTCAATCAAAAGGATCTGGAGCGTAATATGCAACACCTGAGCCTAGAAGCTTAGGCTGGGTACACATGGAGGGACAATTTGCCCCGACCGAGTGCGAGCGCTCGGCCGGGACAAATGTCCATCGGTCGCGGCAAATTCGGCCATGGTCGAAATTGCGAACGATCTACCATGCGGCTCCATAGAGAACCGCACGATCGATTGTGATTTTCCGACACGTACGATCGTCCAATTGTCTGATCCGGACGAACGGACGATCGAGGTCGGTCATGGCCGCCCGCCCCACACCAGCCAATATTTTTGCCCGATCGACCAAAAGTGCCGTGAATCGGTCGATTGGCCTAAAATATTGGCTGGTGTGTACCCAGCCTTAGATTAAACAGAATTATTTGATTAGTGCAGGAGGGGAAGCTGTTGGTCAGTTTTGGCCCCACATACTGTTATAGTGGTCTCCTCACATTACCTCGTAATATTATTTTTAAAAAGCCTCCATCTGGAGTGTAAAGAAAGGGCAATGATGATTACAGCAGTAATAAAATGTTTAATGAATACATCAACAAGAATGCAGCTTAGTCCATAAAAATGATTCCTTTAATACTATATGGTTATTAGGCTATTACCATAGAGTATCTCTTTATACATTGGGATACCCCATACACCAGCTATCTGCTATCGGCTCGGTACATTGAGTGTGTTACCCAACAGTGCCCCAACCACCATTATTCTAGTCTTAAAGTGTTAACCCCTTTGCGGTGTTGTACCGAGGGTTAGCGCAGCTCCATACATTGCCCCAAAAGGTCAAATCCCATACACAGGATTACATTAGTTTAGGGAATCTTGGTAAATTCTGTTCTGTCTTTGGATGCAGGTGAATGAAGCTTAGTTAGTCTGAACAGATGATAATTTAACTTTTTCTGTTTCTTTAGGTGATAGAAATAATATACTGTATACCACAAATTTAGTAGATTTGACCTTCCCTTACGGTAACTCTTTTAATTCTGTTTTGATGGTGTTAAGGTGTTTAAGAGATTAGACTTACCAATGACATCCAAAAGTGCCAAATGTCTCCCAAGGCTGATTGCAATCCAGAAGTGTACGTCCAGTCATCACTGCACCGATCATGATATCTCCATCTTGTATATATTCATATTCAGTTATGGCTTTATTAGTGATTTCTAGATGACAGGCAGGGTTATTGATCTGTAATATAGATTTGCAGGGTTCCACATACATGACTAGTAGATATATCAACACTTTCATGGTATAAGATGCAGTTGTGTTTATCCCCATTGTACATCTATAGACCACAATGTATCCCAGTAGAAGGCAAATAGATACAATCATTTCTCCAGCTGACAGTATCACTGAGTGACATGAGATATAGAGGATTCAGCATCATTTGTAGGACAGAGTAAGGTGTCTGTGTAATCCAACCATCATTATATAGAGAATACAGTGAGGAATATAGACACAGGCACAACATGGGATCCCTGCAATAGAATTGTAAGTGTCCCTAATCAACATATAAATATAGCTTTCGACCCATGGGGATTCTGTTATTTTGATGTTACTTGTTTCTAGTACTGCTGTTTCTTTGTGTAACTTGGATTATTACATAGTAAGTTACACAGACAAATAGTAAAAACATGGACTGTACACAAACCAAGAACCCAGGCTAAATGGCCCTATTGATAGCAGAGACCCTAAGCTGGGCACCTACCAATTTAATGAAGAACGACAGTTAAGTTTTTTTTTTTTTTTGGGGGGGGGTGGGTTCATAGGGAACTTATATAAAATCCAAATGATACAAGTCCTTACTACAGTTAAGTTTTATCAGGAACATTATATATAAAATTCCTAGTTTAGGAGATTGACTAATAAAATGTTTTCTTGGGGTCTTAGCTATTCCAGCAGAGCTGTAAAACACCCAATTCCAGTTTCAGGAAATATTTTCTCTCATTTAGACATTTCCATTAATCAAAGTCAGAGAAAAAAAAAGAATTTGATGAAACAGCCTCACTATAAATGTTACTTTGTCATCCATGATAACCCATGCATATTTTATCACGTGTGAAGCTTTAAAGGCATGGTTTAACATTATTAAAATTATACAGGGAGATTCAATAAAAGTTCTTATCGTTTAAAATGGTGCTAATTTTGCCCCAACCAATCAGATCTTATTTAACATTTGAAAGCTAACATTTGATTGGTTGGGGCAAAATTAGCACCATTTTAAACTATAAGAACTTTTATTGAATAACCCTGATTGTTTAATAAACATTGATTAAATGAAAATGAGCAAAACCGGAAGAACAAAACAGAAATATTTATTTTATTCAGAAACTACAAATTTCAATGCAACAATGTGACATACACAAGAAATATTATTAACTGGCTCGGTGCCGCTCATTGTTACATTTACGGTGCTCCTTTTTGTGCTGTAGGGTTAAACTCCCCAAAAAAATGAGGATCAAAAGTGCCTTCCTGTAGAAACATGGAGCCCTTGCACTCATTCCTTGTGTGCACAGTAAGCAAGGCTGGATTAAGGTTGGTGGGGGCCCCTGGGCAAAACATTTTTGGGGGCCCCAACTATCCACAACATACAAAAAATTAGGATAGTCGCCCCTTCCCCTAGGGGCACTTTTAGACATTTTCACAACTGAGCCAGACTTTTTAAAGGCACTTTCTATATATTTATGCGGCTTTACACGCTGCCGTGAAAAGAGTCAACGTGGCTTGTGGGTGTGGTGGGTTGACTAACTAAGCTGGTGAACTAGAAAGCTAACTTAACACTTGCTGATTAGGTCCCAAATTCCTAGTCAGTCTTACCAGAAGACAGGGGTGTAACTGCAGGGGTCCGGGCCCCCCTGAGAGATTTGAGGCCGGACCCATGACCCCCTCCTCCCTCCAAGCTTTCTTCCACGATCAGCCGTTTTAAACAGCTGATCTCGTTTTATACAGCTGATCTCGTGTATGAATGAAACGTATGTGCGATCAGCTGTTTAAAACCAGACCCGAACTTCCGGAACTGAACCGGAAGTTCGGGTCTGGTATTTTAAACAGCTGATCGCTCGTATGTTTCATTCATACACGCGATCAGCTGTATAAAACGGCTGATCACGGAAGACAGCCTGAGCTTGTGGCGGGTCCTACTACCATCTGTGCACCCCCCTAGGTCGCGGGGGTGACAGGGGCGGTAGTTATGCCACTGACAGAAGAGGAGATTCCTATCTCCAGGGGCCCATGTTCCACACCATTGAGTTCCTAGTCAAACCATGAACCTCCTACCAGCCAGGCAGTCAGGGGTCAGTAAAATTGTTTTTAAAATGAAACTTCTGGTTTGTAAAAAAACTTTACTGACACCTTACACTTCCCGGCCAGTACAATATTGGGACAGGAACATATGGGGTTCTCTAATGTAAACAGAACTAACTTGTCTAATCTGCCTGCATAGTCAAGTCCCTCCATTCCCTTTATTATTTTAGTTGCCCTTCTCTGAACTGCTTCCATTTCCATTGATTCGAAAACTGCACCGCATATTTGAAATGAGGTCTTACCGGTGCCTTGTAAAGAGAGAGAATAATATTTCATAAAGAGGCAGAATATTATTTTTCCATTAAGGACATCCAGGAAGGTAACAAAAAAAGGTCTACATTGTACAGCAGTAGGAACAACTAGGAAGGTTACCCAGAAAGGATCTACATGGTACAGCAGTAGGAACAACTGGGAAGGTTACCCATAAAGGATCTACATGATACAGCAGTAGAAACAAATGGGAAGGTAACCCCAGAAAGGATCTACATAGTAAAACAGTAGGAACAACTGGGAAAGTAACCCATAAAGGATCTACATGGTACAGCAGTATTAACAACTGGGTAGGTAACCCAGAAAGGATCTATATGATACAGCAGTATTAACAACTGGGAAGGTAACCCAGAAAGGATCTACATGGTACAGCAGTGGCAACAACTGGGAAGGTAACCCAGAAAGGCTGTACATGGTACAGGAGTAGGAATTACTGTGAAGGTAACTGAGCAAGGATCTACATGGTACAGCAGTAGGAACAAAAGTGAAGGTAACCTAGAAAGTATCTACATGGTACAGCAGTAGGAATAACTGTGAAGGTAACCCAGCAAGGGGTTACAGTACATGGTACAGCAGCAGGAACAACTGTGAGGGTAACTCAGAAAGTATCTACATGGTACAGCAGTAGGAACATCTGTGAAGGTAACCCAGAAAAGGTCTACATGGTACAGCAGCAGGAACAACTGTGAAGGTAACCCAGAAAGTATCTACATGGTACAGCAGAAGAAACAACTAAAAAGGTAACCCAAAAGACAGGGAGATTCAATAAAAGTTCTTATCGTTAAAAATGGTGCTAATTTTGTCCCAACCAATCAGATTTTATTTAACATTTGAAAGCTAACATCTGATTGGTTGGGGCAAAATTAGCACCATTTTTAATGATATGAACGTTTATTGAATAACCCTGATTATGTTCCACAATTTTCTTTTACTTTACATTATACATACAAATGTAAAACCAAGAGAGGTTTGTGGAGGATAAATATTTGAACTATTGAAGGAGATTTCTAATTATCACTTTGTGTTTGCAAATAATATCAGCATTTTAGGACTCAGTTAACATTTTTACATTTTAAACTGAAAGCTTGGAAAATTTCTTCATGGATTGATTTGGTTTTAGGAGCTGCTCTTGTCATTTATATGTGTCCTTGGCTGGAAATCTCAGCTTTGTACTAAAAATGGTCATTTTATTTAATAAGAACAATCAATAAATTATAATTATTGATAATGTGTCTTTGGATTAATGTTTGAATTCTCTCAATTGACTTTACATTGGAAGATAAATAAGAAAATATTGTACAGAACATATATAACTCCCAGATTATTAGTAAATAGTATGATAAAATATCTCCATTATGCTGAAGAAATGGAAAATCAGAGGTTTAAAGGAATACTTCACTCCCAAAGTGAACTATTCCTTTAATGTATTGCTTGAAGCATGGGAGGTTAAGGAGTTATGCCTTACCTCCTATTCTTCAGTCTTTAGCAGTCAGAGATTTTACTGTTGCCGCGGAGATCGTGCAAAAGGTAAGTTTCTTGAATCTTCATTCCCGGATCCTGAGCTATTGATTGAAGAACGGAAGGTAAGGCATAGCTCGTTTACATTAAAGGAAAAGTCCACTTTGGAAATTAACTATTCCTTTAATATCCTTTAAATATGTCTAAAATCCATGCAACCCCATGTTATATAGGTATATATATAACATATATCGCAGTGCTCCTGATACAATGCCAAGTGAGTTAAGTTTAGTGCTACTGTATGGGGAACCACACAAAGAGGAACATCTTACCTTTCCACAATCACGCCATGCAATAACATACATAATGATACATAAACATACATAAACATAATGATACATAAACATACATAAAGATGTTCCCCTTTGCGGTATTTTATCTCCCCGCTAATATACTATCAGGGAGATTCAATAATAGAAAGACTATATATAGCTGTACATTGCAACTTAGCTCAGCTGATTTCTAAACTGTTCTTCCATACAGATCATATAACCTCTCTGTGACAGATAATAAGATACAATAAGATAAATGTGTTTTCTTTTATTTCAAATAAGGTCAATATGTATAGCCTGTAATAAGGAAGAGATTATGACATAAAATGAATGAGTTTCAGTTAAACTATGTCATTCAGTTAAACTAAGTGATTACCAGGCCTTGTTTCCCAGTAATTGGGACTTTGAGTTCATTTCAGGTTTAAATAAAATTAAGAAACATTTTGGGGAAAAAATACATCCCAGAAGTCCAGCACTTGAGGTCATTATAGCGAATATCTCCACGCTGACAGTGTTTTTCCCTTTGGTGCTCAGATAGGCCGGGATCATTGTGTCCAACACACTGCAGAAGACCAGCATGCTGAAAGTGATGACTTGGCCTCATTAAAACTGTCCGTAAGGTCCAGCTAAAAATGCTAAAACAAAACTAACAGCTGCCAGAAGCCCCATATAACCAATAACTGAGTAAAAGGCAATAGCTGATCCCTCATTGCATTGAATGATGATTGTTCCAGGGTATGTGAATGTCCATATCCTGATAGGAGGAGAAATGGCCAACCAAGTGATACAAATTAATATTTGAATGGATGAACAGATCAGGACTACAGAGTTGGACAGTTTAACTCCCACATATTGACTCCATAAGCTCCCAGGCTTGGTGGCTTTGAATGCAATGTAAACAATGATGGTCTTGGCTAGGAGAGAAGAGACAGCTATGGAGAAGGAGATTCCAAAAGTGATCATACGTAACATGCAGGTTATATCCACAGGACGGCCGAGGAACAGAAACACACTGAGGAAGCTGAGTTTGATGGAGACAAGGAGGAGGAAGCTTAGGTTCCTATTATTGGCTCTCACAATGGGGGTGTCTCTGAATATAATGAACATCCCTAGTACAAAAAGAGTTATAATTAAAAAGAGGACAGTTGTAGATGTAATAAACAATGATATGACATCATTGGAGAATGGGAGAAAATCCTCTGTCTTAGAGATACACTGGTTCTTCTTATCATTAGGCCATTTCATGCCTGTGCATCTGATGCAACGTTCACTGTCTAAAGAGAAACAAAAATAATGACAAAATGGTGGAATCCAAAAAATATGAAAATTAAATACAACCGTCCCTTTACTTAAAGGATATGTCCACCCCCCCAAATTTTTTTTTATATTTATTTGGCAACCCTCCAAAACCTCGACCTAGCAAGGTTAATAAATTCCAAAGATGCTTCTAACAGTACTTACCCAGCCTCCTTCCCTAGGCATGAAACTGCTTGCTTCCGTACACAGAAGCAAGTAAAAGGGGCCAGACTGGCAGCCAATCACAGGAGACGCTGCTGATCCTGCCCCTTTTTCTTGCTTTTGTGAACGGAAAAGCAAGAAAAAGCATGCTGTGGGAAAGAAGGCTGGGTAAGTACTGTTAGAAGTATCTTTGGAATTTATTAACCTCATGAGGATGAGGTTTTGGGGGGTTGCCAATGAAATATAAAAAAGTTTTTTTGGGAGGTTGACATACCCTTTATAGGATAAAGATTTAAAAGATTCAGAAGACCTGGACCTTCAGAGAGATGAAGAGATTCTGGCTTCTTCCTCTGCTGAAGTCAGTTTTAGATCTACGCCGCCTCTCTCCTGGCAGCGGAGGCATTACTACTAAATAATAGAAAGATGTGCCTGCTCATGCATAAAACACATGGAGTTGGGGAACAGGCTAACCCTTCTGAAACTTTTGTTGTCATCTTATTTTTTTCCTTCTATATATAAGTCAAGGTCCAGAAAAACAATTTTTCTTTGTTATACTCTGAAGTAAATTGCAAATTTAGATCATTTATATTCATCCAGTTAAGAAAATATTGTGCCCATAGCGGTGCCTTGTGTTTGTAAGATAAACTTGTTTTGGAAATTCAAGAAATTGTGAGTTAGTATAAAATCAATACTTGCAGTTATAAAGTACTTTGTGCTTCCGCTTGTAGCCCCCTATTCATGTTTGATGCAGATATATTTAATAGTTTGATGCAGGTATATTTAATAGTCTTTTACATTCTTTGATATAATCTTCTCTCTCTTGAATTAAAATCACCCCCCCCCTTTAACCTCGGGTTTAATTGTAATGTTTTAATCTCTCTCTTGATCCTTTAATGCTCGTCTTTACTGGATTGTTAGATTGACTCTACCTTTATTTCTCTTTTTTGATTGCCTTATTTCCTCTGTAAGTACGTGGACATAAAATAACGTTTAACTGTGAGTTTGCGACAAAATTTATTTAGATCTATGAACACGTTTAAGTTATTCATATCTTATGTATTAAACCTTTGTTTAACAATTTTAGATGAGAATTTTATTACTTAAATTATGGATACCTTTTGTGTTTATTTTCTCTTTTCTCTTTGGCCTCCTCTATATTCTCTAGGACTCCATTTTTGTTTTGCTGTGGTTGTGCATTGGTTTTGTGGCCACCTTGGTTGGGTTCTGTTTCCATCCCCTAAAAAATGCATCTCATTCATATTGGGGGATGGAAACAGAACCCAACTAAGGTGGCCACAAAACCAATACACAACCACAGCAAAATGGACACCAGACCTAGAAGAAATAGAGGATTCCTTTTTACGACCCTACGTAAAACAAACAAAGTCATACACGAGAGACTCTATTTATATCTTAAATACTGCATATTAGAAATTATGACATGGGAAGGTCGGTACTGGTGCACAGTAGATGTGAGCTCCCTCTATACCAGCATCAAACACAAACAGGGGCTACAAGCAATCAAAGAAACATTAAAAGAGGATCTATCTATGCCGGAAGCACAAAAGGACTTTATAACTGCAAGTATTAATTTTATACTAACTCACAAGTTCTTTATTTTCCAAAATAAGTTTGTCTTACAAACACAAGGCACTGCTATGGGCACAAAATTTGCCCCAGTTACGCTAACCTATTCATGGCCCAATGGGAGGAAAATTCAATTTTTAAAAGTACTTTTATGGACAATATTTTTTTATGGCAACGTTTTATAGATGACATTTTAGTTGTGTGGAAAGGAACAGAGGATATTTTAAAGAATTGTCATAACTGGATGAATATAAATGATCTAAATTTGCAATTTACTTCAGAGTACAACAAAGAAAAAAAAAATTTCTGGACCTTGAATTATATATAGAAGTGCAAAAAATAAGATGACTCTTTGGCCCCTAGAGACATTGATTGTTTAAGGGGATATTGAATAAATACTGCATAGTGTATTTTAGTGTGTTTTTAAATATCTTTCTGGTACTTGGCACTTTACTTTTGTGTTTGAGTGTAACTAAATAAAGCTGATTCTGAAACATTAAGAACTGTCTGGACCTGCATCCTTCTGAACCTTTGCTGCTATACCACTCATTGAAGGATCAATTGGAACATAAGGTTAATGACTTTCTTTGTTTTTAACCAATCGCTTTTTACATGCACCTGATTGTGTAATTAGAAATCTGAACAGATAGGGGAGCAAATGTAATTGGTAAAAAATGGAGAAAAAGTTACAACAGGAGAAATTTGGGAACATAAAATAAAAAAGGAGCATTGAATAACTAATCTATTCAGTTTTTAATGTCAGTTTATAAATACATTTTAGAACACAAAATTCTGAATATTTTCATTTTAAAATCAATCATTGTGTGAATAAACCATATACAGACATCCAACTATACCAGTGACATTGGAGATCTCTCCCTCTGAACATGGGACACAATTATAACAGCAAGACTGAGCTCCAGGTATTGTGGATTTTCTAAATCCAGGCAGACAGTATTCTGAACATCTTCCTCTAGGAATCTAAATACAAAGTATAATTGTTACTGATGTGGTAAAGGAGAACAACATTATTAAAACCAATTACATACATGCAGTGGAATGTAGATCTCTATATTTACAATGTATATTTACACATTTACAAGAAAACTTGCAGGAACTTGTGAAATTTGTGATATCTTAAAGGAATTGTTCACTGTGAAAGTGATCTATTTCTTTAATGCATTATTTGAATAATGAAAGGTAAAAGAGCTATGCCTTACCTACAGTTCTTCAATTCATTTTACAGGAGCCAGGAATGAAGCTTTAGAAATTTACCTTGCACGCAATCCACCACCAGCTCCACTGACAGGTCCCAAATGCACGCTATAGTGAAACCCTGCTGGTAGCCGGCAGTTGATTGCATGCAAGGTAGATTTCTAAAGCTTAGTTCCTGGTCCTGTAAAATTTATTGAAGAACGGGAGGTAAGGCATAGCTCCATTACCTCCTGTTATTTAATTAATGCATTAAAGGAATAATTTACTTTCTTAGTAAACTATTCCTTTAATTTAAACATATATATTTTTTAACCGCCATTTTAATTTGTTTGAACTATAAGTGATATTATTAGGTGATAGACGCTGGTTATTTGACTTACACTTTCATTGTGTTCCTTCCATTTCATTAAGGCGATGCTGATGTTTACCCGCTGGAGTGAAGGATCCCAGGGTGTTAATATTCCAGTTATAACTGAATGAAGATATGTATCCGACCAATTATGTTGATTTGTTATATAATACTGAGTTAAAACTGCTCTGTTGTGATTAAAATAGGGATGGTTGTTCAGATAATAGAACAGCTGGAAAGATGATGAAAAAAATTATCAAAATGTATTTAAAAAAAAAAAAATTTCATAAAAAATTATAAACTATCCAGGTGCCTCCAGGAAACACAACAATAATGAATTGTACAATTTGAACATTTCCATCCCAGACAAGTCCCTGGCACACCTTTAATAGTTGTAAGGCCATAATAAAATGGGGGTACTTAGTTGCTCTAGAGACTGTCAGCCTTACCCAAATTCTATGCACAAGACTCTTATTTATCAGGAGTGGGCCCTCGCATATGTTGGAGACAGGGTGTTGCTGAACTACCACTCTAGGTAGAATGCAATAAATTGGCGCCAGTCATTCTTAAACTTAAACAGTATCTTATTTATTAACACAACAATATTAATAGAGATGTTCGAAGCTGATGAGTTTCGTCCCGTTTTCAAATTTACAGTTAAATTCGAAAATTCGAAGATTCGAAAACGGACCCATGGAAGTCTATGGGAGAAAAAAATTCTAAAGTTTCTATCAATTTGAAGGGTGAAATAGTAATAGTAGGTTACTGTAAATAACACAGGGACCTGAGGAATGGTCTGGGGAACCCGTAAATATAAGTAAAACTCATTTAAAATCTATCTTTCCTCACAATCGGGCTGTTTTCGAGCTTTCGCAGGCTATTTTCGAGGGCTACCGAAATCGAAAACTACTTTCGAGGGTTACCGAAATCACAAATACGAGGGTTACCGAAATCAGCTTGTACATTCGAGGGTTGGCGAAATCGGCATATACATTCGAGGGTTACCGAAATCATCTACTTTCGATTTCAATAATTATCGAATTTTTGATACTCGAAAAACCTGAGTTTCGAAAAATCCGGGAGTTCCGAAAGTTCAGTCGGGACTTCGAAACCGCCGGATTCGATTCGAAACTGGGTTCTATAAGAACCCAAAGTACATCCCTAAATATTAGGCATTGCAATTAGCACGATAGAGGTGACATAGCATGGTACAGATATCACATAAATACTCACAAACCAGAAAACAGCATAAATCAGAAACAGCATAAATAATAATCAGCTTGTTAGTGCCACCCCAGCTCTCAGGTCACTGTAGTGGAATCTTCTACCCCTATGGCTGGCACTATGTCCCTATTCTTGGGTGCTATTTAGGACTCTATTTAGGATTTGGTTACTAAATCTTCTTGTTGGAGCTCAGGCTGCTCACTAGCTATCCTACTCCTATCAATCACTCCTGGAGTGATCTATAACAGAATCTAATTTTACATTAACTTGGCCTACCTTTTATCTATGTCCCCTGGGCTCTTTCCCTATCCTCTGGGGATACTCCAGAAAGTAGAAATAGGCTGAGCACATATCTGAATCCCTTTTTATAATTTTACACAGCAGCCCCTACTGGCCAAATCCTGCCAGAACAAAAATACTAAAGGCTAACTAGTTCCCTACATAGTTAATCAGCTTTATTTCAATGTTTCAATACCTCTCAGGATGCCATCTTTAGGACAAACAGTTAAGTTCCAAAAAGTACAAATGTATTTAACCCTTGTCATACAAAGGGCACCCCCCCATGTCCTTCATTAAAGTTTCGCCTGGGTGAGTGTCCACCCCAAAACTAAACTAAAATTTAACCCACTACTGGCCCTGCTGTAGTTTTAAAAAAAAAACTTACCTTACATCTCTTATGGTTCTCCTGTAGTGTTCTACAAAGTCCAGGAAACTGAAGGGTAGGAGCTGTCTTCCTGTCAAAAGGCCTCTGTCTCTACTTTGGCCTCCAGGAGGTACTGTAACATGCACAGGGGAGCCCTTCCCATCCCTTCCTCCCACTATTTGGATCCCTCCCAGCCTGCCTCCCTTTTAGATTCTAGGTAAAATTACATACTATTTTTAATAGTAGATAGCACACAAATGTCCAAATTTAACATATCACTTTAATCCCATTATCTCCCCTACAATGATATAACATAAGTCAGGATACCCCCGATGAAATGATCAAAAAGGGTGCAAAACGCCGGTCGGTGTGGAGACAGGTGGAGGGGCAGTGAATGGAGGAGCAAGCTGCTGGACTCTAATACGGGACCATGCCACTTGAAGGATGAACTGACGAGGTAGTGAGTATATCTTTTATAGCACCGTAAAGCTGTGTTTAGTGTTGACTTGGAGGTTTATTTATCCACAAACACCGAAAGCCCTCTAGACCCTCTAGGTATTGGAAGGTTTAATGTTAGAGGTGGGAAGAGTGAAAAGTATTTGGGGCTGTCCAACTGCCATAAGTTTATAGCTGAAATAGAAGCAACTTTTAGGGGCATTATAATAAACGATTACTATTTTCACCATTTCGTTATTGCAGGACATCACAATTATTATAGTGTATCCATATGGAGTTATTTTCACCATATGCATAAAACCGCTCATTTTCGCTTTTGCAGAAAGGTATCGCTGAGGCTTCCTTATTCACGTATCACTGCAAAAAGAGAAATTGTTCTCTGGTTTGGACCATTTGCTGCAAGCAAAATTTTGCCAAAATTAAAAGGGGGTCTTTAGCAAAAAACCCACGAATGTATATTATTATCATATCCTATTAATAAAATAGAGAAAATTCCCCTGGGTGAGTTTTACGCTATTTATCATATCCTATTAATAAAATAGAGAAAATTCCCCTGGGTGAGTTTTACACTATTTATCATATCCTATTTATAAATAGAGAAAACTCACCTGGGTGAGTTTTACACTATTTATCATATCCTATTAATAAAATAGAGAAAATTCCCCTGGGTGAGTTTTACACTATTTATCATATCCTATTAATAAATAGAGAAAATTCCCCTAGGTGAGTTTTACACTATTTATCATATCCTATTAATAAAATAGAGAAAATTCGCCTGGGTGAGTTTTACACTATTTATCATATCCTATTAATAAATAGAGAAATTCCCTGGGTGAGTTTTACACTATTTATCATATCCTATAATAAATAGAGAAATTCACCTGGGGAGTTTTACACTATTTACATTTCCTATTAATAAAATAGAGAAATACCCTGGGTGAGTTTTACACTATTTATCATCACTATTAATAAAATAGAGAAAATCCCTGGGTGAGTTTTACACTATTTATCATATCCTATTAATAAAATAGAGAAATTCACCTGGGTGAGTTTTACACTATTTATCGTTTCCTATAATAAAAAGAGAAAATCCCCTGGGTGAGTTTTACACTATTATCATATCCTATTAATAAAATAGAGAAAATTCACCTGGGTGAGTTTTACACTATTTATCATATCCTATAATAAAATAGAGAAAATTCCCCTGGGTGAGTTTTACACTATTTATCTTATCCTATTAATAAAATAGAGAAAATTCCCTGGGTGAGTTTTACACTATTTATCATACCTATTAATAGAGAAAATTCCTGGGTAGTTTATACTATTTATCATATCCTATTATAAAATAAGAAAATTCCCCTGGGTGAGTTTTACACTATTTATCATATCCTATTATAAAATAGAGAAATTCCCTGGTGAGTTTTACACTATTTACATATCCTATTAAAAAAATAGAAAAAATTCACCTGGGTGAGTTTTACACTATTTATCATATCCATTAATAAAATAGAGAAAATTCCCTGGGTGAGTTTTAAACATTTATCATATCCTAATATAAAATAGAAGAAAATTCCCTGGGTGAGTTTTACACTATTTATCATATCCTATTATTAAAATAGAGAAATTCCCTGGGTGAGTTTTACACTATTTATCATATCCTATTAATAAATAGAGAAAATTCCCTGGGTGAGTTTTTACACTATTTATCATACTATTAATAAAATAGAAAAATTCCCCTGGGTGAGTTTTACACTTTTATCATTACTATTAATAAAATAGAGAAATTCCCTGGGTGAGTTTTACACTATTTATCATATCCTATTAATAAAATAGAGAAATCACCTGGTGAGTTTTACACTATTTACATATCCTATTAATAAAATAGAGAAATTCACCTGGGAGTTTTACACTATTTATCATTCCTATTAATAAAATAGAGAAAATTCCCCTGGGTGAGTTTTTACACTATTTATCATATCCTATTATAAAATAGAGAAATTCCCCTGGTGAGTTTTACACTATTTATCATATCCTATTAATAAATAGAGAAAATTCCCCTGGGTGGTTTTACACTATTTATCATACCATTATAAAATAGAGAAAATTCCCCTGGGTGAGTTTTACACTATTATCATATCCTATTAATAAAATAGAGAAAATTCCCTGGGTGAGTTTTACACTATTTACATATCCATTAATAAAATAGAGAAATTCCCTGGGTGAGTTTTACACTATATCATATCCTATTAATAAATAGAGAAATTCCCCTGGTTGAGTTTTACACTATTTATCATATCCTATTAATAAAATAGAGACAATTCACCTGGGTGAGTTTTACGCTATTTATCGTATCCTATTAATAAAATAGAGACAATTCCCCTGGGTGAGTTTTACACTATTTATGATATCCTATTAATTAAATAGAGAAAATTCCCCTGGGTGCATTTTACACTATTTATCATATCCTATTAATAAAATAGAGAAAATTTCCCTGGGTGCGTTTTATGCTATTTATCATATCCTATTAATAAAATAGAGACAATTCACCTGGGTGAGTTTTACGCTATTTATCGTATCCTATTAATAAAATAGAGACAATTCCCCTGGGTGAGTTTTACGCTATTTATCGTATCCTATTAATAAAATAGAGAAAATTCCCCTGGGTGAGTTTTACGCTATTTATCGTATCCTATTAATAAAATAGAGACAATTCACCTGGGTGAGTTTTACGCTATTTATCGTATCCTATTAATAAAATAGAGACACTTCCCCTGGGTGAGTTTTACACTATTTATCACATCCTATTAAAAAAACTAGAGACAATTCCCCTGGGTGAGTTTTACACTATTTATCACATCCTATTAATAAAATAGAGAAAATTCACCTGGGTGAGTTTTACACTATTTATCACATCCTATTAATAAAATAGAGAAAATTCCCCTGGGTGAGTTCTACACTATTTATCACATCCTATTAATAAAATAGAGAGAATTCCCCTGGGTGAGTTTTACACTATTTATCACATCCTATTAATAAAATAGAGAAAATTCCCCTGAGTGAGTTTTACGCTATTTATCGTATCCTATTAATAAATTAGAGTAAATTCCCCTGGGTGAGTTTTACGCTATTTATCGTATCCTATTAATAAATTAGAGACAATTCACCTGGGTGAGTTTTACGCTATTTATCGTATCCTATTAATAAAATAGAGAAAATTCCCCTGGGTGAGTTTTACGCTATTTATCGTATCCTATTAATGAAATAGAGAAAATTCCCCTGGGTGAGTTTTACGCTATTTATCATCCCTATTAATAAATAGAGAGAATTCCCTGGGTTAGTTTACACTATTTACATTTTCCTATTATAAAAAGAGAAAATTCCCCTGGGTGATTTTTACACTATTTATCATATCCTATTAATAAAATAAGAAAAAATTCCCCTGGTGAGTTTTACACTATTTATCATATCCTATTAATAAAATAGAGAAATTCCCCTGGGTGAGTTTTACACTATTTATCATATCCTATTAATAAAATAGAGAAAATTCCCCTGGTGAGTTTTACACTATTTATCATATCCTATTATAAAATAGAAAATTCCCTGGGTGAGTTTTACACTATTTATCATATCCTATTATAAAATAAGAGAAATTCCCTGGGTGAGTTTACACTATTAATCATATCCTATTAATAAAATAGAGAAAATTCCCCTGGGTGAGTTTTACACTATTTATCATATCCTATTAATAAAATAGAGAAAATTCACCTGGGTGAGTTTTTACACTATTTATCATATCCTTTAATAAAATAGAGAAAATTCCCTGGGTGAGTTTTACACTATTTATCATATCCTATTAATAAAATAGAGAAAATTCCCCTGGGTGAGTTTACACTATTTATCATATCCTATTAATAAAATAGAGAAAATTCCCCTGGGTGAGTTTTACACTATTTATCATATCCTATTAATAAAATAGAGAAATTCCCTGGGTGAGTTTACACTATTTATCCCTATTAATAAAATAGAAAAAAAATTCCACCTGGGTGAGTTTCACATATTTACAAATCCTATTATTAAATAGAGAATCCCCTGGGTGAGTTTTACCTATTTATCATATCCTATTAATAAATAGAGAAATTCCCCTGGGTGAGTTTAACACTATTTATCATATCCTATAATAAATAGAGAAAATTCACCTGGGTGAGTTTTACACTATTTATCATATCCTATTAATAAATAGAAAATTCCCTGGGTGAGTTTTACACTATTTATATCCCTATATAAATAGAGAAAATTCCCCTGGGTGAGTTTTCACTATTTATCATATCCATATATAAAATAGAGAGAAATTCCCTGGGTGAGTTTTACACTATTATCAATCCTATTAATAAAATAGAGAAAATTCCCCTGGGTGAGTTTTACACCTATTTATCATCCTATTAATAAAATAGAGAAAATTCCCTGGGTGAGTTTTACACTATTTATCATATCCTATTAATAAATAGAAAAATCCCCTGGGTTAGTTTTACACTATTTATCATATCCTATTAATAAAATAGAGAAAATTCCCCTGGGTGAGTTTTAACACTATTTATCATATCCTATTAATAAAATAGAGAAAATTCCCCTGGTGAGTTTTACACTATTTATCATATCCTATTAATAAAATAAGAAAATTCCCCTGGGTGATTTTTACACTATTTTAATATCCATTAATAAAATAGAGAAAATTCCCCTGGTGAGTTTTACACTATTATCATATCCTATTAATAAATAGAGAAAAAATTCACCTGGGTGAGTTTTACACTATTTATCATACTCCTATAATAAAATGAGAAAATTCCCCTGGTGAGTTTTACACTATTATCATATCCTATTAATAAAATAGAGAAAATTCCCTGGGTGAGTTTTACACTATTTATCAATCCTATTAATAAAATAGAGAAAATTCCCCTGGGTGAGTTTTACACTATTTATCAAATCCTATTAATAAAATAGAGAAATTCCCTGGGTAGTTTTACACTATTATATCATCCTATTAATAAATAGAGAAAATTCCCTGGGTGAGTTTTACACTTTTATCATATCCTATTAATAAAATAGAGAAAATTCCCTGGGTGAGTTTTACACTATTTACATATCCTATTAAAAAAATAGAGAAAATTCCCCTGGGTGAGTTTTACACTATTTATCATATCCTATTAATAAAATAGAGAATACACCTGGGTGAGTTTTCACTATTTTCATATCCTATTAATAAAATAGAGAAAATTCCCCTGGTAGTTTTACACTATTTATCATATCCTATTAATAAAATAGAGAAATCCCCCTGGTGAGTTTTACACTATTTATCATATCCTATTAATAAAATAGAGAAATTCCCCTGGGTGAGTTTTACACTATTTATCATTCCTTTATAAAATAGAGAAAAATTCCCCTGGTGAGTTTTACACTATTTATCATATCCTATTAATAAAATAGAAAAATTCCCCTGGGTGAGTTTTACACTATTTATCATATCCTATTATAAAATAGAGAAATTCCCCTGGGTGAGTTTTAACTATTTATCATATCCATTAATAAAATAGAGAAAATTCCTGGGTGGTTTTCACTATTTATCATATCCTATTAATAAAATGAGAAAATTCCCGGGGTGAGTTTTCACTATTATCATATCCTATTAATAAAATAGAGAAAATTCCCCTGGGTGAGTTTTACACTATTTATCATATCCTATTAATAAAATAAGAAAATTCACCTGGGTGAGTTTTACACTATTATCATATCCTTTAATAAAATAGAGAAATCCCCGGGGTGAGTTTTACACTATTTATCATATCCTATTAATAAAAAGAGAAAATTCCCCTGGTGGTTTTACACTATTTATCATATCCTATTAATAAAATAGAGAAAAATTCCCCTGGGTGAGTTTTACACTATTATCATATCCTATTATAAAATAGAGAAATTCACCTGGGTGAGTTTTACACATTTATTCATATCCTATAATAAAATAGAAAAAATTCCACCTGGGTGAGTTTTCACATTATTTATCAATCCTATTAATAAATAGAGAAATTCCCTGGGTGAGTTTTACACTATTTATCATATCCTATTAATAAAATAGAGAAAATTCCCCCTGGGTGAGTTTTACACTATTATCATATCCTATTAAAAAATAGAAAAAATTCACCTGGGTGAGTTTTACACTATTATCATATCCTATTAATAATAGAGAAATTCGCCTGGGTGAGTTTTACACTATTTATCTATCCTATAATAAATAGAGAAAATTCCCCTGGGTGAGTTTTACACTATTTATCATATCCTATTAATAAATAGAGAAAATTCCCTGGGTGAGTTTTACACTATTTATCAATCCTATTAATAAATAGAGAAATTCCCCTGGGTGAGTTTTACACTATTTAATCAATCCTATTAATAAATAGAGAAAATTCCCCTGGGTGAGTTTTACACTATTTATCAATCCTATAAAATAGAGAAATTCACCTGGGTGATTTTTACACTATTTATCATATCCTATTAATAAAAGAGAAAATTCCCTGGTGAGTTTTA
Source organism: Hymenochirus boettgeri (assembly GCA_019447015.1). Taxonomy (NCBI): domain Eukaryota; kingdom Metazoa; phylum Chordata; class Amphibia; order Anura; family Pipidae; genus Hymenochirus; species Hymenochirus boettgeri. Next base: position 298,540,959 of record CM033473.1, on the reverse strand, counting down.
CACTATTTATCTATCCTTATAAAATAGAGAAAATTCCCTGGGTGAGTTTTACACTATTTATCATATCCTATTAATAAAATAGAAAAAATTCACCTGGGTGAGTTTTACACTATTTATCATATCCTTAATAAAATAGAGAAAATTCCCCTGGGTAGTTTTACACTATTTATCATATCCTATTAATAAATAGAGAAAATTCCTGGTGTAGTTTTACACTATTTATCACATCCTATTAATAAATAAGAAAATTCCCCTGGTGGAGTTTTACACTATTTATCAATCCTATTAATAAATAGAAGAAAATTCACCTGGGTGAGTTTTACACTATTTATCATATCCTATTAATAAAATAGAGAAAATTCACCTGGTGAGTTTTACACTATTTATCATCCTATTAATAAAATAGAGAAATTCCCTGGGTGAGTTTTACACTATTTATCATATCCTATTAAAAAATAGAGAAAATTCCCCTGGGTGATTTTACACTATTTATCATATCCTATTAAAAATAGAGAAAATTCCCCTGGTAAGTTTTACACTATTTCATATCCTATTAATAAAATAGAGACAATTCCCCTGGGTGAGTTTTACACTATTTATCATATCCTATTAATAAAATAGAGAAAATTCGCCTGGGTGAGTTTTACACTATTTATCATATCCTATTAATAAAATAGAGAAAATTCGCCTGGGTGAGTTTTACACTATTTGTTATATCTTTTGCTGAAAAAAACACCAAATGTTTTAGCTGTAAATTTTAAAATAACAAAGATAGGTGTTCAGTGTGTATTAACCAATTTAATACTACTTTGAAAAACCACCAGGGAGTATTACCTATGTACCATCATATGTGCTGAACTTAACTTTTCATCACATTTTTAGCCTTATTAGTGATACTGTTTGGTACGTAATTTTCGCATTTGATGAAAATTTGCCTTTTTAATAACTATGACGAAAAGAAATGTTGAAAGTTTAAAAAGGTTGTGGTGACGTCTGTAGAAAAAAAATGCTAATACAATGCCCCTTTATAAATATGTCCCGTAAACTCCCATTCGACTTTAGTGGTAAATAAAATATAAAAAATCTCAGATCATATTACAGTAAATGCTGGAAAATAGTCTATCACAGTTCCAAGAATGCACAATGGCACAGCTGTTATACATATTTATGTAGTTGGGAGTTTTAAACTATATACGTTTATCTCTACACTCTATACTCAGGCTTGGTCCGCCATCTACTGGATATGAAGAAAATACAATTGTAACTCTAAGAAGATGGACATTTTTTTATATTTTATTCCTTTGCAACATTGTCTCTATCCTTGTACATTTGACCCTTTGCAACATTTTAATCTATGCCAGTTAGCATATTGCACATGAAATGTAACCTTTTGACTTCACTTAGCATTAACACTTTATTGCATAGAGACTAGGAGCACTTTAGTATTATGCACTTTATCGTGAACCCTTTGAAAGTTTTATTATCTTAAATTTGGATGTTTTTTATATATTGTGTTTTTAGGATATCCATGTGAATCATGCACTTTAATATTGAAGTAACTTTTACACTTTTATGAAGCACTTTTACACTGTTTGAATTTGATTGTGATATGTATAGCCTCACTGTGGAACCCTGGGCTGTCAATCAACTTGCCACATGGCATGGGGGTGGAGCCTAAGGGTATATATATGGGTGTAGCACTCACTGCCAGTTATACCTGAGGAAGGGTCCTAGAGTCCCGAAACGTTGTATGTTGTTTTTGCACTAATAAAGAAGCATTCACCATAGTAGTTTGCTCCTCTACTTTTTTCCTTGCTTGGAAAATAGTCTAACACGCCCTGGGTACTTATTAGTATTGAGAAACACTCCACAATGTACTGACACCTCCATGGACCCATTGGCAGGCTAGATAAATAGACTCTAACGTGTTTTCACCACCTCAGACTTTTTTTCAGATTTTTGAATGGCTGAACTTAACGCAATAAAACACTTTTCGCCATTTTATAAATATGATTGATCGGTTTCCACAGTGATGTATGGCAAAAAGCGAAATGGCAAAAGGTTCGGTAAAGACTTTTCTCAACTGGTTATCACTGCTTTATAAATTGCGAAAAGTCCAAATTTGGTAAGAATACTGTTTTGAACTATTGCTCTTGTGGTTCATTTGTCTGTATCCAGAGCTCTTGTGAGGATACAAGTAATATATCATTAGTTTCCCTTCTTCCTCTACCTAATGTTTGAACTTTAGTGTATTTTGAATACTTAGGTTGTGATAATGGGATTAAAGGGATGTGTTAAATTTGGACATTTGTGTGCTATCTGCTAATAAAAAAAATGGTATGTTATTTTACCAAGAATCTATGTGGATTTTTTTCATAGTGGGTGTGCCTCTTAAGGGACTTAGTAGTACCGTTCTCTTTCTTAAAGGGATGTAGATTTTTTTTATATATATGTTTATGTTTACCTAATGGCACCCTCCGATATTTAGGAGGAGACACTAACCACAATATATTAAAGCGAGGAGTGCGACACCACTGTTTTTCTTTCTGGACCATTAAAAACAGTGATCATATCCCCATGCAATCACTTTTTCTGAACCCTCTCAACCCTTTCTATTTCCAAGATGTCCTTTTTGTACACAGGATTCCAAAACTGTACCGCATATTCCAAATGAGGCCTTACCAATGCTTTGTAAAGCATTGAATAATATGTTTATTATTATTATTATTATTTTTAAGTCCAAAATGCATCACCTTACATTTATCAACATTGAATCTCATCTGTAAATGTGACAATCTATCTAGATCCCCCTGCAACGATCGCACATCCTCTGAAGTTTTTAATGGTCAACAAAGTTTTGTGTCGTCAGCAAACACAGAAACCTTGCTGACAATATCCACTTCCAAATTATTAATAAATAGATTAAATAGAAGCGGCCCCAACACAGAACCCTGTGGCACCCCACTTTAGTCCATATGGACAAAGCATGAATAAGGACAACTTTCTGCCTTCTCTTCCATGTACAAATGTGCCACCCAAGCCCAACATCCTTTGCTGTGCAAAAAAGTATCTATGCAACTTGGATAGAAAGAAATGCTATAAAGTATCTGAATAGGACAATCCAATTCAAATTTAAACTGTCAGCAACTGGCAAATGTGTTTCCACCATTATGGTACAATAATTTGTACTTATTTACAATTGTTTATTATTTATGTATTTATACATAATCTATATATACAATATATAAATACATAATTATATATTATAATTATCTATCAGTTTGTCACTGTCTTGTCCATATCGGGGCTGAAATACATCGACATTAAAATTTGATTTTTAGCAAGCATCCCAGGAGTGCTCCTCTTTCTTCATTATATATGTATATATTTATACATCTCCTCCAAATGAAGCACTCAACGGGTCTTGTAACAAATAGCAACAGCTTCCTTTATTAAATTAAACGTCTACGTGTTTCATCCCGACATGGGTCGTCATCAGGATTAAACAAACACCAAACACCATCCCCTTAAATAGGACAAACCCTCAGCCCCCCGTGCAAATCCCCCAATCAAACACCTGAAGATTACCTGGATACGAGCGCCAAAGCCGGGTTCTGCGCATCCACCCTACCATCCGCTATAAGACTCCGCCCTTACAACACTCCCCTGCCTGCCACGTCAGAGCGCTACGTAAAACCATCACCATGCCCATTCATCGACAGTTGCAACGGGTAAGTATGCCCATCTGTCAAATCTCTGTCATCATCCACAGCCGGGCTCTGTCATCATCCACAGCCGGGCCTGGAGTGTCACAAATAATATTCCTCGGAGGAGCATAACCTGGCAATTGGCGCATGGATCCTACCTCTATACAAGATTTATAAAAACATTAAGAATTAAAAAGCATTACAAAGCATTAAACAGATACAAAACATTAGAACAACAAATCCACGGAGGCCAACAACCCCCTACACCACAGATCATAAATAAACATAGACTAGGGCAGAGACCCCGCACTATAACAGGCAATTCATGGCAACCACTTTGTTCAACCCTCTCGGGGCTAAAGTTTGTAACTTCAAAATCCATCTCATCTCCAATTGTAATAACCTCTTCTCCCTGAGAGCAGAACACACCCCCAGGAATATGATCAAACACCATACACTTAAGCGCTGAAATATTATCTCCCTTGTCCTTAAAGTGGCGTGCCACAGATAAGTCCCCAAATTTATTTTCCATTCTCATATTTCCACTGTTGAGGGCCATACGGATAGAACTCCGGTGGTTCGCCATCCTGTCCTTAAAAGCCTTAATCGTCTTTCCAATGTAGTAAAGACTGCAGGGACAAGTCAACAAGTAGACTACAAACGTGCTGGTGCAGGTCAATCTATAGCGTATTTTTATGCATTTACCTGTGTGTGGATGTGGAAAGTCTTTGCCGGTCAGCATAGAGCTACAGGTCACACAGTTGGGGCAGCGATAGCAACCCATGGGGGCACAATCGGTCTGGAAATGTTTTAGACAAATCCGTCTTAACTAGCAAGTATGGTGTATGGTGTTTGATCATGTTCCTGGGGGTGTTCTGCTCTCAGGGAGAAGAGGTTATTACAATTGGAGACGAGATGGATTTTGAAGTTACAAACTTTAGCCCCGAGAGGGTTGAACGAAGTGGTTGCCATGAATTGCCTGTTATAGTGCGGGGTCTCTGCCCCAGTTTATTTATGATCTGTGGTGTAGGGGGTTGTTGGCCTCCGTAGATTTGTTGTTCTAATGTTTTGTATCTGTTTATTGCTTTGTAATGATTTTTAATACTTAATGGGGGTTATTCAATAAAAGTTCTTATCGTTTAAAATGGTGCTAATTTTGCCCCAACCAATCAGATGTTAGCTTTCAAATGTTAAATAAGATCTGATTGGTTGGGGCAAAATTAGCACCATGAACTGCCAAGTGTTAAGGGCGTGATTGGATAGTGGATATAACACCTCTTAGCCACTATCCAAACACGCCCTTAACACTTGGCTGTGATATGCTAATTGGGAATTTCCAGGGTACATAATTGTCACAGATTCTTGTACAAGTCATTCTGAATTGAGAGATCCAGTCGGATGACTAGCGAAACGTCTTCAAGAACTAAACTTCAAGTTTAGTTGTTCAATTGAATACAACAGATATGATAAACTCAAGGGTTACTAAAAGTCAAAGGCTACATTCAAGGGATACCGAAAACGAACAATACATTCTAGGGTTAGTAAAAATTAACCATAAATTTGAGGTTTACCGAAAATGAACATTACATTTAAGGGTTAAGGAACGATACATTCAAGGGTTACCGAAAACGAACATTACATTTGAGGGTTAGCGAAAACAAATGATACATTTTAGGGTTAGTAAAAATTAACCATAAATTTGAGGGTTACCGAAAATGAACATTACATTTGAGGGTTACCGAACGATACATTCTAGGGTTAGCGAAAATGAACATTGCATTTAAAGGTTAAGGAACGATACATTTGAGGGTTACCAAAAATGAACATTACATTTAAGGGTTAAGGAATGATACATTCAAGGGTTAGCGAAAACGAACATTACATTTGAGGGTTACCGAACGATACATTCTAGGGTTAGTGAAAACTAACATTGCATTTGAGGGTTATGGAACGATGCATTTGAGAGTTAGCGAACGATACATTAAAGGGTTAGCGACAGGCTTGTAAATTCGCTAATTATCAAATTTTCGAAAATTATTGAAAATACAGCCGCGAGTTCGGAAAACCGAACTAGTTCGAATAGTTTGAGTTCGTCCGAACTCATAAAGTTCGCCCGGAACTTGGGTTTGAGTTCGTTTTTGTGTCCATCACTATGTGCAACAAATAATAAGAGCAAATAACAAAACTAATATGTAGCTAAAGTTTCTGTTTTCCCAATAGATTTGATAGTTAATGTTTTGTTACTTGACAGGCAAGATTGAGCAAGATGTCTAACTTTGAATAGTGTTACTTTCTTCCCACTTAACAGTATATTTGATTCTATTGTGATGGTCAAAGTTTCCCCTTCTCACAGATATTTACCTGGTGCCTATTATTCTGTGTTATTTTTCCAGGTGCTATATCAGTAAGTGAGCTGTACATATTGTGAAATGCGTGGGACAGAAGATTCACCGTAAAATACACACTGGGAAAGTAATAAGAGTCATCAGGGTTTTCAGTATCAATCCCAATCTTATATGTCCCACAACTCGTATTATGTAGTGTGAAATTAAACCAAGATTCAAATTTATGATTCTTATTTAGATCTTCTGATGAACAGAGTGAAGTAAACATAAAAAAATCTTCAATCAAATCATATTCTGGATATGATGAGTTAAGGATAGTTTTTATAAAGTTTCTCCTTTTATTAGTATCCAGATCATATGAGTAATAAGGTGACAATGACAAACTGCCATAGAATACAGAAGGCTCGAAAATAAATGTCATTGAATTTCTATCCCAGTTTGGGGACAAAATTAAAGTCTTCTTTATAAACATTCCCTGTTGAATGGTTATTATCATTTTAATATCTGGTGTTCCACATAATATAATTACAGAGGAGGATGATTTTCCAATGATCATTTTATTCTTATTTATCTGACTATCGTACACATAGTCATTGTCATTGTCAATGCTGATCCTTACAGTGAACTCAATGCAGATATTGTGATAGGAAAGATATTGTGTGAGCAGTTCATATTCTCTGTGTCCACTGATATCATCAGATGTGACAATTCCAACCCAGTTCCACCCAAAATATTTAATTAATTCTCCCAGGGCAAAAACATTACTGTCATCACTTGGTACGGTCCGGAAGAGATAGGGGAATGTGATTTTATCACCGAGTAAGGAACCCGTAGCTCCGTAACTGATCTGGACCAAAAGGATGAATAAAAACAAATTACATGTGTAATAAAGGTGTTAAATAGTTTCAAAAGAATATAAATTATGTTTTTATCTCATCCCATGTTATCATATTAATAATGAGTATATGTAAAATTACTGCAAGAAAGAAAAAACATTACCCAATGAAAAATCTTATAGCTAAAGGACCCAGGTCAGAATAGAAATATGAGAGATTTTAAGAGTCAGCCAAGAGACAGCAGACGTGGCTGCCGGCTATGTAGAGAGCCATGGGAAATTCTTTTTCTGTTTTTTTTTTCTTCAAATCTATCACATAGGATGGGTGTGGGCCGGGGTACCCTACACTATGGAAAATAGTAGAGAATTAAATGCAATGAAATGATCCGAAGGGTAGGAGGAAGGGAGAGCTTCCCTGTGCATGCCATTGTACTCCCGTAGGAAAAGAAATAGCAGGGACCAGATGACACACAGACAGCTCCTACTCTTCACTTTCTGGGACTTTGAACAGGCACCGCAGGAGAACCATTAGGAGCAGAGGGGTAAGGTAAGATATTTTTACACTGTACTATAAAATATCCGGCATTCCGCACTCCACACACCATAGCCAGAGTCGGGATAAAATTTAAAACTTAGCTTTTATTGTGGCATTTAAAACACAAACATTTTAATGCCTGACACATTTCAGGTACCGCTATACCCTTAATCATAGGCTGTACCCACTTCCAATTCCCCTGTTCACTTAATATCTACCCCACCTGATGACGTGGCCTAAGACGTAGCCTCCAATATTTTGATTGTCCAATAGCAAGTAGGTGTCCGTATCTCTATGTGGATTGGTTACACAATGAGCTCTAGTGGTTACAATGTTAAATCTTCATGATTAGAATGTAGCTAATTTAGGACTAATAGACATATAGTCATATAGTCATGAAGAGTTAACATTGTAACCACTAGAGCTCATCATGTAACCAATACACATAGAGATACGGACACCTAATTGCTATTGGACAATCCAAATATTGGAGGCTATGTCTTAGGCCACGTCAACAGGTGGGATAGATCTTAAGTGGACACGGGAATTGGAAGCGGTTGCAGCCTATGATTAAGGGTATGGCGGTACCTGAAACACGTCAGGCATTGAAATGTCTGTGTTTTAAATACCACAATAAAAGCTAAGTTTGAGATTTTATCCCGACTCTGGCAATGGTGTGTGGAGTGTGGAAAGCCGGCTATTTTATAGTACAGTGGGACAACTGACGTACCGGCCAGGTGACGGGTCCAGGGCAATCCAGCACCCGGACCACCCCACAAATAGGGTGAGTGATGCATCCTATATACTACAGCGTGATATATTGACGAAGCCGAGTATATGTATCACAAGGATAAACTGATAAGGTGTTTGAAAAGGCAAAGGAAGCAGCAACAGCGACAGGTCCAGTGTATATACACCCCCGGAACATAGGGAAACCTAAGTGAGTGTGTGTTGTACTAATCATTCCCTTCAGCACCCAGTTAGTAATAAAGTGGGGTGGCCCAACACCTACAAGGGTTACCAGATATACCTACATTATATTGTTAAGGAATTTATACACTACACAGTGGGTCAGTTATGGGTTAGATTTTAGTTTTTGACTCATTAAGACTCATATGTAATCTTTGTTACTGGCATGTTTACATGTATCCACATTGAAGGTAATGGCAAAAGACACTCTACCAAAGTGAATACCATAAGCTAGTAAGATGGTATCCTTTCCCTTCATAGTTGTGGGCAATCTATAAAGGCTCCATGTCCATGAATGACAGCATTGATATTGCTGAAATCTCCCATATCTATTGCACCTAATCGTGTATATTATGGGATATAATAATATGTGTAATAATATGTATATATATAATATGATATTATAATGGTGTATACATGCAAAATGTTATTTAACCTTTAAAAAATGTCTGTGGACCCACCAATACAGCAGAATATGTAATGTAATAAAGGTATTTTACAGAACCAAATGCAGTAAATCATTACGCCTGCCCCCGTAAACGAAGGCTAAACAGCCTTACTTTGACTATTAGCCGATATATTTTAAAAAGTACCATAATAAGTTAGTAGCACATTGTCAAAATAAAATTATAAGTATATGCGCTCATGAAAAAAAATAAACAACATTTTAAAAGGAATGTCCACCCTTAAAAAAAGCTTAAGCATATGCAGAGGAGGCAGCAGGGGAATGAGCAGTCAATCATTGATTGTGATGTCAGCAGTCACATTCTTGATTGACTGCAGGGAGGGAGGAGTCAGCTTACTCTGCCAGAATGGAGCCAATAATAACCCTAAATAGTAATACATCTAATAGGGTACTGAATATATCAGTTGGGGCTTGAGCAGGTAATGGACATATGGGCAGTTTTTTGCTTTAAGGGTGGACATGCCCTTTACCTATATTTGTTTGTTTACCTGTGATGTTCCTATTTGCATCACAGGATAATTGGGAATGTTTCCTTATTTACCTGATAATAAATCATGGATACGCTCCTCCATGCCTTCCTCATATCCCCGCAGGAATCAGATACATGTACCAGAGTCGGTTGGGTAACAAATGGGTTCTGGTTCTTTTGGTTAATACCAAAACCAAATATCCACAACAAACTGCACAATATAGTCCATATTAATGCTATTAAAAAGAATAAAATTTGAACATGATACCAAAAAGAATAGATTTACTGACAAGTAAAGAATTGTATGTTAACCGGTAATGACATGGTAGATCTGCTTTCATGTTGTTTTTTTTTCTGTTTGTTGGGCATGCCATTTTAAAGTTAAAATATAAAGATTTAAAAATAACCTTTTTGCAAGTGATTTGTCTAGTAGTTACCATGGTATTTTAATATCGTTAGACCGACAACCCAATTACGGCCTTTAGCCGCGCAGTCTGTTGTGTTTAAGGCCAAGGGTGATCCACAACACAGAAGAACGAAGGTCCCACTCCCTAAAACTAAATCAATTTTTATTCGCCTCATCTCTTAATAAACATAATTATCACGTATAATTAATGCCGGATAAATATCCCTACTAATTAGTGCCCGCGCAAATGTTAGATTGTGGCTGAAACACAATCATTTTTTTGTCCGCTTTTGGGCGACATTGTCAATATGGTTCGGTCTTTAGTCCAAATTTCTTAGGTAATCAGGAATCTTTCTACCCTATTGTAATGTTAACTCCGAACTCTCATCACTATGTATGTATAATTATTATTTATAAAGAGCCATACTTGGGTACGCAGTGATGTACAACTATAAAATACAGAGATACAGACAGGGGGATAATTGCAAGCCATTATAACTGATAATTAAATTTACATAATTAAAAATTTTAAAGGTTAAGAATACATTATATATAAAATAAGTACGGCATGCCTTGACATATTTAGGAAAGAGAGTCCCTCCCCCGAAGAGCTTACAATCGTCAGTTTGTTCTTTTTTCTGTGTATTGAAAACCTAGACATAATAAGAACATAATATGGAGAACAACACAGATTCTAAAAATCTTGCTTAAGTGGACAAAGTTCCATGGCGCACATAAGAATAAATACCACCGTCACATTAGTGAGTTTTGGTGATTTGTAAGTGTCTCCCTGACCATTTCTATGTGCCTGATTTCATCATCTACAGTAAGTTACCGTCTTAATTTACCCTTACTTTCCCCCATTGATTTGTATTGGTCCTGGTTTTCAAATTTTCGGATTTTAATTTTTTTTGGGAACTTCAAAAGTTCGAAAATGGAATGAAATTTCACTGGTTTCAACATCTCTACCTACAGTGTCATGGAACTCTTGATGACTCTATATCCCGTATTTTACAATAGGGGCAGTGATATTAAATGAGTCCTCTACTCTGTGGAACTTGCTTTCTTTCCCCTTCCTTCCTTCCATAACGATTGTTAATCAGTATTTGGTGTTTCCAACTTAACATATAGTCTCAATATATAATCATAAGATACTCCCCCCGAAGAATCCTCATCAAACGGATCTGGAGCGTAATATGCAACATTAACCGGAGCCTAGAAGTCTTAGGCTGTGTACACCTGGAGGGACAATTTTGCCCCTACCCGAGTGCGAGCGCTCGGCCGTGACAAATGTCCATCGGTCGCCGGCAAATTCCGCTCATGGTCGAAATTGCGAACTATCTACCATGCTGCTCCATAGAGAACCGCACGATCGATTTTGCTTTTCCGACACTACGACTCCTCCAATTGTCTTATCGACGAACGACGATCGAGGTCGGTCATGGCCGCCCGCACCCACCCCCCAACCAGCCATATTTTTGCCCGATCGACCAAAAGTGCCTTTAAATCGTCGATTGGCCTAAAATATTGGCTGGTGATGTACCCATCCTTAGTTAAACAGAATTATTTGATAGTGCAGGAGGGGAAGCTGTTGGCAGTTTTGGCCCCCATACTGTTATAGTGGTCCTCCTCATCATTACCCCATCGTATAATTATTTTAAAAAGCCTCCATCTGGATGTAAAGAAGGGCAATTATTATTACACAGTAATAAAATGTTTAATGAATACATCAACAAAGAATGCAGCTTAGTCCATAAATGATTTCCTTTAATACTATATGGTTATAGCGATTCCCATAAGTAGCTCTTTATGACATTGGGATACCCCATACACCAGCTATCTTCTATCTGCTCGGTACATAGTGTTTTACCCAACAGTGCCCCACCCACCATTATTCCGAGTCTTAAATTTTAACCCCTTGGCGGTGTGTACCGATGGGTTGCGCCGCATCCATACATTGCCCCACAAAGGTCAAATCCCATACACATGATTACAATTAGTTTTATGGAATCTTGGTAAATTCGTTCTGTCCTTTGGATTGCAGGTGAATGAAGCTTTAGTTAGTCTGAACAGATTATAATTTAACTTTTTTCTGTTTCTTGTAGGTGATATAAATATATACTGTATCCCACAAATTTGTAGGATTTTGAACTTCCCTTACGGTAACTCTTTTAATTCTGTTTTGGGGTGTTTAAGGTGTTTAGAGATTAGACTTACCCCAATGACATCCAAAAGTGCCCAAATGTCTCCCAAGGCCTGATTGCAATCCAGAAGTGTACGTCCGTCCAGCACTGCAAACCGATCATGATATCTCCATCCTGTATATATCAATATTCAGTTATGCGGGCTTTATTAGTGATTTCTAGATACAGGCAAGGGTGGCTGATCTGCAATACAGATTTTGCAGGTCCACCTACATGATTTGAGATATTCAGCACTTTCATGGTATAAGAATGCAGTTGTGGTTTATCCCCATTATTACTCTATAACCACAATGTATCGTAGAAGAGGCAAATAGATACACTCATTTCTATCTCCAGCTGACAGTATCCTGAGTGACATGAGATATAGAGGATTCAGCATCATTGTAGGACACGTACGTGTCTGTGTAAATCCACCATCCATTTATAGAGAGAATACGTGAGGAATATAGACAAGGCACAACAGGGATCCCTGCATCGAATTGTATTTGTCCCTAATCAACTATATAATATACTTTCGACCCCTGTGGATTCTGTTATTTTGATGTTACTTGTTTCTAGTACTGCTGTTTTTCTTTGTGTAACTTGGATTATTACATAGTATTTAACACAGAACAAATAGTAAAAACCTGGACTGTACACAACCAGAACACCGGCTAAATGGCCCTATTGATAGCGAGACCCGTAAGCTGGGCACCTACCATTTAATGAAGAACGACGTTAAGTTTTTTTTTTTTTTTTTTGGGGGGGGGTGGGTTCATAGGAACTGTATATAAAATCCAACTGATCCAATTCCTTACTACATTAGTTTTTATCATGAACATTATATATCAAATTCCTAGTTTGGAGATTGACTCTAAAAGTTTTCTTGGGTTCTTAGCTATTCCCTCAGAGCTGTAAAAACACCCAATTCCAGTTCATCAGGAATATTTTCTCTCATTTAGTACTTTCATTAATCAAAGTCGACAAGAACAAAAAGAATTGATGAAACAGCCGCACATAAATGTTACTTTTTGTCATCCATGGATACCCAGCATATTTTATCACGTGTGAAGCTTTAAAGGCATGGTTTCACATTATTAAACTTATACAGGGAGATTTCAATAAAGTTCTTATCGTTTTAAAATTGTTCTAAGTTTGCCCCAACCAATCAGATCTTTTTAAACTTTGAAAGCTAAACATTTGATTGGTTGGGCAAAATTAGCACCATTTTAAACTATAAGAACTTTTATTCATCACCCCTGATTGTTTAATAAACATTGATTAAATAAATGAGTCAAAACCGAAGAACAAAACAAAATATTTATTTTATTCGAAACATACAATTTCATCCATTCAACATGTGACCTACACAAGAAATATTATTACACTGGCTCGTGCCGCTCATTGTTACATTACGGTGCTCCTTTTTGTGCTGTAGGGTTAAACTCCCCAAAAAAATGAGGATCAAAAGTGCCCTTCCTGTAGAAACATTGACCCTTGCACTCATGTCCTGTGTGGTCAACAGTAATCAAGGCTGATAAGGTTGGTGGGGGCCCCTGGGCAAAACCATTTGTGGGGCCCCAACTATCCACAACATACAAAAAATTAGGATAGTCGCCCCTTCCCCGAGGTGCACGTTTAGAGACATTTTACACTGAGCAGACTTTAAAGGCACTTTCTATATTTTATGCGCTTTACACGCTGCCCGTGAAAAAGATCAACGTGCTTGTGGGTGTGGGTGTGGGTTTGAACTAACGAAGGCTGGATGAACTAGAAAGCTAACTTACATTGCTGATTAGGTCCCAATCTAGTCAGTCTTACCATAAGACAGGGTTGAACTGCATGGGGTCCGGGCCCCCCTGAGAGAATTGAGGCCGGACCCATTACCCCCCCTCCCTTCCAAGCTTTCTTCCACGATCATACCGTTTTAAAAATCAGCTTATTCGTTTTATATACAGCTGATCTCGTGTATGAAATGAAACGTCTGTGCGATCAAGCTTTTTAAAACCATACCCACTCTCCGGAACTGAACGTAAGTTCGGGTCTGGTATTTTAAACAGCTGATCGCCGTATGTTTTCTTCATACACGCTATCGCTGTATAAAACGGTGATCCGGAAGACAGCCTTATCTTGTGGCGGGTCCTACTACCCTCTGTGCACCCCCAGGGTCGTGGGGGTGACAGGGGCGGTAGTTATGCCACTGACAGAAAGGAGATTCCTATCTCCAGGGGCCCATGTTTCCACACCATTGAGTTCCTAGTCAAAACCATGAACCTCCTACCAGCCAGGCATTCAGGTGTCAGTAAAATTGTTTTTTTACAATGAAACTTCTGGTTTGTAAAAAACTTTACTGACACCTACACTTCCCCGGCCAGTACAATATTGGGACAGGAACATATGGGGGTTCTCTAATGTAAACAAATACTTGTCTAAATCTGTCCTGCATATCAGTCCCTCCATTCCCTTTATTATTTTCGTTTGCCCCTTCTCTGAACTGCTTCCATTTCCATTGATTCGAAAACTGCATGAACCGCCTATTGAAAATGAGGTCCTTACCGGTTGCTTTTAAAGAGAGAGATAATATTTCCGTAAAGAGGCAGAATATTATTTTTTCCTTAAGGACATCCAGGACGTAACAAAAAAGGTCTACATGTACAGCAGTGGAACCACTAGGAGGTTTTACCCAAAGATCTACATGTACAGCATAGGAACACTGGGAAAGTACCCATAAGGATCTACATGATACATCAGTAGAAAACATGGGAAGTAACCCAGAAAGGTCACATAGTAAAACAGTAGTAAACAACTGGAAGTACCCCTAAAGGATCTACTGGTAAAGCTGTATGAAAGACTGTAGTTTAAACCCAGAAAGTATCTTATGAATACAGCAGTAATTAACAACTGGGAAGGTAACCCAGAAAGGATCTACATGGTACATGCAGTGCCAACAACCTGGGAATGTACCCAGAAGCTGTACTGGTACAGGTCGTAGGAATTACTGTAAGGTAACTGCGCAAGGATCTACATTGTACAGCAGTAGGAACAAAGTTAAGGTAACCTAGAAAGTATCTCATGGTACGCAGTAAGGATAACTGTGAAGGTACCAGCAAGGGTTATAATACATGGTACATGCACAGGAACAACTGTGAGGGGTAACTAAAAGTATCTCTGGTACAGCAGTAGGAACATCTTGAAGGTACCCCAGAAAAGGTTCTACATGGACAGCAATCCAGAACAACTGTAAGTAACCCCAGAAGTATCTACATGGTACAGCAGAAGAAAACAACAATAAAAAGGTACACCAAAGACATGGAGATTCAATAAAGTTCTTAATTCGTTAAAACATGTGCTAATTTTGTCCACCAATCAGATTTTATTTAAAACATTTGAAAGCTAACATCTGATTGTTTGGGATCAAAAATTGCACCCTTTTTAATGATCTAACGTTTATTGAAGACCCTGATTAGTTCCACAATTTTTCTTTTACTTTACTTATACTCACAATGTCAACCAAGATAGGTTTGTGAGGATAAATATTTGAACTATTGAAGGAGATTTCTAATTTCCTTTGGTTTACCAAATAATATCAGCATTTTAAGGACTCAGTAACATTTTTTACATTTTAAACGAAGCTTGGAAATTCTTCATGGATTGATTGGGTTTAGGAGCTGTCTTCTTGTCCATTTTATATGTGTCCCTTGGCTGGAAATCTCAAGCTTTGTACTAAAATGGTCATTTTATTTAATAAAACAAGCATAATTATATTATTGATACATGATGTCTTTGGATTTAATGTTTGAATTCGCTCAATGACTTTACATTGGCAGATATAAGAAAATGTACATAACATATAATAACTCCCAGATTAGTAGTAAATGTATGATAAATATCTCCTTATGCCTGAAGAAATGAAAATCACGGTTTAAAAGACTACTACTTCACTTCCAAAGTGAACTATTCCTTAATGTATTGCTTGAATCATTGAGGTTTAAGGAGTTCTGCCTTAACACCTCCCTATTCTTCATCTTTAGTCAGTCAAGAGTTTACTTTGCCGCGGAGATCGTGCAAAAGGTAAGTTTTTCTTGATCTTCAGTCCCCTGCTCCTGAGCTATGATTGAAAGAACGGAAGGTAAGGCATGCTCGTTTACATTACAAGTAAAAGTCCACTTGGAATAACTATTCCTTTAATAAATCCTTATAAATATGTCCTAAAATCCACCATGCAACCCTGTTATTATAGGTATATATATCACAATATATCGCGTGCTCCTGATACCATGCCAAGTGAGTTAGTTAGTTGGCTACGTATGGGGAACCACCAAAGAGACATCTACCTTTCCACAATCACACGCCATGCAATAACATACATAAATGATACCGACACATCCATAAACATAAGATACATAAACATACTAAAGATGTTTCCCCTTTTCGGTATTTTCATCTCCATCTCACCGCTATATACTATCAGGAGATTCAATCCTAAAAGATATATATATCTTACAATTGCAACTTAGCTTCAGCTTATTTCTAAATGTTCTTCCCTACAGATCATCTAACCTCGCTGTGACAGATAATAAGAATACCATAAGATAAATGTGTTTTTCTTTTATTTCAAATAGGTCAATTGTAAGCCTGTAACAAGGAAGAGATTATGACATAAAAGATGAGTTTTCATTTAAACTATTCCATCAGTTAAACTAAGTGATTACCAGCCTTGTTTCCCCGTAATGGACTTTGAGTTCATTTCAGGTTTAAATAAAATTAAGAACACTTTTGGGGAAAAATAACACTCCCAGAAGTCCATCACTTGAGGTCATTACTCGAATATCTCCACGCTGACAGTGTTTTCCCTTGGTCTCATATAGGCCGGGATCATTGTGATCCAAACACTGCAGAAGACGCAGCATGCGAAAGTGATGTACCTTGGCCTCATTAAAACTGTCGCGTAAGGTCCGAGCTAAAAATGCTAAAACAAACTAACAGCTGCCATAAGCCCCATATAACCATAACTGAGTACAAGGCAATAGCTTATCCCTCATTGCATTGAATGATGAGTTGTTTCCATGGTAGTGTGAATGTCCATATCCTATAGTAGGAGACAGGGCCAACCAAGTGATACAAATTAATATTTTGAATGGATGACAAATCCGGACTACAGATTTGGACAGTTTTAACTTCCCACATATTGACTCCATAGCTCCCAGTCTTGTTGGCTTTGAATCACTGTAACAATGATTGTCTTGGGCTATGATAGAAGAACAAGCTATGGAGAAGGAGATTCCAACGTGATCATACGTAACATGCAGGTTATATCCACAGGACGTCCGATGGAACAGAAACACACTGAGGAAGCTCATTGATGGAGACAAGGAGGATGAAAGCTTATTTTCCTATTTTGTCTCTCACATTGGGGTGTCCCTGAATATAATAACCTCCCTAGTACAAAAAGAGTTAAATTAAAAAAGGACAGTTGTAATGTAAATAAACATGATATGACATCATTGGAGAATGGAGAAAATCCTCTGTCTAGAGATACACTGGTTCTTCTTATCATTAGGCTTTCATGCTGTGCATCGAATGCAACGTCACTGTCGCAAGAGAACAAACTAATGACAAAATGGTGATCCAAAAAATATGAAATTAAATAACAACCGCCCTTTACTTAAGTATGTCCACCCCCCCAATTTTTTTTATATTTATTTGGCAACCCTCCAAAACCTCGACATAAGCAAGGTTAATAAATTCCAAAGAGCTTCTAACAGTATTACCCACTCCCTTCCCTAGGCATGAAACTGCTGCTCCGTAACAGAATCCAGTAAAAGGGCCAACTGGCAGCCAATCACAGGAGACGCTGCTGATCCTGCCCCTTTTTTCTTGCGTTTGTAACGGAAAAACAAGAAAAAGCATGCTGTGGAAAGAAGGCGGGTAAAGTACGGTAGAAGTATCTTGGAATTTTCTAACCTCATGAGGATGAGGTGTTTTGGGGGGTGCCAATGAAATATAAAAAAGTTTTTTTGGGGGTTGCATCCCCTTTTATAGGATAAGATTTAAAAGATTCAGAGACCTGGACCTTGCCTCTCTCCTTGCAAGGTCCAGAAAACAATTTTTTCTTTGTTATACTCTGAAGTATTGCAATTTAGATCATTTATATTCTCCATTTAAGAAAATATGTGCCCATAGCGTGCCTTGTGTTTTGTAAGATAAACTTGTGTTTGGAAATTCAAAATTGTGAGTTAGTATAAAATCAATACTTGACAGTATAAAGTACTTTGTGCTTCCCTCCGTTGTAGCCCCCTATATCATGTTGATGCAGAATTTTAATAGTGTGGATGCAGGTATATTTTAATAGTCTTTTAACATTCTTTGATATAATCTTCTTCTCTCTCTCTTTAAAATTAAAATCAAAATCACCAATCACACCCCCCCCCTTACCTCGGTTTGATTGTAATGTTTTAATCTCTCTCTTGATCCTTTAATGCTCGTCTTTACTTACTGATTGGTTATGATTGACTCTACCTTTCTTTCCTTCTTTTTGATGCCTTTATTTCCTCTGTAAGTACGTGGACATAAAATACCGTTTAAAACTGTGAGTTTGCGCCAAAAATTTATTTTAGATCTATGACACTTTTTAATTTTTCAAAGCGTGATGTATTAACCTTTGTTTAGAACAATTTTAATTAGAATTTTTTACTTAAATTATGGATCCTTGTGTGTTTTTTTCTATTTTCTCTTTGGCCTCCTCATATTCTCTAGGAACTATCTGCCATTTTTGTTTTGCTGGTGGTTGTGCATTGGTTTTTTGGGGGTGGTGGGGGCAGCCTTGGTTGGGTTCGTTATCCATCCCCTAAGAAAATGCATCTCATTCATAGTTGGGTGATGGAAACAGAACCCAACTAAGTGGCCCACCAAACCAATACACAACCACAGTCGAAAATGGACCCAGACCTAAGAATAGAGGATTCCTTTTAGACCTACGTAAAACAAACAAAGTCATACACAGAGACTCTATTTATCTTAAAATACTAACTAGCATAATTAGAAATTATGGACATGGGAAGTCGGTACTGGTGCACAGTAGATTGAGCTCCCTCTATACCAGCATCAAACCCAAACAGGGGGCTACAAGCAATCAACGAAACATTAAAAGAGGATCTATCTATCCGGAATCCAAGGAACTTTATAACTGCAAGTTTAATTATACTAAACTCACCAGTTCTTTATTTCCAAAATAAGTTTTGTCTTACAAACACAAGGCACTGCTATGGGCACAATTTGCCCCAGTTTACGCTAACCTATTCATGCCCAATGGGAGAAAATTCAAATTTTTAAAAGTACTTTTATGGCAATATTTTTTGTATATGGCAACGTTTTATCGATGACATTTTAGTTGTGTGAAAGGAACAGAGATATTTTTTAAAGAATTGTCATAACTGGAGATAATAAATGATCTAAATTTGCAATTACTCAGAGTAACAACAAAGAAAAAAAAATTTCTGGACCTTGAATTATATATAGAAGTTCAAAAATAAGATGACTCTTGTGCCCCTAGAGAACATTGATTGTTTAAGGGGATATGATAAATACTGAATACTTGCATAGTGTATGTTTAGTGTGTTTTTATTAAATATCTTTCTGGGACATTGGCACTTTTACTTTGTGTTTGAGGTAACTAAATAAGCTGCTTCTGAACATTAAGACTGTCTAGACCTGCATCCTTCTTAACCTTTGCTGCTATACCACTCATTGAAGGATCAATTGGAACATAAGGTTAATAGACTTTCTTGTTTTTAACAATCGCTTTTACATGCACCGATTGGTTAATTAGAAATCTGAAACAGATAGGGGAGCAATGTAATTGGTAAACATGGAGAAAAAGTTTACACAGGAGAATTTGGAACAAAAATCAAAAGGAGCATTGAATAACTAATCTATTCAGTTTATGTCAGTTTTATAACCATTTAACACAAATTCTGAATATTTTTTCATTTTAAAATCAATCATTGTGTGAATAAACCAATACAGACATCCAACTATCCAGTGACATTGGAGATCTCTCCCTCGAACAATGGACACAATTATAACAGCAAAGCTGAGCTTCCAGGTATGTGGAATTTCTAAATCGGCAGACAGTATTCTGAACATCTTCCTCTAGGAATCTAAATACAAGTATAATTGTTTCGATGTGGTAAAAGGAGAACAACATATTAAAACCAATTACATACATGCAGTGGACTTGTAGATCTCTAATTTACAATATATTTACACATTTTACAAGAAAACTTGCATGAACTTGTGAAATTTGTGGATAGCTAAAGGATGGTTCACTGTGAGTGATCTTTTCGTTACTGCATTATTTGAAATAATGAAAGTACAAGAAGCTAGCCTTACCTACAGTTCTTCAATTCATTTACAGAGCCAGGAATAAACTTTAGAAATTTACCTTGCACGGCAATCCACCACCAGCTCCACTGACAGGCCCCAATTCAACTCTATAGTGAAACCCCTGCTGTAGCCGGCAGTTGATTGCATGCAAGGTAATTTGTCTAAGCTTAGTTTTTCCTGTGGTCCTGTAAAATTTATGAATGACGGGAGTAGGCAATAGCTCCATTACCTCCCTGTTTTATTTAATTAAGCATTAAAGGAATAATTTACTTCTTCTTAGTAAACCTATTTCCTTTAATTTTAAACCAATATATGTTTTTTAACACGCCATATTTTAATTTTTTTGAACTATAAGTGTATTATTAGGTGATAGAACGCTGGTTATTTGACTTACACTTTTCCATGTGTTTCGTTCCTTTCCGATTTCATTAAGGCGATCGATGTTTTACCCCCGCTGAGTGGAAGGATCCCAGGGTGTTTAAATATTCCCGTTATACTGAATGAAGATATTATCCGACCAATTATTTTGATTTGTTATAATAATACTGAAGTTAAAACTGCTCTGTTGTGATTAAAATAAGGGATGTGTTGTTCAGATAATAAACGCTGAAAGATGATTAGAAAAACTTATCAAATGTATTTAAAAAAAAAAAAAATTTCATAAAATTATAAACTCTAATCCCAGGTGCCTCCAGGAACAGCAAACAATAGAAATGGATGTACATTTTGAACATTTCCCTCCCCGACAAGTCCCTCCCTTGGCACACCTTATATAGTTTGTAAGGCCATATATAATGGGGGTACTTAGTTTGGCCTCTAGAGACTGTCACCTTACCCAAATTTCTATTCACAAGACTCTTATTGTTACAGGATGGGTCCCTCGCCATATGTTTGGAGACCAGGGTGTTGCCTGAACTACCACTCTAGTCGATTGAGTAATAATTGGCGCGCATCATCTTTAACTTAAACAGTATCTATTTATTAACACACGCACATATTAATAGAGCTGTTCGATAAGTGATGGAGTTTTCGTCCCGTTTTCAAATTACAGTTAAATTCGAAAATTCCGAAGATTCGAACTGGACCCTGGAAGTCCTATGGGAGCAAAAAATGTCCTAAAGTTTCTATCAATTTGAAGGGTGAACATAAGTAATAGTAGGTGTACTGTAAATACACAGGGACCTGAGAATGGGTCCTGGGGGAACCCGTAATAATAAGTAAAACTCATTTAAATCTCTTTTCCCTCACATCGAGTGCCTGTTTTCGAGCTTTCGCTAGGCCTATTTTTTCGAGGCGTACCGAAAATCGAAAACACTACTTTCGAGGGTTACCGAAATCAACAAATACGAGGGTTTACCGAAATCAGTCTTGTACCATTTCAGGTTGGCCGAAATCGGCATATACATTCGAGGGTTACCGAAATCACTACTTTCGATTTTCAAATTAATGATACGAATTTTTGAATACTCTAAAACCCTGAGTTTTCGAAAAAATCCGGGAGTTTCGAAAGAGTTTCAGTCGGAACCTTCGAACCCGCCGTTTCCGATTCGAAACTGGGTTCTATAAGACCCCAAAGTACATCCCTAAATATTAGGCCATTGCAATTAGCACTAGAGGTGACATAGCACTGGTCACAGATATCAATAAATACTCACAAACCAGAAACACGCATAACTCAAGAACAGCAAAAAATAATAATCCGCTTTGTTTTAGTGCCCACCCCGCTCTCAGGGTCAACTGTAGTGAATCTTCTACCCTATGGCTTGGCACATGTCCCTATTCTTGGGTGGTCTATTTCTGAGCTCTATTTAGAATTTGGTTACTAAAATCTTCTGTTGGGCTCAGGCGCTCACTAGCTATCCTACTCCTATCAAATCACTCCTGAGTGTGATCTATACATAATCTAATTTTACATAAACTTGCCTACCTTTTCTCTATGTCCCCTGGGGCTTTCCCCTATCTCGCTGGGGATCCTCAGAAAGTAGCAATAGGCCTGAGCACATACTGAATCCCTTTTATAATTTTTACAACATCAAGGCCCCTACTGCAAATCCCTGCCAAACCAAATACTACAAGCCTACTCATTTTCCCTACATAGTTAATAGCTTTTATTTCAATGTTTTCAATACCTCTCAGGATGCCCCATCTTGTAAGGACACAACAGTTAAGTTTCCAAAAACAAAATTACAAATGTATTTAACACCCTTGTCATACAAAGGGCACCCCCCCAGTTCCCTTCCATTAAAGTTCGCCTGGTTGAGTGTCCCACCCCAAAACTAAACTAAATTTAACCCCTACTGGCCCTGCTTTAAGTTTTAAAAAAAACTTACCTTACATCTCTTATGGTTTCTCCTGTAGTGTTCCACAAATGTCACAGGAAACTGAAGGGTAGGAGCTGTCTTCCTGTCACAAGGCCTCTGTCTCTACTTTTGGCCTCCGGAGGTCTGTAACATGCACAGGGAGGCCTCTCCCATCCCTTCCCTCCCCTATTTGGATGCCCTCCAGCCTGCTCCCTTTTAGATTCTATGGTAAAATTACATACTATATTTTTAAATAGTAGATAGCACCAACAATGTCCGTCCAAATTTACATATCACTTTTAAATCCCATGATCTCTCTCCCTAACAATGATATAACTAAGTCAGGATCCCCCGTATGAAATGAATCAAAAGGGTGCAAAAAACCCTTGGTTGGAGACGTGAGGTGCAGTGATGGAGAGCAAGCTAGCTGGACTCATACATACGGGGACCATGCCACTTGAAGGATGACTGACGAGTAGTGATATAGATCTTTTATAAACACGTAAAGCCTTGTTTTAGTGTTGTACTTGGAGGTTTAAATGTTATCCACAAAACACCCAAAGCCCTCCTAGACCCTCTAGGATTGGATAGTTTAATGTTTAGAGGTGGGAAGAGGAAAATATTTGGGCTGTCCAACTGCCTAAAGTTTATAGCTGAAATAAAAGCCACTTTTAGGGGCCATTATAATAACGATTTACTATCTTTCACCATTTTTCGTTTATTGCAGGACATCACAATTATATAAGTGTAATCCATAGTGGAGTTATTTCACATATGCATAAAAACCGCCTCCATTTTTCGCTTTTGCAGAAAGGTAATCGCTGACGGCTTTTCCTTATTCACGATCCTCACTGCAAAAAGAGAAATTGTTCTCTTGTTTTGACCATTGCTGCAACAAAATTTTGCACCAAATTAACAAGGGGGTGGTCTTTAGCAAAAAACCCACGAATGGTATATTATTCTCATATCTTTAATAAAATAGAGAAAATTCCCCTGGGTGGTTTATTTACGCACATTTTATATCATATCCTATTATAAAAATAGAGAAAATTCCCTGGGTGAGTTTTACACTATTTATCATATCCTATTTAAAATAGAGAAACTCACCTGGTGAGTTTTTACACTATTTATCATATCCTATTAATAAATAGAGAAAATTCCCTGGTGAGTTTTTAACACTATTTATCATATCCTATTAATAAATAGGAAAAATTCCTATGGTGAGTTTTTACACATTTATCATATCCTATTAATAAAATAGAGAAAATTCGCCTGGGTGAGTTTTTTACACTATTTATCATATCCTATTAATCAAATAGAGAAAATTCCCTGGGTGAGTTTTTACACTATTTATCATATCCTATTAATAAAATAGAGGAATTCACCTGGGGAGTTTTTACACTATTTATCAATTCCTATTAATAAAATAAGAAAATTCCGCCTGGGTTAGTTTTACACTATTTATCATTCCTATTAATAAAATAGAGAAAATCCGCCTGGGTGAGTTTTACACTATTTTATCATATCCCATTATAAATAGAGAGAATTTCACCTGGGAGTTTACACTATTTATCGTTTCCTATAATAAATAGAGAAATCCGCCTGGGTGAGTTTTACACTATTTATCATATCCTATTAATAAATAGAGAAAATTCACCTGGGTGAGTTTTACACTATTTATCATATCCTATTAATAAAATAGAGAAAATTCCCCTGGGTGAGTTTTACACTATTTATCTTATCCTATTAAAAAATAGAGAAAATTCACCTGGGTGAGGTTTTACACTATTTATCAATCCTATTAATAGAGAAAATTGCCTGGGTAAGGTTTATACTATTTATCATATCCTATTAATAAAATAGAGAAATCCCCTGGGTGAGTTTTACACTATTATCATAATCCTATTAATAAAATGAGAAAATTCCCTGGGTGAGTTTTTATACTATTTATTCATATCCTATTAAAAATAGAAAAATTCACCCTGGGTGAGTTTTACACTCATTTAATCATATCCTATTAATAAAATAGAGAAAAATCCCCCGGGTGAGTTTTAAACTATTTATCAGATCCTATTAATAAATAAAAAATTCGCCTGGGTGAGTTTTTACACTATTTATCATATCCTATTATAAAAATAGAGAAAATTCACCTGTGTGAGTTTTACACT
The DNA here is from genome assembly GCA_019447015.1 of Hymenochirus boettgeri. Taxonomy (NCBI): domain Eukaryota; kingdom Metazoa; phylum Chordata; class Amphibia; order Anura; family Pipidae; genus Hymenochirus; species Hymenochirus boettgeri. The sequence goes on along the minus strand of CM033473.1, from coordinate 298,516,191 downwards.
ATTTTATCATATCCTATTAATGAAATAGAGAAATTAGCCTGGGTGAGTTTTACACTATTTAATCATGAACTATTAATAAAATAGAGAAAATTCCCCCTGGGTGATTTTACACTATTTTATCATTACTATTAAAAAATAGAGAAAATTTCGCCCTGGGTGAGTTTTTACAACTATTTATCATATCCTATAATAATAGAGAAATTCACTGGTGAGTATTTACACTATTTATCATAATCCTATTAATAAAATAGAGAGAATTCACCTGGGACGTTTTACACTATTTATCTTTCCATTAATAAATAGAAGAAAAATTCCCCTGGGGTAGTTTTACACTATTTATCATATCCTATTAATAAAATAGAGAAAATTCCCCAGGGTGAGTTTTACACTATTTATCATATCCTATTAATAAAATAGAGAAAATTCCCCGGGTGAGTGTTTTACACTATTTATCATATCCTATTAATAAAATAGAGAAATTCCCCTGGGTGAGTTTTACACTATTTATCATATCTATTAATAAAATGAGAAAATTCGCCTGGTGTGAGTTTTACACTATTTATCATATCCTATTAATAAATAGAGAAAATTCGCCTGTGAGTTTTACACTATTCATCATATCCTATTAAATAAATAGAGAAAAATCCCCCTGGTGAGTTTTACACTATTTATATCCTATTAATAAATAGAGAAAATTCACCTGGGTGAGTTTTACCTATGTTACATATCCTGTTAATAAAATAGAGAAAATTCCCCTGGGTGAGTTTACACTATTTATCATATCCTCTTTAATAAAATAGAGAAATTCCCCTAGGTGAGTTTTACCTATTTATCATATCCTATTAATAAAATAAGAGAAAATTCCCTCCTCTGGGTGAGTTTTTACACTATTTATCATATCCTATTATAAAATAGAGAACAATTCCCCTGGGTGACTTTACACTATTTTATCATACCTATATAAAAAATAGAAAAAATTCACCTGGGGTTATTTCACATTATTTATCAATCCTATAATTAATAGAGAAAATCCCCTGGGTGAGTTTTACACTATTTATCATATCCATAATAAAATAGAGAAAATTCCCCTGGGTGAGTTTTACACTATTTATCATATCCTATTAAAAAATAGAGAAACATTCCCCTGGGTGAGTTTTACACTATTTATCATTCCTAATAATAAAATAGAAAATCCCCTGGGTGAGGTTTTAACACTATTTATCATATCCTATTAATAAAATAGAGAAATTCGCCTGGGTGAGTTTTACACTATTTATCAATCCTATTAATAAAATAGAGAAAATTCCCCTGGTGGAGTTTTACACTATTTATCACATCCTATTAATAAAATAGAGAAAATTCACCTGGGTGAGTTTTTACACTATTTATCATATCCTATTAATAAAATAGAGAAAATTCCCCTGGTGAGTTTTAAACACTATTTATTATATCCTATTAATAAAATAGAGAAAATTTCCCCTGGGTGAGTTTTACACTATTTATCATATCCTATTAAATAAAATAGAGAAATTCCCTGGGTGGTTTTACACTATTTATCATATCCTATTAATAAAATAGAAAAATTCCCCTGGGTGAGTTTTACACTATTTATCATATCCTATTAATAAAATAGAAAATTCCCCTGGGTGAGTTTTGACACTATTTATCATATCCTATTAATAAAATAGAGAAAATTCACCGGGGTGAGTTTACACTATTTATCATATCCTATTAATAAAATAGAGAAAATTCCCCTAGTTGAGTTTTACACTATTTATCCATATCCTATTAATAAAATAGAGAAAAAGTTGTTGCCTGGGTAAGTTTTACACTATTTATCACATCCTATTAATAAAATGAGAAAATTCCCCTGGTGAGTTTTTACACTATTTATCACAGCCTATTAATAAAATAGAGAAAATTCACCGGGTGGATTTACTATTTATCATCATCCTATTAATAAAATAGAAGAAAATCACCTGGTGAGTTTTCACATTATTTATCAAATCCTATTAATTAAAATAGAGAAAATTCACCTGGGTGAGTTTTACACTATTATCATATCCTATTTAAAAATAGCGAAAATTCCCCTGGGTGAGTTTTACACTATTTTACATATCCTATTAAATAAATAAGAAAATTCACCTGGTGAGTTTTTTACACTATTTATCATATCCTATATAAATAGAGAAAATTCCCTGGGTGAGTTTTAACAACTATTTATCATATCCTAATAATAAAATAGAGAAAATTCCCCTGGGTGAGTTTTACACTATTTATCCATATCCTATTAATAAATAGAGACAATCGCCTGGGTGAGTTTTACACTATTTATCACATCCTATTAATAAAATAGAGAATTCCCCTGGGTGAGTTTACACTATTTATCATATCCTATTAATATAGAGAAAATTTCACCTGGTGGAGTTTTTTACACTATTTATCATATCCAATTATCAAATAGAGAAAAATTCCCCTGGGTGAGTTTTTACCTCTATTTATTATCCATTTATAAAATAGAGAAATTCCCCTGGGTGAGTTTTACACTATTATACCATTCCTATTAAAAATAGAGAAAATTCTCACCTGGGTGATTTTACCATTTATCATATCCTATTAATAAAATAGAGAAATTCCCCGGGTGAGTTTTACACTATTTATCATACCTATTAATAAAATAGAGAAAATTGCCTGGGTGAGTTTTACACTATTTATCACATATCCTATTAATAAATAGAGATAATTCCCCTGGTGGATTACACTTTTTATCTATCCTATTAAAATCAATAGAGAAATTCACCTGGGTGAGTTTTACACTATTTATCATATCCTAATTAATAAAATAGAGAAAATTCACCTGGGTGAGTTTTACACTATTTAAATCATCTCCATTACAAAATAGAGAAATTCCCCTGGGTGAGTTTTTTACACTATTTATCATATCCATTAAAAATAGAGAAAATACTCCCTGGGTGAGTTACAATTTATCATATCCATTATAAAATAGACAAAAAATTCACCTGAGTAGTTTTACACTATTTACATATCCTATGTAATAAAATAGAGACAATTTCCCTGGTGAGTTTTCACTATTTATCATATCCTATTAATAAAATAGAGAAAATTCGCCCGGGTGAGTTTTTACACGATTTATCATATCCTATTAATAAAATAGAGAAAATTCCCCTAGGTGAGTTTTACACTATTTATCACATTCCTAATAAAAATAGAGAAAATTCCCCTGGGTGAGTTTTTACAACTATTTATCATATCCCTATTAATAAAATAGAGAAAATTCCCCTGTGAGTTTTTTTACACATTTATCATCATCCTATTAATAAAATAGAGAAAATTCCGCCGGGTGAGTTTTTACACTATTTATATATCCTATAATAAAATAGAGAAAATTCGCCTGGGTGAGTTTAACTATCATCATATCCTATTAATAAATAGAGAAAATTCCCTGGGTGATTTTTAACACTATTTATCATATCCTGTTAAATAAAATAGAGAAAATTCACCTGGGTGAGTTTTACCCTATTTATCATATCCGTTATAAAATAGAGAAATTCCCTCTGGTGAGTTTTTCACTATTTATCATATCCTATTAATAAATAGAAAATTCCCCTAGGTGAGTTTTACACTATTTATCATATCCTATTATAAATATAGAAAAATTCCCCTGGGTGAGTTTACACTATTTATCATATCCTATTAATCATAAATAGAGACAATTCCACCTGGGTGAGCTTTACACTATTATCAATCCTATTAAATAAATAGAAAAATTCACCTGGGTGAGTTTCACATATTTACAAATCCTATTATTAAATAGAGAAAATTCCCCCTGGGTGAGTTTTATACACTATTTATCATATCCTATTAATAAAATAGAGAAAATTCCCCTGGGTGAGTTTTGTTACAACTATTTTATATATCCTATTAATAATAGAGAAAATTCACCTGGGTGAGTTTTTCACATTTATCATATCCTATTAAATAAAATAGAGAAAATTCGCCTGGGTGAGTTTACACTATTTAATCATATCCTAATAATAAAATAGAGAAAATTCCCCTGGGTGAGTTTTAACTATTTATCATATCCTATTAATAAAATAGAAAATTCCCCTGGGTGAGTTTTCACTATTTATCATATCCTATTAATAAAATAGAGAAATTCCCTGGGTGAGTTTTACACTATTTTTCATATCCTATTAAAAAATAGAGAAAATTCCTGGGTGAGTTTTACACATTATCATACCTATTAATACAATAGAGAATCCGCCTGGTGAGTTTACACTATTACATATCTATTAATAAAATAGAGAAAATTCGCCTGTGAGTTTTTACACTATTTATCATATCCTAATAAAAATAGAGAAAATTCCCCTGGGTGAGTTTTACACTATTTTACATAATCTATTAATAAAATAGAGAAAATCGCCTGGGTGAGTTTTACACTATTTATCACATCCTATTAATAAAATAGAGAAAATTCACCTGGGTGAGTTTTACACTATTTATCACATCCTATTAATAAAATAGAAGAAAATTCACCTGGGTGAGTTTTACACTATTTTACATATCCTATTAATAATAGAGAAATTCCCCTGGGTGAGTTTTACACTATTTATTAATCCTATTAATAAAATAGAGAAAATTCCCCTGGGTGAGTTTTACACTATTATCATATCCTATTAATAAATAGAGAAAATGTCACCTGGGTGAGTTTTACACTATTTATCATATCCTATTAATAAAATAGAGAAATTCCCCTGGTGAGTTTTACCTATTTATCATATCCTATTAATTAAAATAGAGAAAATCCCTGGGTGAGTTTTACACTATTTATCATATCCTATTAATAAATAGAGAAAATTCACCTGGGTGAGTTTTACACTATTTATCATATCCTATTAATAAAAATAGAGAAATTCACCTGGGTGAGTTTTACACTATTTATCATATCCATTAATAAAATAGAGAAAATTTGCCTGGGTGAGTTTTACACTATTTATCACAATCCTATTAATAAAATAGAGAAAATTCCCTGGCTGAGTTTTACACTATTTATCACATCCTTAATAAAATAGAGAAAATTCACCTGGGTGAGTTTTACATATTTATCATATCCTATTAATAAAATAGAGAAAAATTCACCTGGGTGAGTTTTACACTATTATCAATCCTATTAATAAAATAGAGAAAATTCACCTGGGTGAGTTTACACTATTTATCATATCCTATTAATAAAATAGAGAAAAGTCGCCTGGGTGAGTTTTACACTATTTATCATATCCTACTATAAAATAGAGAAAATTCCCCTGGGTGAGTTTTACACTATTGATCATATCCTATTAATAAAATAGGAAAATTCGCCTGGGTGAGTTTTAACACTATTATCACATCCTATTAATAAATAGAGAAAATTCCCCTGGGTGAGTTTTACACTATTTATCACATCCTATTAATAAAATAGAGAAAATTCACCTGGTGAGTTTTACACTATTTATCATATCCTATTAATAAATAGGAGAAATTCCCCTGGGTGGTTTTACACTATTTATATATCCTATTAATAAATAGAGAAAATTCCCCTGGGTGAGTTTTACACTATTTATCATATCCTATTAATAAAATAGAGAAAAATTCACCTGGGTGAGTTTATACACTATTTAATATCTATTAATAAAATAAGAGAAAATTCCCCTGGGTGAGTTTTACACTATTTATCATATCCTATTAATAAAATAAGAAAATTCCCCTGGGTGAGTTTACACTATTTATCATACCTATTAATAAAATAGAGAAAATTCACCTGGTGAGTTTACACTATTTATCATATCCTTTAATAAATAGAGAAAATTCACTGGGTGAGTTTTTACACTATTTATCATATCCTATTAATAAAATAGAGAAAATTGCCTGGGTGAGTTTTCAACTTATTTTCACAGTCCGATTAATAAAATAGAGAAAATTCCCCGGGTGAGTTTTACACTATTTATCACATCCTATTAATAAAATAGAGAAAATTCACTGGTGAGTTTTACACTATTTATCACATATCCTATTAATAAAATAGAGAAAATTCACCTGGTGAGTTTTACACTATTATCATATCCTATTAAATAAAATAGAGAAAATTCACCTGGGTGAGTTTTACACTATTTATCATATCCTATAACAAAATAGAGAAAATTCCCCTGGGTGAGTTTACACTATTTATCATATCTCATTATTAACAAATAGAGAAATTCCCCTGGGTGAGTTTTACACTATTTATCATATCCTATTAATAAAATAGAAAAAATTCATCACTGAGTAAGTTTTACACTATTATCATATCCTATTAATAAAATAGAGACAATTCCCCTGGGTGAGTTTACACTATTTTATCATATCCTATTAATAAAATAGAGAAAAGTCGCCTGGGTGAGTTTGACACTATTTTATCATATCCTATATAAAATAGAGAAAATTCGCTGGGTGGTTTTACACTATTTGTATATCTTTTGCTGAAAAAAACACCAAATGTGTTAGGCTATTTTAAATAACAAAAGATAGGTTTCAGTGGTGTATTAACCAATTTAATACTACTTTGAACACACCCAGGGAGTATTACCTATGTACCATCATATGTGCTGAACTTAAACTTTTCATCACATTTAGCCTTATAGTGATACTGTTTGGTACGTAATTTTCGCATTTGATGAAAATTTGCCTTTTTAAAACTAGCGAAAAGAAATGTTGAAAGTTTAAAAAGGTTGTGGGTGACGTCTGTAGAAGAAAAAAATGCTAATACAATGCCCCTTTATAAATATGTCCCGTAAACTACTCCATTCGACTTTGTGGTAAATAAAATATAAAAAATCTCAGATCATATTACAGTTAAATGGCTGGAAAATATCTATCACAGTTCCAAGAATGCACAATGGCACAGCTGTTATCATATTATGTAGTTGGGATTTTAAACTATATACGTTATCTCTACACTCTATACTCAGGCTTGGTCCGCCATCTCTGGATATGAAGAAAATACAATTGTAACTCTAAGAAGAGGACATTTTTTTATATTTATTCCTTTGCACTTGTCTCTATCCTTGTAACTTTGACCCTTTGCAACATTTTAATCTATGCCAGTTAGCATATTGCACATGAAATGTAACCTTTGGACTTCACTTAGCATTAACACTTTATTGCCAGAGACTAGGAGCACTTTAGTATTATGCACTTTAGCGAACCCTTTGAAAGTTTTATTATCTTAATTTGGATGTTTTTATATATTGTGTGTTTTTAGGATATCCATGGTGAATCATGCACTTATGATGAAGTACTTTTACACTTTTATAAGCACTTTTACACTGTTTGAATTTGATTGTGATATGTATAGCTCACTGTGGAACCCTGGCTGTCAATCAACTTGCCACATGGCATGGGGGTGGAGCCTAAGGGTATATATATGGGTGTAGCACTCACTGCCAGTATAACTGAGGAAGGGTCCTAGAGTCCCGAAAACGTTTGTAGTTGTTTTTGCACTAATAAAGAAGCATTCACCATAGTAGTTTCTCCTCTACTTTTTTTCCTTGCTTGGAAATATTCTAACACGCCTGGGTACTTATAGTATTGAGAAAACACTCCACAATGTACTGACACCCCTCCATGGACCCATTGGCAGGCTAGATAAATAGACTCTAACGTTTTCCACCACCTCAGACTTTTTTCAGATTTTTGAATGGCGAACTTACGCAATAAAAACCTTTTCGCCATTTTATAAATATGATTGATCGGTTTCCACAGTGAGTATGGCAAAAAGCGAAATGGCAAAAGGTTCGGTAAAGACTTTTCTCAACTGGTTATCACTGCTTTATAATTGCGAAAAGTCCAAATTGGTAAAGACTGTTTTGAACTATTGCTACTTGTGGTTCATTTGTCTGTATCCAGAGCTCTTGTGAGGATACAAGTAATATTCATTAGTTTCCCTTCTTCCTCTACCTAATGTTTGAACTTTAGAGTGTATTTTGAATACTTAGGTTGTGATAATGGGATTAAAGGGATGTGTTAAATTGGACATTTGTGTGCTATCTGCTAATAAAAAAAATGGGTAATGTTATTTTACCAAGAATCTATGTGGATTTTTTTCATAGTGGGTGTGCCCTTTAAGGGACTTAGTTACCGTTCTCTTTTAAAGGGATGTAGATTTTTTTATATATATGTTTATGTTTACCTAATGGCACCCTCCGATATTTAGAGGAGACCCTAACCACAATATATTAAAGCGAGGAGTGCGACACCACCGTTTTCTTTCTGGACCATTAAAAACAGTGATCATATCCCCATGCAATCACTTTTCTGAACCTCCTCAAACCCTTTCTATTTCCAAGATGTCCTTTTTGTACCACAGGATTCCAAAACTGTACCGCATATTCCAAGAAGGCCTTACCAATGCTTGTAAAGCATTGAATAATTAGTTTATTATATTATTATTATTTTTAAGTCCAAAATGCATCACCTTACATTTATCAACATTGAATCTCATCTGTAAATTTGGACAATTCTATCTAGATCCCCCGCACGATCGCACACTCTGAAGTTTTTAATGGTCAACAAAGTTTTGTGTCGTCAGCAAACCCAGAAACCTGCTGACAATACCACTTCCAAATTATTAATAAATAGATTAAATAGAAGCGGCCCCCAACACAGAACCCTGTGGCACCCCACTTTATAGTCCATATGGACAAGCATGAATAAGGACAACTTTCTGCCTTCTCTCTCCATGTACAAATGTGCCACCCATGCCCAACACATCCTTTGCTGTGCAAAAAATTATCTATGCAACTGGATAGAAAGAAATGCTATAAAGTATCTGATAGGACAATCCAATTCAAATTTAAACTGTCAGCAACTGGCAAATGTGTTTCCACCATTATGGTACAATAATTTGTACTTATTTACAATTGTTTATTATTTATGTATTTATACATAATCTATTATACAATAATAAATATATAATTATATATTATAATTATCTATCAGTTTGTCACTGTCTTGTCCATATCGGGGCTGAAATACATCGACATAAAATTTGATTTTTAGCAACATTCCACCAGAGTGCTCTCTTTCTTCATTATAATATGTATATATTTATACATCTCCTCCAAATGAAGCACTCAACGGGTCTTGTAACAAATAGCAACAGCTTCCTTTATTAAATTAAACGTCTACGTGTTTCATCCCGACATGGTCGTCCTCAGGATTAAACAAACACCAAACCCATCCCCTTAAATAGGACAAACCCTCAGCCCCCCGTGCAATCCCCCAATCAAACACCTGAAGATTACCTGGATACGAGCCCAAAGCCGGGTTCTGCGCATCCACCCTACCATCCTCTATAAGACCCCCCCCTTACAACACTCCCCTGCCGCCACGTCAGCGCTAACGTAAACCATCACCATGCCCATTCATCGACAGTTGCAACGGGTAAGTATGCCCATCTGTCAAATCTCTGTCATCATCCACAGCCGGGCTCTGTCATCATCCACAGCCGGGCCTGGAGTGTCACAAATAATATTCCTCGGAGGAGCATAACCTGGCATTGGCGCATGGATCCTACTCTATACACGATTTATAAAACATTAAGAATTAAAAAGCATTACAAAGCATTAAACAGATACAAACATAGAACAACAAATCCACGGAGGCCAACAACCCCCTACACCACAGATCATAAATAAACATAGACTAGGGCAGAGACCCCGCACTATAACAGGCATTCATGGCAACCACTTTGTTCAACCTCTCGGGGCTAAAGTTTGTAACTTCAAAATCCATCTCATCTCCAATTGTAATAACCCCTTCCCCTGAGAGCGAACACACCCCCAGAATATGACAACACCATACACTTAAGCGCTGAAATATTATCTCCCTTGTCCTTAAGTGGCGTGCCACAAGATAAGTCCCCCAATTTATTTTCCATTCTCATATTCCACGTGTTGAGGGCCATACGGATAGAACTCCGTTGGTTCGCCATCCCTGTCCTAAAAGCCTTAACGTCTTTCCAATGTAGTAAGACTGCAGGGACAAGTCAACAAGTAGACTACAAACGTGCTGGTGCAGGTCAATCTATAGCGTATTTTTAATGCATTTACCTGTGTGTGGATTGTGAAAAGTCTTTGCCGGTCAGCATAGAGCTACAGGTCACACAGTTGGGGCAGCGATAGCAACCCAGGGGGCACAATCGGTCTGGAATGTTTTAGACAAATCCGTCTTAACTAGCAAGTATGGTGGTATGGTGTTTGATCATGTTCCTGGGGTGTTCTGCTCTCAGGGAGAAGAGGTTATTACAATTGGAGACAGATGGATTTTGAAGTTACACTTTAAGCCCCAGAGGGTTGAACGAAGTGGTTGCCATGAATTGCCTGTTAAGTGCGGGTCCGTCTGCCCCAGTTTATTTATGATCTGTGGTGTAGAGGTTGTTGGCCTCCGTGATTTGTTGTTCTAATGTTTTGTATCTGTTTATTGCTTTGTAATGATTTTTAATACTTAATGGGGTTATTCAATAAAGTTCTTATCGTTTAAAATGGTGCTAATTTTGCCCCAACCAATCAGATGTTAGCTTTCAAATGTTAAATAAATCTGATTGGTTGGGCAAAATTAGCACCATGAACTGCCAAGTGTTAAGGCGTGATTGGATAGTGGTATAACACCTCTAGCCACTATCCAAACACGCCCTTAACACTTGGCTGTGATATGCTAATTGGGAATTTCCAGGGTACATAATTGTCACAGATTCTTGTACAAGTCATTCTGAATTGAGAGATCCAGTCGGATGACTAGCGAAACGTCTTCAGAACTAAACTTCAAGTTTAGTTGTTCAATTGAATCACACAGATATGATAAACTAAGGGTTACTAAAAGTCAAGGCTACTTCAAGGGATACCGAAAACGAACAATACATTCTATAGGTTAGTAAAATTAACCATAAATTTGAGGTTTACCGAAAATGAACATTACATTTAAGGGTTAGGAACGATACATTCAAGGGTTACCGAAAACGAACATTACATTTGAGGGTTAGCGAAACCAAATGATACATTTTAGGGTTAGTAAAAATTAACCATAAATTTGAGGGTTACCGAAAATGAACATTACATTTGAGGTTACCGAACGTACATTCTAGTAGCGAAATGAACATTGCATTTAAAGGTTAAGGAACGATACATTTGAGGGTTACCAAAAATGAACATACATTTAAGGGTTAAGGAATGATACACATTCAAGGGTTAGCGAAACGAACATTACATTGAGGGTTACCGAACGATACTTCTAGGTTTATGAAAACTAACATTGCATTTGAGGGTTATGGAACGATGCATTTGAGAGTTAGCGAACGATACATTAAAGGGTTAGCGACAGGCTTGTAAATTCGCTATTATCAAATTTTCGAAAATTATTGAAAATACACAGCCGCGAGTTCGAAAACCGAACTAGTTTCGAATAGTTTGAGTTCGTCCGAACTCATAAAGTTCGCCCGGAACTTGGGTTTGAGTTCGTTTTTGTGTCCATCACTATGTGCAACAAATAATAAGACAAATAACAAAACTAATATGTAGCTAAAGTTTCTGTTTTCCCAATAGATTTGATAGTTAATGTTTTGTTTACTTGACAGGCAAGATTGAGCAAGATGTCTAACTTTGAATAGTGTTACTTTCTTCTCCACTTAACAGTATATTTGATTCTATTGTGATGGTCAAAGTTTCCCCTTCTCACAGATATTTACCTGGTGCCTATTATTCTGTGTTATTTTTCCAGGTGCTATATCAGTAAGTGAGCTGTACATATTGTGAAATGCGTGGGACAGAAGATTCACCGTAAAATACACACTGGGAAAGTAATAAGAGTCATCAGGGTTTTCAGTATCAATCCCAATCTTATATGTCCCACAACTCGTATTATGTAGTGTGAATTAAACCAAGATTCAAATTTATGATTCTTATTTAGATCTTCTGATGAACAGAGTGAAGTAACAATAAAAAAATCTTCAATCAAATCATATTCTGGATATGATGAGTTAAGGATAGTTTTTATAAAGTTTCTCCTTTTATTATTATCCAGATCATATGAGTAATAAGGTGACAATGACAAACTGCCATAGATACAGAAGGCTCGAAATAAAATGTCATTGAATTTCTATCCCAGTTTGGGGACAAAATTAAGTCTTCTTATAAACATTCCCTGTTGAATGGTTATTATCATTTTAATATCTGGTGTTCACATAATATAATTACAGAGGAGGATGATTTTCCAATGATCATTTTATTCTTATTTATCTGACTATCGTACACATAGTCATTGTCATTGTCAATGCTGATCCTTACAGTGAACTCAATGCAGATATTGTGATAGGAAAGATATTGTGTGAGCAGTTCATATTCTCTGTGTCCACTGATATCATCAGATGTGACAATTCCAACCCAGTTCCACCCAAAATATTTAATTAATTCTCCCCAGGGCAAAAACATTACTGTCATCACTTGGTACGGTCCGGAAAGAGATTGGTGGATATCCATATAGACCCAGAATCTGAGCAGTGGGTACGGTTGTCTCAGTGGTGAGATCTCCAATAAATCCAGCAATGTTCCTATTTTGCACACAGGAGTAATTGGGAACTGGTTCCTTAGTACCTGATAATATCTGGAATACGCTCCTCACTGCCTTCCTCATATCACCGCAGGAATCCGATACATGGAATCCCAGAGTCAGGTTGGGTAAAACCAATGGGTTCTGGTTATTTTGGTAATACCAAAACGAAAAATCCACAAACTGCACAATATAGTCCATATTAATGCTATTAAAAGAATAAATGTAACACATTCATTTACAAAAAAATAAACAACATGTTTATTGCATGAATTAAAAGAATAAGACTAAGAGTAATATTAAATCCCAAATAGCAATCATTCCATTTTGAAAGCTTAAAGAGAACTAACCTTTTTATGTTAATGTGAAAGTTTTTTTCCCCAAAACACCTACACATTGTAAGATTCTTCATTAGTATTTGCATTTAGTACAGGTAAGTAATAGATACTGTGAGTAAAAGGTTTCCATGTTGTACCCAGTTCAACTCACAAAGAGCCACATCCCCTTACCTCAGTATTTACTGTCTCTATGTACATTTTCAGAGTGTTATTTATACAGATGTCAATACACCAATATGGAATCCCTGATAAGTATAGATTCTGTAACTGACCCCATTATTCACTGTCTCTATGTACTGAGTATTTTTTCTATACAGATGTCTATCAGCAATATGGAAACCCTGATAAGTAAATATTCTGTAACTGACCCCAGTATTCACTGTCTTATCCAAAACTGTACCGCATATTTCCAAATGAGGCCTGACCAAAATGCTTTGTAAAGCAGTGAATTAGTTTATTATTTATATTATTATTTTTAAGTCCAAACTGCATCACCAGTTTCACCATTTATCAACATTGCATCTCATCTGTAAATGTGTGACAATCTACTATCTAGACCCCCCTGCACGAATCGCACACCTCGAGAGTTTTAAAATGTCAACAAAGTTTTTGTGTCTCATCAAACACAGAAACCTTGCTGACATATTCCACTTGTCCAAATTATTAATACATAGATTAAATAGAAGCGGTCCCCAACAAGAACCCCTGGTGGCACCGCCCCCACTTTCTGTCCATATGGACAAGCATGAATAAGGACCACTTTACTGCTTCATCTCTTCCATGTACAACTGTGCCACCCCATCCCAACATCTTTGCTGTGCAAAACAAGTTCTATGTCAACGTTGGATAGAAAGAAATGCTATAAAGTCTCTGATCGGACAATCCATTCAAATTTAAACTGTCCAGCAACTGGGCAAATGTGTTTCCCACCATTAGTAAAAAAAAAAAACAAAAAAAGAAAAAAAAAAAAAAGAAAAAAAAAGCAAACAATAATTTGTATTATTACAATTGTTTATTATTTAGTTCTTGATACATCATCTATTATACAATATTACATATATACTTATATATTATAAATTATCATATCAGTTTGTCACTGTCTTGTCCCACTATCGGGGCTGAAATCATCCGACATTAAAATTTGATATTTTAGCAGCCACGCAATCCCAGGAGTGCTCCTCTTTTCTTCACTTCATAATTGTTCTATTTTATACATCTCCGCCAAATGAAGCACTCAACGGGTCTTGTAAACAATAGCAACACTTTCCTTTATTAATTAAACGTCTACTGTTTCATCCCGACCTGGGTCGTCCATCAGTATTAAACAAACAACCAAACACCACCCCTAAAAATCGGACAAACCCTCAGCCCCCCGGGCAAATCCCCCAATCACACCTTAAGATACCTGGATACTAGCGCCAAAGCCGGTTCTGCTGCGCATCCACCCCTACCCTCCGCTATAATGACTCATCCGCCCTTCAACACTCCCCTGCCTGCCAAGCAGAGCGCTAACGTAACCTCACCATGCCCATTCATCGACAGTTGCAAACGTGTAAGTATGGCCCATCTTCAAATCCCCTGTCATCATCCACAGCCGGTGCTCTGTCATCATCCACACCGGGCCTGGAGTGTCACAAATAAATATTCCTCGTAGGAGCATCAACCTGGCAATTGCGCATGGGACCTACCTCTAGTAACAAGATTTATAAAAACATTAAGACTAAAAAGCATTTCAAAGCATTAACAGATACATAAACTTAGAACACAAATCCAACGGAGAAACAACCCCCTACCCACACAGATTCATAAATAAACATAGACTAGGTGCAAGAGCCCCGGCACTATACAAACAGGCCCAATTCAATGGCAACCACCTTTGTTCAAAACCCTCTCGGGCTAGTTTGTAACTTCAAAAGCCAATCTCATCCTCCAATTGTCAATAACCTCTTCAAGGAATCCCTGAGAGGCAGACACACACCCCCATGAATATGATCAAACCCATACAACTTAAGCGCTGAAATATTATCTCTCCCGTGTCCTTACAAGAAGTGGCTGCCACAGATAAGTCCCCCAAATTTAGTTTTCCATTCTCATTTTCCACTGTTGGGGCCATACGGATAGAATCAACTTCCGTTGTTCGCCATCCTTGTCCTTAAAAGCCTTACCTCGTCTTTCCATGTGTAAGACTGCAGGGACAAGCTCAACAAGTTAACTACAACGTGCTGGTGCAGGTCAACTCTATAGCGATTTATTATGCCTTTCCTTGATGTGTGATGTGGAAGTCTTTGCCGGTCAAGCAATAGAGCTACAGGTCACCACAGTTGGGGGCAGCGATAGCAACCCAGGGGGCACCACATCTGTCGGAAATGTTTTTTAGCCAAATCCGTCTTAACTAGCAAGTATGGTGTTATTGGTGTTTGAATCAATGTTCCTGGTGTGTTCTGGCTCCTCAGGGAGAGGTTATTACAATTGGAGACGAGTGGATTTTGAAGTTAACAAACTTTAGCCCACCCCGAGAGGTTGAACGAAGTTGTTGCCATAATTGCCTGTTATAAGTTGCGGGGTTCTGCCCCAGTTTTTATTTTGATCGGTTGTGTTAGGGGGTTTGGTTGGCCTCCGTAGTTTGTTGTTCTAAGTGTTTTTTTTTGTATCTGTTTATTGCTTTGTAATGATTTTTTAATACTTAATGGGGTTTATTCAATAAAAGTTCTTATCTCGTTTAAAAAAATGGTGCTATTTTGCCCCACCAATCCGATGTTAGCTTTCAAATGTTTAAATACGATCTGATGGTTGGGGCAAAATTAGCACCATGAATGCCAAGTGTTAAGGGCGTGATTGGATAGATGGATAAACCCCTCTTTAGCCACTATCCCCAACCGCCCTAACACTTGGCTGTGGATATTCCTAATTGTAATTTTCCAGGGTACATACTTGTCACATGATTCTTTGTACATTCCTTCTGAATTGAGAGATCCAGTCCGGATGAACTAGCGAAACGTCTTCAAGAACTAAACTTAAAAAATAAGTTTTTTGTGTTCAAGTTGAAACCACAGTATGATAAACTCAAGGGTTTACTAAAAGTCAAAGGCCTACATTCAAGGGAACCGAAAACGAACAATACAATTCTTAGGGTTAGTACAATTACCATAAATTTTGAGGTTTTACCGAAAATGACCTTACATTTAAGGGTTAAGGAACGATACATTCAAGGGTTACCGAAACGAACATTACTTTGAGGGTTAGCGAAAACAAATGTAGCATTTTTAGGTTAGTAAAAATTAAACCATATTTTGAGGGTTACCGAGAAATGGAACATTCATTTGAGGGTTACCGAACTATACATTCTAGGCGTTCAGCGAAAATGAACATTGCATTTAAAGGTTAGGAACATACATTTGAGGGTTACCAAAATGAAACATTCCATTTAAGGGTTAAGGAATGATCATTCAAGGGTTATCGAAAACGAACATTACATTTGAGGTTAACCGAACGATACATTCTAGGGTTTAGTGAAAAAAACTAACATGCATTTGAGGGTTAGGAACGATGCAATTTGAGAGTTAGCGAACGATCCATTAAAGGGTTAGCACGACAGGCTTGTAACTTTCGCTAATTAATCAAATTTTCGAAAATTATTGAAAAATACAACAAGGCAGCGAGTTCGCGAAAACCAGAACTAGTTTCGAATAGTTTGAGTTCGTCCGAACTCATAAAGTGTCGCCCGGAACTATGGGTTTGAGTGTCGTTTTTGTGTCCATACTATGTGCAACAAATCATAAGAGCAAATAATACAAACTAATATGTAGCTACAGTTTTCTGTTTTCCCAATAGATTTGATAGTTAAATGTTTTTCGTTACTTGACAGGGCAAGATTGAGCAGATGTCTAACTTTGAAATCTTGTTTTACGTATCTTCCCACTTAACGTATATTTATTCTATTGTGATGGTCAAAGTTTCCCCTTCTCACATATATTTACCCTGGTGCCTATTATTCTGGTGTTATTTTTCCATGGTGCTATATCAGTAAGTGAGGCTGTACTATTTGAAATGCGTGGGGACAGAAGAGGATCACCGTAAAATACACACTGGAAATAATAAGTCACAGGGTTTTCAGTATCATCCCAACTTATATGTCCCACAACTCGTATATTTCTGTGTGAAATTAAACCAAGATTCAAATTTATGATTCTTATTTAGATCTTCTGATGCACAGAGTGAAGTAACATAAAAAAATTCTTCAATCAAATCATATTCTGGGATATGATGAGTTAAGGATAGTTTTTATACGTTTTACATCCTTTATTAGTATCTCCAGATCATCAGATAATAGAGGTGACAATGAACAAACTGCCCCATAGATACCAGAAGGCTCGAAAATAAATGTCATTGAATTTCTATCCCCCAGTTTTGGGGACAAATTAAAAGTCTTCTGTATAAACATTCCCTGTTGAATGGTTATTATCTCATTTTAATCTCTGGTGTATCCACATAATATAATTACAGAGGAAGGATTAGTTTCCATATGTCACTTTTATTACCTTATTTATCTGCACTATCGTACACATAGTCATTGGTCATTGTCAATGCTGATCCTTACAGTGGAACTCAATGCAGATATTGTGATACAGGAAAGATCTTAGTGTGAGCCGTTCATATTCCTCTGGTGTCCACGGTGATCTCTCAGATGTGACAATTCCAACCCATTTTCCAGCCCAACTATTTAAATAATTCTCCCCGGGCAAAACAGTACTGTCATCACTTGGTACGGTCCGGACTAGATAGGTGGAATTGATGTTATCACCGGATTAGGAACCCGTAGCTCCGTAAACTGATCTGGGACCAAAAGATGAATAAAAACAAATGACCATGTGTAAATAAAGGTGTTAAATAGTTTCAAACGAATATAACTATGTTTTTATCTCATCCCTTTATCATATTCATATGAGTATATTGTACAATTAACTGCAAGAAGAAAAAACATTACCAATGAAAAATCTTTACTGAAAGGACCCCAGCCAGAATCGAATATAGAGATTTTAGAGTTCAGCCAAGAGACAGCAGACGTGGCTGCCGGCTGATGTAGAGAGCCAATGGGAATTCTTTTTCTGTTTTTTTTTTCTTCAAACATCACTAGGATGGTGGTGGGCCGGGGTAACAACCCCTTCCACTATGGAAATAGTAAGACTTAAAAATGCAATGAATGATCCTAAGTGTAGGAGGACGGGAGAGCTTCTCCCTGTGCATGCCATTGTACTCCCGTAGGAAAAAACTTCATGGACCCCAGATGACACAGCACCATGACAGAGCTCCTAACTCTTCACTTTCTGGGACTTTGAACCGGCACCAAGCAGGAGAAACCATGAGGAGCGAGGGTAAAAGTTAAAGATATTTTTATACACTGTACATAAATACCGGCATATTCCGCAACTCCCCACACCATAGAGCCATAGTCGGGAATAAATTTAAATTAGCTTTTTTGTGGGGCATTTAAAACACAAACATTTTCATGCCTGAGACACATTTCTAGTACGCCGACGCATATAACCGCTTAATCATAGGCTGTACCACTTCCAATTCCCCGGTTTCACTTAATACTACCACCCACCCCCCCGTGATGACGTGGCCTAAGAGATCCTCCAATATTTTGATTGTCCAATGCAAGTAGGGTGTCCGTATCTCTATGTGGATTGGTTACACCTGAGTCTAGTGGTACAAATGTTAAAATCTTCATGAGTAGAAAACAACAAATGAGCCTATTTAGGACTAAATAGACATATAGTCTATATCATGACGAGTTAACTTGTAACCATCTATAGCTCAATCATGTAACAATACACATAGAGATACGGACACCTAATTCTATTGGACAATCCAAATATTGGAAGGCTATGTCTTAGGCCACGTAACAGGTGGTATAGATCTTAAGTGGACAACGGTAATTTGGAACGCGGTTGCCAGCCTATGATTAAGGGTATGGCGGTACCTGAAACACGATCAGGCATGAAATGTCTGTGTTTTAAATACCACAATAAAAGGCTAATTTGATATTTTATCCGCGACTCTGGTCAATGTGTGTGGAGTGTGGGGAAAGCCTGCTATTTTATAGTACAGTGGACAACTGACGTCCACCGGGCCGGTTGACGGGTCCGGGGCACTCCAGCACCCGGACCACCCACACCCACCAAATAGGGTGGTGAATGCATCCTATATACTACACAAATACAATACAAGCGTGATATATTGACGAATCCGATATGGTACCAAAGGATCAACTGATAAGGTGTTTGAAAAGGCAAAGGAAGCCATCAACAGCGAACCCATCGCCCGTCCAGTGTATATACACCCCGAAACTAGGGAAACCTAAGTTGAGTGGATGTTGATACTATCATTCCTGTCCCTTCAGCACGCCAGTTTAGTAATAAAAAGTGGGGTGGCCCAACAACCTACAAGGGTTCCAGAATCCCGTACATTATATTGTTAAGAATTTATAACACTACACATTGGGTCAGTTATGGTTTAGATTTTCGTTTTTGACTCATTAAGACTCATATTACATCTTTTGTTACTGGCATGTTTACATGTATCCACATTGAAGGTAATGGCAAAAGACCTACTCTAACCAAAGTGAATCCATAAGCTCGTAAGATGGTAGTCCTTTCCCTTCATAGAGTTGTGGGCAATCTATAAAAGGCTCCATGTCCCTAAGAATGAACCACATTGATCTTTGCTGAAATCTCCCATATCTATTGCACCTAATCGTGTAAGTTTATGGGATATAATAATATGTTGTAATAACATAAGTATAATATATATATGTATTAATAATGGTGTATACTTCAAAATGTTATTTAACCCTTTCAAAAAGTCTGTGGACCCCCCAATCACAGCAGAGAGGTAATGTAATAAAGGTATTTTACCAGAACCAAAATGCGTAATCATTACGCCTGCCCCCCCTAAACTAAGGCTAAACAGACCCTTATACTTTGACTATTAGACGAATAGTTTTAAAAAGTACCAGCATGAAGTTAGTAGCACATTGTCAAAATAAATTATAAGTAGATGCGCTTCATGAAAAAAAATAAACAACATTTTAAAAGATGTCCACCCTTAAAAAAGCTTAAGCATATGCATGATTGAGGCATCAGGGCATGGAGCAAGTCAATCATTGATTGTGATGTCAGCATTCACATTCTTGATTTGACTGCAGGGAGGTAGGGAGTCAGCTTACTCTCCTGCCAGAATGGAGCCAATAATAACCCTAAAATAGTAATGGACATCTAATAGGGTACTGAATAATCAGTTGGGGGCTTGAGCAGGTATGGACCTATGGGCAGTTTTTGCGTTAAGGTGGAACTGCCCTTACTATATTTCGTTTGGTTTGTTTACCCTGTGGATATCCATTAGACCCAGAATCGGAGAAGTGGTACCGGTTGTCTCAGTGGTGAGATCTCCACTAAATCCAGCAAGTTCCTATTTTGCACACAGGAGTTAATTGGGAAAACTGGTTCCTTAGTACCTGATATATCTGGAATAACGCTCCTCACTCGCCTTTCCTCATATCACCGCCGGAATCCGCTACTGTAATCCCAGAGTCAGGGTTGTGGTAAAACCACATGGGTTCTGGTTATTTTGGTTATACGCAAAACGAAATCCATACCACAAACTGCAACAATATAGTTCGCAATTAAGGCTATTAAAAATAATAGAATGTACACAATTCCATTTACCAAAAATAAACAACCTGTAATTAAATTGCATGAATTAAAAAGAAAAGACTAAGAGTAATATTAAATCCCAATAGCAATCATTCCCATTTTGAAAGCTTAAAGAGAACTAAACCTTTTTAATTTAATGTGAAAGTTTTTTTTCCCCAAACCCTACACATTGTAGATTTCATTAGTAAGTTGCATTTAGTACAGGTTAAGTAATAGTACTGGGAGTACGACGGTTTCCCATGTTGTACCAGTTCAACTCACAACTATCCACATCCCCTTACCTCAGTATTTACTGTCTCTATGTACATTTTCAGAGTTTATTTATACATATGTCAATACCCAATATGGAATCCCTGATAAGTAAATAATTCTTGTAATCTACCCCCTTATTCCCTGTCTCTATGTATAACTGAGTATTTTTCTATACCGACTTCTATAACAGCAATATGGAAACCCTGATAAGGTTAACTAGTCTGTAACTGACCCCAGTATTCACTGTCTTTTTGTACAGATATTTTCTATAGACAGATATCTATATCAACCAATAATGGACCAATCCCTGATAATAATGAGATTCTGAACTGACCGCCAGTATTCACTGTCTCTATGTCAGAGTATGTTTCTCTACAGATGTCTATACACCAATATGGAATCCCTGATAAGTATGATGCTGAGTACACCTGACCATTATTCAACTCTCTCTATGTACAGTTATTTGTCTATACAGATTCATACACCAATATGGAATCCCTGATAAGTAATTAGATTCTGTAACTGACCACCGTAATTCCACTTCTCTATGTACATAGTCTTTTCTATAACAGATGTCTCCACACCAATAGGCATCCCTGGATAAGTAATAGATTATGTAACTGACCCGTATTCCTGTCTCTATGTACAGATATTTTCTATACAGATGTCTATACAACCAATCTGAATCCCTGATAATAATAGATTCTGTAACTGACCCGAAAAAAAAAAAAAAAAAGCAGTATTCACTGTCTCCTATGTACAGAGTATTTTCTATACCGATGGTCTATACAACCAATATGAATCCCTGATAATTATAGATTCTGTAACTGACCCCAGTATTCAACTGTCTCTATGTACAGAGTTTTTCTATACAATGTCTATACACGCAATTGGAATCCTGATATTAATAGATTCTGTAACTTGACCGCCAGTATTACTGTCTCTCCATGTACAGAGTATTTTTCTATACAGATTCCTAATACAAAACCAATATGGAATCCTGATAAGTACTAGTTCTGTAACTGACCCCTAGTATTCACTGTCTCCTATGCACATAGAGTATTTTCTATACGATGTCTTACAAACCATATGGAATCCCTGTAAGTAATAGAGTCTGTAACTGACCCCAGATTCACTGTCCTCTATTACAGAGTATTTTTCTATACAATGTCTAACACCAATATGGAATCCCTGATAAGTATAGATTCTGTACTGCCCCCCAGTTATTCAAACCCGTCTCTAATGTCACCGGTATTTTCTTACAGATGTTCTATACCCATATGGCAATCCCGATAAGTAATAGATTCTTTACCTGACCTCCAGTATCACCGTCTCTATGTAAGAGTATTTGTCTAATACAAGTCTATACACCATATGGAATCCGAATAAGTATAGATCTGTAACTGCACCCCAATATTCAACCGCTCTATGTACAGAGTATTTTCTAATACAGATGTCTATACACCCAATATGGAATCCCTGATAATACTGAGATTCTGTAACTGACCCCGTTTCACTGTCTCTAGCTCCAGATATTTTTCCTATACAGATGTCTTACATCAATATGGAATCCCGGATAAGTAATAGATTCGTAACTGACCCCAGTATTCCCCATATTCCCACCGTCTCTATTTAAAACAGAGTATTTTTCTATACGATGTCTATACACCATATGGACTCCTCCCTGATTAATGAATAGATTCTGTAACTGACCCCGTATTCACTGCTCTATGTATAGATTATTTTCTAGTGGGGTCCGGTGGGCAGGGTGTCTATAACAACACAAATGGAATCCCTGAATGTATAGATTCTGTAACTGACCCCCAGTATTTACTGTCCTCTATTTACAGAGTATTTTCTATACAGATGTCTATAAACACCAATAATGGAATCCCTGATAAATAATAGCTTCTGTAACTATCCCAGTATTTCTGTCCCTCTATGTAACAGGGTATTTTTCTATATACGATGTCTATCATACAACCAATATGGAAATCCCACGATAAGTATAGATTCTGTAACTGACCCCAGTATCACTGTCTCTATGTACAGAGTATTTTCTATACAGATGTCTCCACACCAATATGGATGTGCCTGATAAAACTTGTTACCCTGCAGTTTATTAACCAGCCAGTCTGAATCGCATACAGCCTGGGACAATACACAATAGAGCCCTCAAGCCCACAAACCAATGTTAAGTCTACTTCCAGTTCACAAACCAGCTTTATGTACAACACTCCAGTTCACAAACCAGCAGTAGTCAGCCCTTCAGTTTAAAAAACAGTGTTAGATTAGCCTTCCAGTACACAAACCAGCTTTATAATCCGCCCTCCTGTTCAATTAGTATAAGACAGCAAAACTGCATTCAGAAGCGTTTATGATGATAAGGCACTTGGTTGTCAGCTTAAATCTAAGATTAGGAGACAGATTTTGGAAGAATTTTTGAGCAATGCGCAATTCAATAAAACATTTTTTTCCAGTATAGATACACTTTAACCAGTATAGATAGCAGGAGTAATTGGGAACTGGTTCCTTACTACCTGATAATGTCGGAAATACGCTCCTCACTGCCTTCCTCATATCACCGCAGAAATCCAGGGAATAGCCAGTTGGTTAGGAAAGAATTTTATTTTTTCCTAGTGTTGATGGGCCGTAGAGGTTTTTCCCCCTTCTGTATCATCTCCTAGATTTAGCAGGAGTTGTGAGTAGGGTTCAAATTAAAATGCAAGCTCTAGGTTAAAGAGAGGGTCTAGGCTGTCTCTGAACAACGGTCACAGTAGATAGCTTTGATTTGATTTTGCCTGAAATAGAATCCTGGAGTAAAATACCTCCCTGCTTCATTAAACCCTATTAAAATGGTTATCTATCTTAGCAGAGTAGTAGCAGTAGTGTAACCAAGTTCCATAAAGTATAGCATCCCAGGTATAAATTTCTAAGCATCAACCAAAAATAACCTCACACATAGTGAGTCCCCAACCCTTACCCTTTATCAGAGACAACCAAGACCATCCACCTATCCCTCATGACAATAACTTACTCCTCTTCGCCCTTTCACAAACTTTACCATGGGGCTGCTTTTTGTTTGATAAAGGTTCATTTCATCCCTGTAATGAAAAATTGTATATAGGAAAGTCATCCCACATGCCAAAACTGCAATAGTTTGAAAGCTGATGTCAGAGTCATCCCACATGCCAAAACTGCAATAGTTTGAAAGCTGATGTCAGATTAACCTGTTATGCCGCAAAATGTTGTCCTCCTTCTCACTGCCTCTACCCACAGTCCAACAGCCATTTCATATAAAGACAGAAATATAGTGGAAAGCATTTCCAAAGTCACATGATATATAAACACTTCCAATGCCCCACCCACTCATATACTAATAATTAAGTACTCACATAATTAACTCACATAATTAACATATGGTCATTACAAAAACGTCTCAATAAAGAGAAATAGACAGCAGAAGATGCTAAGGAGGGACACAAAGACCCACATAAGTCCTTATAATATATCCATATCCGAATGCATATATACATAAAATAACTGTTGATACATACCAATTAATTATAAATACACATGAAGATCATGATTGAGGCCTGTTGGGTGCAAGGTGTTTAGTCTATGGACCCACCAGACTTCTCTTTTCCTCAACATGAGTTCCCTATCACCCCCGCGTCTTGGTCTGCACACACATTCCAGAACCAAGAAACGTAAATCCGATTCTTTATGTTGAACCTCGTGAAAATGGACAAGTACTGGTAATTTAGAATTGTGGAGTTTGATCCTAGATTTATGCTGTGAAATCCTGTTTTTTATCGGCTGGGTGGTCTCACCAATATAAATTTTGTCACAAGGACAAAGTAACGCATAAATAACATATTTAGAGTTGCAATTAAAGTATCCTCTTAGAGGAAAAACCTCCTTGGTGTGGGGATGTATGAACTCTTTGGTTTTAATCACATGGCGGCACTGTTTACAACTCCTGCAGGGAAACAGACCATGGATGTCTATACCCATTTTTTGGTCCATCCGGATGTCTGAGCCCACCAAGTGATTATATAGTGATTTCCCCCTCTTATAAGAAATAAGTGGGGGTACAGAGAATTCTCCAACAGTAGGAAAACCTTCCTTGAGTAAATCCCAGTGTCTCTTTACACAACTGTTAATCGCTGGACTTTGAAGTGAGTATTGAGTAACAAAAGGGATCTGCATCTGCCTAGTCTTAGGGCGATCAGATCTATCTTTACACACCTTAGTTAATGCCTGATTCAGAATTTTGGGGGGATACCCCCTCTGTCTGAATTTAAAATACATATCAGCCAGCTGTTGAGACCTTCGTACTGGGTGGGAGACAATTTTAGTCACTCTCCCAAATTGACTAATAGGTAATGATTTAATGGTATTACCAGGATGGAAACTGGTGTACATAAGTATTTGGTTACGGTCTGTGGGTTTGGAATACAGCTCAGTTTGAAACCCAGCTTCTTGTACCACCATGACATCTAGAAAAGAAATGCGTTCTGTACTACATTCTAGAGTATATTGAATATTAGGATGCAGTGTGTTTAAGATATGATGGAACTCCAAAAAATTGGAAGCACATAGACGAGATCCACCTCCTGCCGAAGCATAAAGGCGTTGGCATATGACGGGGTGACATTGGACCCCATGGCTGTACCGCGCAATTGCTGATAATAATCCTTGTCGAACCTAAAATAAGAACGGGTAAGTATAATGTCCAACATACCTAGAAAAAATTCAATTTGATCAAAGTTATATATATTACTCCCAATTAACAGTTTCTCGCAGACAGCAATCCCTTCGTGGTGGGGTATAGAGGTATACAAGCTACCCACATCTAATGTAGCCATCAGAATAGGCACTATGGTAGCAACCTTCACACTAGCCAACATGTTGAGAAAATCCTGGGTATCACAGAGATATGACACCCTGTACCAAGGGCGCAAGAGCCCTGTCCAGAAGGACGGCCAGAGGGCAGAACACAGAATCTATGCCTGCCACAATGGGACACCTGGAAGCTGGACAGGGTTTTTGTGCACCTTGGGCAGGGTATAAAGGACTGGAGTGACCAGATTAGACACCATTAAAGTGTCCTTTAATGACATATGTATCACCCCTTAACAAAAAGGTTCCAAGTGGTTCAATCGTGTGTGCCGGTGTTCGTAGTGTCCATGCTGTAAGACACAATATATATAAATAACAGAATCCAAAACTGCACTCCACTGCAACATGAAATTTATTGTTACACTGTCGACATGTGCAACGTTTCGGGGTCCATTGCCCCTTTCTCAAGCAAACAGTGTTGGGTCACAGCCCACAAAAACTGAAATGTTACAACCTTCATTCTGTAACAACAAATACCCTTGGGACACGCCCTCCAATTACCTCACATCCACTTTTTGTTAACCCCACAAGTACTGGATAGGTACATACATAATAATACATAATAAGTAAATATGGGTTGTTGTACCCAAACCTATCAACATAAGTAATGTCAGAGAAACAAAGGGGGCAACGTGGAACATTGTATACAGCAAACAGAGTAACATTATAAATCTAACCAAACTATAAAAAAACATGTAAATCATAATCTTTATTAAGACTATTCAGGCACAGGGAGCCCAAATGATGTATCCACAAGACTTCCCTTTTCCTGAGAAGTAACTCCCTGTCTCCCCCTCTCAATGGTCTATCAACAGTTTCTAACACACAGTACCTAAGTTCATCCTCATGGTGTCCAGAGGTTACAAAGTGTTCTGCCACAGGTAACTTAACATTTCTTTTCCTAATCGAGGATCGGTGCTGTGAGATTCTACCCTTAACCACCTGGGTGGTCTCTCCTACATAAATCTTATTGCAAGGACAAGCTATACACTAAATAGCAAAACTAGTATTACAGGTGTAAAACTCTTTGTGTTTAAATGTCTCCCCCGTCACAGGATGTTTCCTCTAATTACATATCTGCAATGTGTGCATGATCTACACGGGAACATACCAGTGAGATTAACTTTAATTCTAGTCTCTCTAGGAAGTACAGAATGTACCAGTCTGGTATATAATGTGTGTCCCTTTCTATATGAAACCACCGGGGGACCATAAACTCTTTTGTCAAAGGATATGCTTCCTTAAGTAGAAACCAGTGACGTCTAATGGACCAATAATGGCCTCACTCTCCTTGCAGGAGATTTGGGAATCCAGTTCTATTGAAGAACGGGAGGTAAAGGAGCTGTGCCTTACCTTCCGTTCTTCAATAGAACAAACAAGAGCCAGGAGAGAAGGTAAGAAACTTACCCACTCGCTCCCTCCCCCGGCGCTTAGTCTGACAGGTCCCGACGGACCTTGTCTTCTATGCGCATAGAAGACAATGTCCGTCGGGACCTGTCAGACTACACGCCAGGGAGCGAGCGAGCGGGTAAGTTTTTACCTTCCTCCTGGCTCCTGTTGTTCTATTGAAGAACAGAAGGTAAGGCACAGCTCCTTTACCTCCCGTTCTTCAATAGAACTGGATTCCCAAATCTTGAGTGGAGATACCCTTTAAGTGCCTTTTAGAATTGGTTATGCATAACTCTTATGTTCTCTTTGATCGTACATACTATAAACAGTTAAGAGGAACCTCAATGGGTTCTAATGTAGCTCCAGCATACGCTAATGCGTTTATGTGTACACAGGAGGATGATCTTATCTATGTGCTTCCACTATTCCAGCAGTTTTGTGTTGGATGGTGGAGGTACATAGACGACATCTTCTTCCTGTGGAAGGGTGATGTGACTAGACTTATACAATTTTATGCTCTACTTAATCAACTTCATGCGAATATTGAGTACACATTAAACTTTGATGAATCGGAGATTACGTTTTAGGATGTGAGGGGGACAGATTAACCACTCAGCTTTTTACAAAGCCGACAGATCGCAATATTGCTGTATTCCAGTTTTTATCCCTCACACATGAAAAAGTCTTTACCTATTTCGCAACTGAAAAGGATTGATCGTATTGTTAATGATCCGGATAGAAAAGAGTTTTTTCAGGAACAAAAAAACACTAGTGTGACTTCAAAGAGCCAGAGTTGTGCCTCAGAATGTTAGTTGTGGATTCGCCAGCATAACTTAAATTTTTGTTATTTTACATATGTATTATGATAAAATGTCAACACAATGACATTGCCAAGTGTGCCACAACCTGAAAAAGTTTGTGAACCACTGATCTAGGGTATCCCATCACTTTGGTGGCAAACGCTGGGTGTTTTAGAAATAGTTTCCTTTCTAAGGTGTGTACAAACCAATTCGTATATGAGGGGGCTACAGCCACCTCCATTGACGTACCTTGTCGCTGCCAATAGGAACTGCCAATAGAAATCTGAAGTAATTTAGCACTACTGACAGTCACCAGTATATTTCATGGTGGCTCAGATTAGTATCCGTCAATTTTTCCTCATTACATCATTATTCGGGATGCATGTGTATAGACTATGGGTATCTATTCCACATAATATATTACTGGGTAATGTCTCCTACTTTTGAAGTTTACATAAGAGATCTGTAGTGACTTTTAGACATACATCAATTCCTTAAACCAAGGGTTGTAGAAAATGATCTACATACTCAGAAAGTGGTTGTAATACCGACTCATTCCCCAATACAATTGGTCATTCCCCCATACAATTGGTCTGCCTGGGGGTTTTATAATCCATTTATGTATCTTCAGTAAGTGATAGAGAATTAGAACTTCAGGATGTTTAGGATGTTACATTGTTGTCTATGATACATATATGTATATGTGAGTCAATACATTTTTTACCTCGTTCAGCACGAAAATGCGGCAGTAAGAGGAGAGCGGAGGTGAGTTTAACATCTCCCTGAGAGTTTGGTTTACCACCTTGTCCATTGGGTTGGTTCTGGAAACACATATTAAATGTAATTTTTCTAGTGAATTTAAGGAAGTCAATTTCCCACTGTATATATTCAATCTTATACCGAGGGACAAATTCCAACCCAAGTACAGTATTTTCAGTCTCATTTAAAGGGTATGTTGAGATGTTAACCTCTATGTTTACCCCTTTCATCGTATCTTTCTTTTTGGATCTTGTTTACCATTTTAGGCCATAAAAAGGGTTTTTAAAAAGGTTTTTAGCCAGAAGTGTGCACCCAAATTTATGCATTAAGTTCCATTTTGAGTTTGTTTGTCTCTGCATATAATGATGCAAATGGACATGTGGGAAATCAATATTTAGAGGTTTCTTTTTATTTGTACCTTTACAAACTTATTTCTAAGTTTACATTTAGTGGGTTTTCAGAAAATATGTTAAACACATAACATTCTGTCTCAGTTTACACCCACGCATGTAGCATATTGATTGATTCAGTATATTGAAATTTAGGTGTGCATTTTACTTGTCATGGCAGTTTAGGTTTTCTAACTCTGAAACATGCTGCACTCTGAAAATCTGCTAAAAGCATGACATTCTATGAAGGACTGTGTCCATAATTCATATGTATAAAAGAATAGAATCATTTGATAACCAATGTTGTGTATATTACAAAAATATATAGTTTGTGGGGGACATTTTTGACATTAGGGGGTGTTTATTTTGAAAAACCAAAACATGCCCACCCTAAATGACAACTTTTAATATATGGTACCTCTTCCTTTCCCACCCCCAACCGCTGAGTTAGATCTTTAAAAAAAGCATCTGAATCATACTTACAGCCCTTTGTTCCCACAGCTATCTTCTCTGGCTCTCTGCTAACCAAAAACATC
Organism: Hymenochirus boettgeri; assembly: GCA_019447015.1. Taxonomy (NCBI): domain Eukaryota; kingdom Metazoa; phylum Chordata; class Amphibia; order Anura; family Pipidae; genus Hymenochirus; species Hymenochirus boettgeri. The sequence continues at coordinate 298,486,472 of CM033473.1, read as the reverse complement.
AGAGAGGGGATAGGACCGGCAGCCGCGTCTGCCGGTCAGCCAATCACTTTGCTGTGTGAAGGGGTGTGAAGACAGATGTACTGTAAGGATTTTTTTAAACTACACAGTGGGGCCAGCAATCAAATTTTAGTTTTGGGGGTGGGCATTCTCTTTAAAAATGCAGAGCTGACTGAATGTGTTAGTGTAATTAACCTTGCATTGGTTCTCTTCAGGGATAGTTGGTGTGCACCCATGCATGTAGCATACCATTTTATTCAGGAGGGGTTAGGCTTTCATATTTCTGTGATTTTGATAAATAGTGTCCTCCGATCGCTACTGGGGTGGTAGATTGTTTTTTTGCAGCCCTGTACAGTAAACATAAAATATACGGCGCTCCTGCAAAATGGACGGGCAAGGAGTGGTTTAAATGTTTCAATGGGTGGCACTGAACGGGTTAAAAATTCCCTTAACAATCTATTTTAGGAACATAGAAACTATTGGCTATTTACTACTACTGTCCTTAGATCCTTACATGCAGAATGCTTTCAGCAAGACAATCAATCATTTCAAACAAAATCAAACTTACTGACTACAGAATTCCTATTTGAAGTGCTGGGTCTAAAAATCCATTCATAAATACTAAACCAAGCTACTTTGATATAGCTCAGTAGTAAATAGAGATAGCCAAACTCACTTGAAATCCAGTCCGCTTGCAGATTCGGGGATTTTCAAAAAAATTCCAAAAATTGGAAAAAATTTAGAAAAACTGAAAGTTCCACCTAAAATTAAGATACAAATATCAATGGTAACTTACTGTAAATGACTCAGGGACCTGGAAAATGGTCTGGGGAACACATATCAATGCTCAAAATAAACATTCCAGCACGGGAAACTTCACAATCTTCCTATATTGGCATTTCGCATAGTATTTTTGAAATTCTTCGAAATTTCTAGAAATTTCAAATTTACAAAATCAAAATTTTTTAAAATTTTGAGAAATTTTGAAAATATTCTAAAATAGTTACACAGTTGGGAAAAATCTGTGTTTGGGTTTGGATTCGGGTTCATCTCTAGTAGTGAATAGACCACCAGGCAATGACCAGGCAATGAATATGATCTGGTATTTTGGGGCGGTTTAATGTTAATTTTACATTATTCTTCCTGAACGGCCTGAAATGGACTGAAACACGTCATTCTCTATGTATCAATAAATATTGAGATTGATTTAAAAATAAGACCGTGAGTGCTATTGTTCGTGGAGAGTTGTGTATATTGGAGGAGAGATACCGGGGCTGTCTGAACCAGTCTGTGGAGAGTAACCAGGTTGGATATATATATTTTTATTTATATTAGTAAAGAAGAAGTTCCTCTTTTTAATATCTCTATTTTATTTAATTTAAAATACTATAAAATTTAACTCTTATAGACCATGTCCCCCCTCCAACTCAAATTTCAATAATTTAACTCTTATAGACCATGTCCCCCCTCCAACTCAAATTTCAATTTAACCTAATAACCCCCAAAACAAAGACATGATTAGGTTTAAAGCTCCGCAGAATTCAAGATAACCTAATTGTATCCAGATGTGACAGTCTTTTCTTTCACAGATGAATGAGGGGAAATAGTTCTATTTTCAATCTAATAACATTAAACATTCAGTGTACAGGGGGTTAACACAGCCACTGCTTAAATCACGCTACGCCCATGTGAATGGAATCAAAACAAGTGAAATTATCTGTTACTTTGGGGTTTATTTTTCTAGTAACCTGCAATCTATTTCAGACACTCCACTTTTCTAATGACTCTTATATTGTGACTGTGAGGGAAAAATTCAAAATCACTGGCATCCTCAACACGAGCTCGTGGTGTTGAGAGACGTGCATAGGGTCTTTTCACCCGGTGATTTAAAAATGTGCTGGCCAGTACAGAATTTGTTTTATTTAGGGAAGGCTCCTTTATATAAGAGCTCTTTCGAGAGAGGGTATATATGCTCTCTTGGTTGTAGGGGAAAATAAATACACGTAGAGTGATACACAGAATAATTCTATCAAGTCACAATTTAAGATGGGGAACATAGTAAGTAATCAAGATAAACATGTAACCCCTGCGGCAGTAATGGCTGAAAAATATGGGGAATGGACTGTTAGTCCCATACCAAGTGGAGTGAGATGACCAGGTTGGCAGGTGAAACCCTATATTCTATATCATTGCAGGGAACATTTCATTTGTTCAGATGGGTACACTTAGAAAGTAAATATATAGACCACAGCTCAATAGAGACACACACAGCACACACAATACACAGCGCACTCTCCCTTTAGAATAAGAAACACATTGCCATATGTTTTGTTAAGCTATAATGAAATCCTACACCACGTCAAATTGACGAAGCTATTGCTGTAATATACAATTGTTGCTGTACTATTAATGTTGGTAACATGGATGATTTAATGAAACAGTTAAAATTTCAGTGGGATCATATCATTATTACAGAGGATAATAAGTGCACGATTCTCCCCTGTAATAAAGAAACCACATAACCCCTTTAAAAAGAAACAAGGTTTGGAATGAGGGAACCAGATGGTTTAGATAAAGATAAACATGTAACCCCTGCAGCAGTAATGGCTGAAAAATATGGGAATGGACTGTTAGTCCCATACCAAGTGGAGTGAGATGACCAGGTTGGCAGGTAAAACCCTATATTCTATATCATTACAGGGAATATTTCATTTGCTCAGATGGGTACACTTAGACAGTAAATATATAGACTGTCAATAGAGACACACACAGCACACACAGTACACAGCGCACTCTCCCTTTAGAATAAGAAACACATGGCCATATGTTTTGTTAAGCTAGAATGAAATCCTACACCACGTCAAATTGACGAAGCTATAGCTGTAATATACAATTGTTGCTGTACTATTAATGTTCGTAACATGGATGATTTAATGAAACAGTTAAAATTTCAGTGGGATCATATCATTATTACAGAGGACAATAAGTGCACGATTCTCCCCTGTAATAAAGAAACCACATAACCCCCTTTAAAAGAAACAAGGTTTGGAATGAGGGAACCAGATGGTTTAGATAACAGCCGTTACATGCTTAAATCAAAGACCAAGTAAATATGGGTTAGGTTAACAATGTAAAATTATAATATGTCTAATGAAGGTATTTGACTTATCTGTAGGTTCTATCTTCATTTACCCCGGAATTTAACAAGATTAGAAATAAATTATAGATTTTTTTGATTGGAAATGTAGTAACAATCTAGTTGAATAGTGTGTGGTAGAATGCAAGGATTGGACTCAAATGAGTTCCAGATGTTGGTGTGTTTGGGGGGGGGGGGGAAAAAAAAGGAATTTTTTGTCAGCGCCAGCAAAGCAGCTGATCTGTTTCTTTAATTAAACACCCTTGGTTCAACAAGTGAATACAAAATCATTTTTAAATGGTTTCAGATGGAATCTGTGTTGTTAATGTAGAAGTTGGGAAATGTATATGAAAATGAAAAGTTTACAGAAAGTAATGTGTATCTAATTTACATAGAAGGAGGAACCTTGGAAAGAGAGTTATAATTAAAAGTATGTTGGACATGGAAAGTATAGGATTTGTGTGGTGATGAATTATATGTTTTTTTAACGCTGGAAAACTGATATGTTACATTTTATCTTCCCTTACAGGGAGTAGAAAGTACATTCTAGGTTTGGTCTGTGATTAGACTGTGATGGACTTATAGAATAAAGCAGAATATGTAATGTAAAACTACCGGACTCAACTAAACCTTTCCAATTGTTTTGAGCTGTTTTAGGAAATACAGGGAACGGCGTTCTTTGCCAGGAGACCCCATCTGGATGACGAGTGGTGGCATATGAGAAGCTACACCTGGATCCAGTTATTCAAGGAGCTCTCACCTGTATTAAAGTGGTAGCGGCAGCAGCTCTCCTCACTGAAAAGGTAGCAGTTATTCGCATAGGGTAACCACTAACTGTATATACTTCACATGCAGCAGCAGCAGGAATCATTCAATGTGCGCAGACACAGCATATCTCCTCAGCACGCCTAGGCAAGTATGAGTCTATCCTATTAGAGTCTGGGGAAGTAGAGGTTGAACGCTGCACAGTCCTCAATCCAGCCACCTTCCTCCTGCCAGAGGACGGTGATGCCAAGACGGTGTTAGAGGACCATGATTGTCTACAACTGATGGAGCAAGAGACTAGCCAATTGTCTCTGGTAAGTGAGGAGCCGCTGCAAGCCCCTGACCTTACTTTATTTGTAGATGGTTCCAGGTTATATGTAGATGAAGCTCCACGCACCTCCTATCACATCATATCGCCAACAGCTGAAGGTTTCACTACATTAGATGCTGGCCGATTGCCACCTTCCGACTCAGCACAGCAGGCGGAATTGGTCGCATTGGGTAAGACATGTGTACAAGCTTCAGGTAAGACTGCTAACATTTACACTGACAGCAGGTATGCATATGGAATTGCACATGATTTTGGACCCATCTGGAAAAACAGAGGATTCAAAACCATGTAAGGTACATCAATCAAAACCTGGGTAGAAGAAAAACTTATTCAAGAAGGTCTCCTTGCCAATAAAGGTGGCCATCTTGAAGGTTAAAGGCACCAACAAGACTCAGTCCCTATGAGATCTTATTTGGCTGGAAGCCATAGACAGGGTTATACTATACTCATCAGATAGAGGCAATGCACTATGATCTGTGTTCTTATGTTATTACGTTATAGAAGGAGCTTACTACAGTGTATCTTCATGTACATGACAGTTTACCAGATGTAGAGAACCAACAACATCCTGTAAAGCCAGGCGACTGGGTGATGGTCAGAATGTTCCAAAAGCGTTCCCTTGGCCCACGATTCGAAGGTCCATACCAAGTGCTACTTACAACTGCAACTGCAGTGAAACTAGAGGGAAAGCCAACATGGCTCCATGTCAGCCACTGCACTGCAAACAGCGTCTTCAATACAATACCCAAGATCCTGTGTACAACCTACCGTTATAATGCTAAGTTTATGCTTTTTATCATTTATCTTGTTTGCCTGTCAAGTTAGTCATGTGCAGGGTGGTGAATCTGACCTGCACATCACTAACGTATATCTGTATACATCACTGTCAGAAGCTTCTGTTCTTCCAAAAATAATAGATCATGAAACTAACACTATAAAGGAAGAATACATGTCTCTAATATCACCATGCTAACTGTACAGTACAGACTTTACACAGCCACTCACTATAATGGGAAGCTATGAAATAGAAGATCCAGCTTTCCCATTATCATGGGAACAGGATCTTCTAGGGGGGGGATAAATACAGGGAGAATACATACAGGGACATGGAAGTTTAAATACAATAGATTTCATAAAGTAATACACCATTACCAACACCATACTTGCAGTGTATTTGGGAATAAGTAATTGTGACAATATAGCTGTAAGTACATTAAATGACACTCCTGTAGACCAATATAGTAACTATTCATGTAATGATAGATGTCAGGAAAATATACAATGATTCCAATACATAATGACATGACAAAGGATCTATTTCATTTGTAGAAATAAAGCATAGTCGTGGCTACCAATGTGAGGCTGGGTAGAAAGTACTCTAGGAACTGTAATTCCTGCCATGAGGGTAAGGTAGAATATTACATCACTGGTCTCAGTACCTGATTATGATATATTACAGTGCACCTCCACAGAAGGGTTAAATCATACAAATCAGCATGACATAGTGAAAAGGGAGCTCTCAGTGATACAGATAAAGCGTGGATGTGGTTTCCACCATGGACAGGCTGGGGATAGAACTTGCTAACAGACTAAATAAATAAGCTGAAATAATGGATGGGATTGTTAATGAAACTACCAGTGCTATACGTGTTATTAATGATGAAAAGCCTTACAGAACAGAATGGCATTGGACTACATCCTAGCAGCCCAAGGAGGTGTGTGTGTCCTTATTGGTGTGGAATGTTGCACTTGGATTGAGGATTCCCATGACCCAGTACTATCTCACCTTGCTAAAGTGGACAGTTTACAACAAAAATTAAGAGACATTTCTAAAGAACTGATGGAATCCTTTCAAGTGGCTCGGCAACATTGGATCTTGGCTCCACAATGTCTTTGGCAATTTTGTGACTTTCTTACTGACCATTGTTATTGTGATTATTTTGATTGTCATAATGGCTAAAATACTTGTTAAATGCTGTATGAATATGGAGTCAAAGATGATCAACACACACACCTACTGACAGTTTAAATCTAATAATGGAGTATATCTTTTAACCATGATAATTTCTTGAGAGATAGATATACATAAAAATTAACACATTCTATGCCTAAATATAAAGGCAAATAAATAAAATGTTACATATTATGGGTGGTACAGGGATACCATTAGGGACCCATTATACAACAGGAAGTGTTTACTATTTACTATGGTTACCTTGTACATAACAGGTAACATCTCACCTCTCATATCCATTAACTAAGATAGGGACAGGACAGATGAATGTGAGGCAGGGAATGGAAGGTGATTTCCCAAATCCAGTTCCTTCCTGTCACATGTGCACCACAAGGGTGGCACATGTTACAAAGTACCTGCCAGGGGATCACAGTCATCTGAATAGGTAGGGTGATGGTTTGTGATCGTAAATCACGATCAAGAGGGGGGAGTGACAGGTGGTCACCCAGGGTCCCTAATATAGTTGATAATAATGTATAATTATGCCCTAATCAGATATATCGAATTAATGGCCAAAGAGTTAAAATGGTTAGGACTACAAGGCTTTAGAGGTATTGGACTATAAGGCTCTAGAGGTGTAGGACTACCAGGCTCTTAAGCTATTGTTTAGAACCAAAGTTTAAACGGAGGAGATCTGGGAACTTTAATATTGTGTCCCTTGGTGCATCCTTAATATTGTGTCCCTTGGTGAATTTTCGGGGGCTGATTTTGGCTTGTAGATTCGGTGTGCTCTATCCATTAGTAATTCCTGTGGTGAGACATTGGGTAGTAGCAGTTGGAATACTTCTGTTAAGTAGTTTGTTAGTTCGTTTGTTTTGACTGTTTCTGGGATGCCTCTTACTTTCAGATTATTTCTTCTGCTTCTGTCTTCTAAATCAGCTATTTTTAGCTTTAGTGTTGTAGTGGTTGTGCATCCACCAGTGAGTTGAATGCATCTGTAAATTCCGCCATTTTTTTTTCAGTATGTGCTGTACGTAGTTCTAGTTCAACTACATATTTTTTGATTGTGGAGAATATTTCTGTTATAACCTACCCCTGTAGTGGATTTCTATAGGAGGAACTGTAAGATTATAGTCTTATAATCTTACAGTTCCAGGAGGAGAAGGAAACCAGAAGACACAAAGGGGTAGGTTATAATAAATAATGCACCCGAACTGTAAATTATAAAGATATTAGAAGTCACCTTGGAGTACCGTGTCCTGTATAAAAGGTACTCGGCCTGCGGCCTCGTACTTTTATATGTTCACGGAACTCCTCGGTGACTTCTAATATCCTTATAATTTACAGTTGGGGGTGCATTATCCACTATATATCTGACATCATTGCCCTTGCATGTGTTATCAGCATTTCCTTTAGAATGGAATCTGTTACTGGTATGTCTGATACTGGGACTTTTGCCATTATTTTAGTTAATGAAAGTTTTGGTTCTTCTGTTTTTTTGTTTGCTTTGTAAGGTGGTGAGTTTGTTAAGTCAATTTGGCTTTCTGTGTTTTCTTCTATATTTTCATTTAGTGTACTTTCTTGCGTAAGTTCTTGTTTTGTTTTGTGTTTTGTTTAGTAATTTGTTTATTTGTACCTTTTTTTTCCCCAGGTGAATCTGTCTCCTGTCTGCTGCTGTGAGCTGGAGATGAATCCAGAGTTGTCGGCACCATCTTGGATTTTGTCACACATCTGCACTGGGAGTTAAGCCACGCCCCCATTTTACATAAACTTAATTCAAGATGGATCTCCTAAAAAGAATAAGATACTGGGTTTAGGGATTAATAGATCAGTACATGTAAATATATTCCCAATGTTTTTAGCTCTTTTGCAAGAGAACACAGGAGGGTTTTTAAACAGGGCTCCATATTCTGGATTGATCCATCTTGAATTAAGTTTATGTAAAATATTGGATTTCCTTCTTTTGAAACAATGAAACCAGATAACGCCTCTTTTACGTTTAATCTATATAGATTTTACTGTTATACACTTGCACTTTATAGGCACTTCATATTTATTACCTTTATTATAGTACATTGTTGCACATTTATGGTTTTACTTCCTATTTTAAACCATTCAGATGTCTAATTATAAATTTTAGGTCATATTGTGTTGTGCACTTATCACCTGATGAAGGGGGTTCTACCCTCGAAACATTGTCACTGTTGATGTTTGGCTTATAATAAGCCCACTCTAAATGACGGTCAGCCAATCACAGATGTGGCTGCCGGCTGTGAAGACATCACAGATTCAGAAGCTTTTTTTTTTAGATCTAACTCAGAGGTTGGGGGTGAGAAAGGGAGAGTTACTATATACCAGAAGGATATTAGGCTCATTGAAGGCTAGTAATAGAAGGTAGGATGCAGGGGGAAAAGGGCTCCCCTGCACTTGCTACTGTCCTCTCAGAGGACCAGGAAGATGCAGCAACCTTTCACACAGGAAGACAGCTCCTACTAATCAGTTTCCAGGACTTTTTCAGAGGCAGTGCAGGAGAACTATAAGGAACATAGATGTATGGTAAGGATTTTTTTAAACTACACAGTGGGGCCAGCAATCAAATTTTAGGTTTGTGGGCGGACATTCCCTTTAAAAATTCAGAGCTGACTGAATGTGTTAGTGTAATTAACTTTATGCATTGGTTCCCTTCAGGGATAGTTGGTGTGCACCCATGCATGTAGCATACTATTTTATTCAGGAGGTGTTAGGCTTTCATATGTCTCTGATTTTGAAATTCCCCCCACAGTTTTTAGGTAAATAGTGTCCTCCGAATGCTCCTGGGGTGCTAGATCTTTTAGTCCTTTACAGTAAACATAAAATATACGGCACTCCTGCAAAATGGACGGGCAAGGAGTGCTTTAAATTTTTCATTGTGTGGCACTGAATGGGTTAAAAATGCTGTTAACAATCTATTTTAGGAACATAGAAACTATTGGCAATTTACTACTACTGTCCTTAGTAGAGATGGCCGAAACTGCTAAAATCTGTTGCGCCTGTGGATTCTCGGATTTTCCCAAAAATTTAAAAATTTGAAAATCCGCATAAAACCCATTTAAGTGAATGGGAGAAAAAATCTGCACAGATCCGCCTAAATATAAGGTAAAACAGCAATGGTAACTTACTGTACATGGCTCTGGGACCTTGAAAATGGTCTGGGGAACACGTACATATACCCAGAACTAAAAAAATAATAACTTTCCTCACAATCGCATTTTTTTCCGAGCTTCCGCATTCTATTTTCGAGACACGTTCGATATATTTTGAAAATTCGATAATTCAAGATCTGCCGTAGAACCAGGTTTGGTTCCACAATCCGGTATGTTAGTATCTCTAGTTAGTATCTCTAGTTAGTATGCCAATCAGAATTGTTTACAATAAGATTCAAATCTAATTGTAATCAATTCTGACTGGGAAAAGAATGTGATTGGATGGAATATCAATTAGATTCTTTCTGAAAATTCTGATTGTAACCAATCAGAATTGGTTGCAATCAGATTCTTTTAGAAAGTTCCCCAGACCATTTCCCAGTGCCCTTTACAGCAAGTTACTGTATAATTTTGCCAAATTTTCAAAAAAAATTCTTTAAAAATTAAAATTTTCTAGAATATTCGAAATTTCTAGAATCTTTGAAATTTCCCGGTTTTTCGAAAATTTTTGAACACAGTTCGGAAAAAAATTTGGAAAGCGGAATTCCGGAAAATCTGACAGATCCGCAATTCGCGGATCTCGGAAATCCACCATGGATCCAGTTTCAGATCCGCGAACTGGCCATCTCTAGTCCTTAGACCCTTACATGCAGAATGCTTTCAGCTAGACAATAAATCATTTCAAGCAAAATCAAACTTACTGACTATTCTGTCATATTTACAGTACTGGGTCTAAAAACTCACTTAGATCCATTCACAAATGGATTCACACAAGCTACTTTGCTATAGCTCAATAGTAAATAGAGATAGCCAAACTTACTGAAATACACATATCAATGCTCAAAATCTCTAAAATAAACCTCCTAGAAATTTCACAAGCTTCCTATATTGGCATTATTACAAATAATATATTACAATATTGAACATTTTTACAATAATCTAATTGTAATTAGACTAGTTCCGCAGTTGGGAAAAATCTGGAAAAGTCTGCTAAGTCTGATTTCTGCAGTACCCGCTGTGGAACTGGGTTTGCGTTTGGATTTGGGTCCATCTCTAGTTGTAAGCTAAATTTACCACCAGGCTATAACCAGGCAATGAACAGGCAATGAATATGATCTGGTATTATGGGGCTGCTTAAAGGGCAACTATAGTGAAAAAAAAACTTTGTCTGTATACAATGTATAGATCACTTAGTATAAGCTGCCTTACTTTCATGTTTCTGTGTGGCTTCGTTTCTTCACACTGGCAAAAGTTTGTACCAAGGTGTGTAGTCCCCCTCCCCTCTCTGTCTACTCCCCCTCAAGCAGTGACGGGCTGTATACAGAGTCCGAGCATTGTCAGTTGAAAGGACTTTAAATGAAGTGCTGACATCCTGTTGACCCCTCCCTTTCAGAGCTAGACTGCAAGCAATCAAAGTGTGGAATAAAGTAGCAATATGCTGAAGGGAGGGGCAGAGGGGGAGAGAGGAGGACAAGTGGTGCTGAGATTCTTTACAAGTAAGTTACTGAACTCTGCCTGTTCTCTAACTTTGCTAATTGTTATTTACTTTTTACCTAAAGTTCATATCTCTCCCCCTGCTTAGCTGAGATCATAATCACTGAAGAGAGAGTCAGTGTAACAGCAGCTTGTAGTGAGACCTTCACAAACACAGTGACACTGCTTGTTGTCCTGTTACATTTCAGTTGCTTTAGTCTATATATTTCATACATTGCACTGTGTGTCTTGTTTGGTATATAGTCTGTATTACTGTATTATATATACTGTATTAGTGTTCCATTTGAGTCACTGGTTTTGTATGTAAGATTTTTTTTTTGGGGGGGGGGCTGTTTTATAGTGTGTTATGCTCATATTGCTGGGTTAATGGTTTATTCATTGTGTTTAGCACTACAGCATTTGACTATATGTTGCACATGGTACATATAGTGTGGGTGAGAGTGTGTGACAGTACTGCAGGGGAGCTTTGGATTGTGTGGGTGTGTGCCTTTGAGTGACAGATGAGGTGTAGCAGCTCCTACAAATCACAGCATATTCAAAGGCTTATATCTCGGGGACTATGTAGAATTTAAAGAAACTAAAGGTACCCTGGTGGATGGGATGACTTATAGAATACATTAGAAGAAATTAAAAAAACAATTTTCTCACTATAATTGCCCTTTAATTTTAATTTTACATTATTCTTCCTGAATGGCCTGAAATGGACTGAAATGGGCTAAAACATGTCAATTCACTATGTATCAATAAATATTGAGATTGATTGAGAAATTAGAGCAGAGAGTGCTATTGTTTGTGGAGAGTGGTGCATATTGAAGGAGAGATACCGGGCAGTGTGAACCAGTGTGTGGATGGTCATATATGTACTTTTTTATTTATATTAGTAAAGAAGAAGTTCCTCTTTTAAATATAAAAAAAATACTAGAAAATGTAACTCTTATAGGGAATAAGTTAACCTAATAACCCCCAAAACCAAGACATGGCTAGATGTAAAGCTCCCTGCAAGGCTTCTCAATATACTAACCAGCATTTGTTCCCTCGCCTGTCTTCTGCTGCTGTTCCGTGCCTTTTCCATGCATGGTGATTGGCTAAGCCACAATGCATAAAAAAATGCACAAAGCCGCAGCAGAAGATAAGCAGGGAAAGATTGCTGGTAAGTATACTTAAGTAAGTATACTCCCAGAAAGTTTTAGGCTAACTCTAAATCTTAGTTTGGGGTGGACATGCCCTTTAATATAAAGCTGTACATTGCTACCAGATAATTTCTTTATATTATTTTATTATTATTTTTATTATTACTTATATTAACTCAATTCAACTGGTAGAGACTGACACGTCCCCTTGTACCCACCCATCTCTGTGCTGCTGATTTCTAAATTGCTCTGCAGATACAGATCATATAACCTCTCTGTGACAGATAATAAGATACAATAAGATAAATGTGTTTTATTTTATTCCAAACAATGTCAATATGTATAGCCTGTAATAAGGAAGAGATCATGACATAAAATGAATGAAGATAACCTTGTTTCAGTTAAACTATGTCATCTTATGGTTTTATACTATACGGTGATTATAAAGTGATTACCAGGCCTTCTTTCCCAGTAATTGGGACTTTGAGTTCATTTCAGGTTTAAATAAAATTAAGTAACATTTTGGGCAAAAAATACATCCCAGAAGTCCAGCACTTGAAGTCATTATAGTGAATATCTCCACGCTGACAGTGTTTTTCCCTTTGGTGCTCAGATAGGCCGGGATCATTGTGATCCAAACACTGCAGAAGAACAGCATGCTGAAAGTGATGTACTTGGCCTCATTAAAACTGTCCGGTAAGGTCCGAGCTAAAAATGCTAAAACAAAACTAACAGCTGCCAGAAGCCCCATATAACCAATAACTGAGTAAAAGGCAATATCTGATCCCTCATTGCACTGAATGATGATTGTTCCAGGGTAAGTGTGAATGTCCATATCCTGATAGGGAGGAGAAATGGCCAACCAAGTGATACAAATTAATATTTGAATGGATGAACAGATCAGGACTACAGAGTTGGACAGTTTAACTCCCACATATTGACTCCATAAGCTCCCAGGCTTGGTGGCTTTGAATGCAATGTAAACAATGATAGTCTTGGCCAGGAGAGAAGAGACAGCTATGGAGAAGGAGATTCCAAAAGTGATTATACGTAACATGCAGGTTATATCCACAGGGTGGCCGAGGAACAGAAACACACTGAGGAAGCTCAGTTTGATGAAGACAAGGAGGAGGAAGCTTAGGTTCCTATTATTGGCTCTCACAATGGGGGTGTCTCTGAATATCAGAAAAATTCCAAGTACGAGTAGAGCTACAATTAATGAGAGGACAGTTGTAGATGTGAAAAACAATGACGAAACATCATTAGAAAATGGGAGAAAATCCTCTGTTTTGACAATACAATGTGTTTTCTTACTATTAGGCCATTTCGTGTCTGGGCATCTGTCACAATGTTCACTGTCTAAAGGGGGGGGGAAATGATGACATATGATGGTGAAATCTGAAAAAATATGAACACTTATTGCAAGCATCCTGTTATGTAAAGGGAAAAAAATGGATAAAATACAACTTAAATCAGACTGCAAATCAATATTTTGTTGGAGTATTCTAGCAGCAATTGTTAAGAAGATCTGGATCTCTGAAGAACAAAAAAAAAAAGGTCTACTTGAAAAATGATACCTTTAGGTCTGTCCACTCACTCCTACATAGTAATTGAGGTTGAATAAAGACACCCATCCATCAAGTCCAACCTTTTCAATCTCCTTTTTAACAATACCTAACAGTTGATCCAGAGGAAGGCAAAAATCACAGCTAAAAAGAAGGGGAAAATGCTTTCCTGACTTCAAACAGCAATTGAAACGTATCCCTGGATCAACCAGAACTACAGTATATGTATTAATACCAGTAATTCTCAATATTAATTGACTAATAGGTAATGATTATGGTATTACCAGGATGGAAAATGGTGTACATAAGTATTGGTTACGGTCTGTGGGTTGGAATACAGCTCAGTTTGAAACCCAGCTTCTTGTACACCTGACATCTAGAAAGAAATGCGTTCTGTACTACATTCTAGAGTATATTGATATTAGGATGCAGTGTGTTTAAGAGATGATGACTCCAAAAACTGGAGCACATAGACGAGATCACCTCCTGCCGAAAGCATAAAGGCGTTGCATATGACGGGGTGGCATTGGACCCCATGCTGTACCGCGCAGCTTGATAATATCCTTGTCGAACCTAAAATAAGAACGGGTAAGTATAATGCCAACATACCTACGAAAAAATTTCAATTGATCAAAGTTATATATATTACTCCCATTAACAGTTTCTCGCAGACAGCAATCCCTTCGTGGTGGGTATAGAGGTATACAAGCTACCCACACATCAATGAGCCATCAGAATAGGACACTTGGTAGCAACCTTCACACTAGCCAACATGTGAGAAAATCCTGGGTATCACAGAGATATGACACCCTGTACCAAGGGCGCAAGACCCTGTGACAGAAGGACGGCCAGAGGGCAGAACACAGAATCTAGCCTGCCACAATGGGACACCTGGAAGCTGGACCAGGGTTTTTGTGCACCTTGGCAGGGTATAAAGGACTGGAGTGACCAGATTAGACACCATAAAGTGCTTAATGACATAGTATCACCCCTTAACAAAAAGGTTCCAAGTGGTTCAATCGTGTGTGCCGGTGTTCGTAGGGTCCATGCTGTAAGACACAATATATATAAATAACAGAATCCAAAACTGCACTCCACTGCAAAATGAAATTTATTGTTACATGTCGACATGTGCAACGTTTCGGGGTCCATTGCCCCTTCTCAAGCAAACAGTGTTGGGTCACAGCCCACAAAAACTGAAATGTTACAACTTCATCTGTAACAACAATACCCTTGGGACACGCCCATCCATTAACTAACATCCACGTTTGTGTAACCCCACAAGTACTGGATAGGTACATACATAATAATACATAAAGTAAAATATGGTTGTTGTACCCAAACCTATCACATAAGTAATGTCAGGAAACAAAGGGGGCCAACGTGGAACATTGTATACAGCAAAACAGAGTAGTAACATTATAATCTAACCAAACTATAAAAAAACAGTAAATCATAATTTTTATTAAGACTATTCAGGCACAGGGAGCCCAAATGATGTATCCACAAGACTTCCCTTTCCTGAGAAGTAACTCCCTGTCTCCCCCTTCAATGGTCTATAAACAGTTTCTAACACCACAGTACCTAAGTTCATTCCTCATGGTGTCCAGAGGTTACAAAGTGTTCTGCCACAGGTAACTTAACATTTCTTTTCCTAATCGAGGATCGGTGCTGTGAGATTCTACCCTAACCACCTGGGTGGTCTCTCCTACATAAATCTTATTGCAAGGAAAGCTATACACTAAATAGCAAAACTAGTATTACAGGTGTAAAAACTCTTTGTGTTTAAATGTCTCCCCCGTCACAGGATGTTTCCTCTAATTACATATCGGCAATGTGGCATATCTACACGGGAACATACCAGTGAGATTAACTTTAATTAGTCTCTCTAGGAAGTACAGAATGTACAAGTCTGGTATATAATGTGGTCCCTTTCTATATGAAACCACCGGGGGACCATAAACTCTTTGTCAAAGGTATGCTTCCTAAGTAGAAACCAGGAGTGTCTAATGGACCAATAATGGCCTCACTCTCCTTGCAGGAGATTTGGGATCCCGTTCTATGAAGAACGGAGGTAAAGGAGCTGTGCCTTACCTTCCGTTCTTCAATAGAACAAACAAGAGCCAGGAGAGAAGGTAAGAAACTTACCATCTCGCTCCCTCCCCCGGCGCTTAGTCTGACAGGTCCCGAGGACCTTGTCTTCTATGCGCATAGAAGACAATGTCCGTCGGGGACCTGTCAGACTACACGCCAGGGGAGCGAGCGAGCGGGTAAGTTTCTTACCTTCTATCTGGCTCTGTTTGTTCTATTGAAGAACAGAAGGTAAGGACAGCTCTTTACCTCCAGTTCTTCATATAGAATGGATTCCCAAATCTTGAGTGGAGATACCCTTAAGGCCTTTAGATTGGTTTGCATAACTCTTATGTTCTTTTGATCGTACATACTATAAACGTTAAGAGGAACCTCAAGGGTTCTAATGTAGCTCCAGCATACGTAATGCGTTTATGTGTACACAGGAGGATGATCTTATCTAGGCTTCCACTATTCCAGCAGTTTGTGGTTGGATGGTGGAGGTACATAGACGACATCTTCTTCCTGTGGAAGGGTGATGTGACTAGACTATACAATTTTATGCTCTACTTAATCAACTTATGCGAATATTGAGACAACATTAACCTTGTTGAATCGGAGATTTACGTTGTAGGATGTGAGGGGGACAGATTAACCACTCAGCTTTTTACAAAGCCGACAGATCGCAATATTGCTGTATTCCAGTTTTATCCCATCACACTGAAAAAGTCTTTACTATTTCGCAACTGAAAAGGATTGATCGTATTGTTAATGATCCGGATAGAAAAGAGTTTTTCAGGAAAAAAAAACACTAGTGTGACTTCAAAGAGCCAGAGTTGTGCCTCAGAAGTTAGTGTGGATTCGCCAGCATAACTTAAATTTTTGTTATTTTACATATGTATTATGAAAATGTCAACACAATGACATTGCCAAGTGTGCCAAACCTGAAAAAGGTTGTGTGAACCACTGATCTAGGGTATCCCATCACTTTGTGGCAAACGTGGGGGTTTTAGAAAATAGTTCCTTTCTAGGGTGGTACAAACCAATTGTATATGAGGGGGCTACAGCCACCTCCATTGACGTACCTTGTCGCTGCCAATAGGAACCCAATAGAAAGCTGAAGTAATTTAGCAACTATGACAGTAACCAGTATATTCATGGGTGGCTCAGATTAGTATCGTCAATTTTTTCATTCATCATTTATTCGGGATGCATGTGATAGACTATGGGTATCTATTCCACATACTATATTATGGGTAATGTCTCCTACTTTTGAAGTTTACATAAGAGATCTGTAGTGACTTTTAGAATACATCAATTCCTTAACAGGGTTGTAAGAAAAATGATCTACATACTCAGAAAGTGGTTGTTTACCGACTCATTCCCCAACAATTGGTCATTCCCCCTACAATTGGTCTGCCTGGGGGTTTTATAATCCATTATGTATCTTCATAAGTGATAGAGATTAGAACTTCAGGATGTTTGGATGTTACATTGTTGTCTATGATACATATATGTATATGTGAGTCAATACATTTTTTACCTCGTTCAGCACGAAAATGCGGCGGCAGTAAGAGAGAGAGCGGAGGTGAGTTACATCTCCCTGAGAGTTTGGTTACCACCTTGTCCATGGGGTGGTTCTGGAAACACATATTAAATGTAATTTTCTAGTGAATTTAAGGAAGTCAATTTACCCACTGTATATATTCAATCTTATACGAGGGACAAATTCCAACCAAGTACAGTATTTGTAGTCTCATTTAAAGGGTATGTTGAGATGTTAACCTCTATGTTACCCCTTTCATCGTATCTTCTTTTTTGGATCTTGTTTACCATTTTAGGCCATAAAAAGGGTTTTTAAAAAGGGTTTTTAGCCAGAAGTGTGCACCCAATTTAGGCATTAAGTTCCATTTTGAGTTGGTTGTTCTGCATATAATGATGCAAATGGACATGTGGGAAATCAATATTTCGACGTTTCATTTTGATTTGTACTGTACGACCACTTATTTACTAAGTTTCACATTTAGAGGGGTTTTCAGAAAATATGTTAAAACACATAACATTCTGTCCAGGTTTACCACCCACGCATGTAGCATTATTGATTGATCAGTATATTGAATTTAGGTGTGCCATTTGAGTTGTCATGGCAGTTAGGTTTTAACTCTGAACACAGCTGCACTTGAACAATCTGCTAAAATGAAATTCTATGAGGACTGTGTCCATAATTCATTAGTATAAAGAATAGAATCATTGATAACCAATGTGTTTTTTTTTGGATATTACAAAAATATATAGTTTGTTGGGGACAGTTTTGAATTAGGGGGTGATTTCATTTTGAAAAACCAAAACATGCCCACCCTAATGACAACTTTTAATAATATGGTACCTCTTCCGTTTCCCACCCCCAATTCGCACCATGAGGTAGATATTTAAAAAAAGCACTGAATCCATACGCTACAGCTTTGTTCCACAGGCTATCTTCTCGGCTCTTGCTAACCAAAAACATCAGAGAGGATAGGACCGGCAGCGCGTCTGCCGGTAGCCAATCACTTTGCTGTGTGAAGGGTGTGAAGACAGATGTTACTGAAGGATTTTTTTAAACTACACAGTGGGGCCAGCACATCAAATTTAGTTTGGGTTGGGCGGGTGGGCATTCTCTTTTTTTAAAAATGCAGAGCTGACTGAATGATGTTAGTGTAAGTAACCTCTGCATTGGTTCTCGGTCAGGGAAGTTCGTGTGCACCATGCCAGCTAGCAACCCTTGTTATTCCAGGAGGGGTTAGGCATTCATAATTTTGTGATTTGTAATCGTGTCCTACGATCGATACTGGGGTGGATAGATGTTTTTTGCAGCCCTGTACAGTAAACATAAAATAACGGCGCTCCGCAAATGGACGGGCAAGGCGGGGTTTAAATGGTTCAATGGTGGCACTGACCCCACGGGCCCCCCCCGTTAAAATCGCCCGTACAATCTATTTAGGAAACATAGAAACTATTGGCTATTCTCCACTGTCCTTAGACTTACTGAGAATGCTTTCAGCAGACAATCAATCATTTTACCAAATCAAATACTGACTACAGATCCTATTTGAAGTGCGGGTCTAAAAATCCATTCATAAATACTAAACCAAGCTACTTTGATATAGCTCAGTAGTAAATAGAGATAGCCAATCCACTTGAAATCCACAGTCCGCTTGCAGATTCGGGGATTTCAAAAAAAAATTCCAAAAATTGGAAAAATTTAGAAAAACTGAAAGTTCCACTAAAATTAAGATACAAATATCAATGGTAACTTACTGTAAATGACTAGGACCTGGAAATGGTCTGGGAAACACATATCAATGCTCAAATAAACATTCCAGCACGGGAAACTTCACATCTTCCTATATTGGCATTTCGATAGTATTTTTGAAATTCTTCGAAATTCTAGAATTTCAAATTCTCAAAATCAAAATTTTTTAAAATTTTGAGAAATTTTGAAAATATTCTAAATAGTTACACAGTTGGGAAATCTGTGTTTGGGTTTGGATTCGGGTTCATCTTAGTAGTGAATAGACCCACCAGGCAATGACCAGGCAATGAATATGATCTGGTATTTGGGGCGGTTTAATGTAATTTACATTATTCTTCTGAACGGCGCTGAAATGGACTGAAACACGTCATTCTCTATGTATCAATAAATATTGAGATTGATTTAAAAATAAGACCGTGAGTGCTATTGTCAGTGGAGAGTTGGTATATTGGAGGAGGATTACCGGGGCTGTCTGAACCAGTCTGTGGAGGTAACCAGGTTGGATATAGTATTTTATTTATATTAGAAAGAAGAAGTTCCTCTTTTTAATATCTCTATTTTATTTAATTTAAAATACTATAAAATTTAACTCTTATAGACCATGTCCCCCCTCCAACTCAAATTTCAATTTAACCTAATAACCCCCAAAACAAAGACATGATTAGGTTTAAAGCTCCCTGCAAGGCTTTGAAATATACTAACAAGCCTCTTTCCCTTACCTGTCTTTTGTTGCTTCCGTGCCTTTTTTCATGCATGGTGATTGGCTAAGCTGCGATGCATAAAAAAATGCACGCGAGCAGCAGAGATAAGCAGGGGAAGGATGCTGGTAAGTATACTAAGAAGCCTCGCAGAGAGTTTAGGTTAACTTTAAATTTAGTTTGGGGTGGATGACAGGTGGTCACCCAGGGTCCTAATATAGTTGATAATAATGTATAATTATGCCCTAATCAGATATATCGAATTAATGGCCAAAGAGTTAAAATGGTTAGGACTACAAGGCTTTAGAGGTATTGGACTATAAGGCTCTAGAGGTGTAGGACACCAGGCTCTTAAGCTATTGTTGAACCAAAGTTTTAAACGGAGGAGATCTGGGAACTAAGGGTATTCTGGGGAAATCTGGATACAGGAATATGGGGTACAAGGTTTAAGTGAAGGGGTTAAAGTTATAGGTTCTACGTCTCCTTAATGAAAAAACACAATATAGTGCTGGGAGGGGACACAAACCTCTTCGATAGGTCTCTTTGTTCCCATGAATGTACGCCTAACATGTGTTGTGAATTATGTAACATCCTTAGTGTGATGTCATTTTGCCTATATAAACCAGTGAGCAGGTCTCTGTAAGGGGGGCTACTGACATACACAGGATCTGTCAGTAGTCTCTGCATATGCAATAAAGGACCTCCTTCTTTTATCAATTTGGTCTCTAGAAGTGACATTATTATTATTCCTGGGGTGACAAACAGGTACCCTTGTCGGACTGACATTCAGATGGAGGCACTGCTGAGATATTTCTCTTTAAGGGTACAGTCCAGCAAAGGATCTGAGCGGAGAGATGATGGGAGTGATAGGTGGACAAATCTTCACAATGCATGGTAAGACCATTTTTTGGTTTTATTCGACTTTGTCTATCAAAATCAATCCCTATCGGCCTAAGAGTCTCTGCTGGAATGTCATCCTCAGTCAGGTGATGTCACTCTCTAGAGTTTATGTTGTAATTTTGTCTGTCTTAATACTAACAAACTTGGGTGACTGGGAGTTGAATTTTTGTCTAGTAATGCTCATGTTTCATGTTTCATGCAATGGCCAATAGTGAGAATAATTCTGTTAGATTTAATTGTAATTGTCACCTAAGACTGTGTATTGTTTGAAATGTTCAGGAAAGTTATGATAATGTTTGTGTAGATTGTGTAGATTTTGAAGTCGTTGTTGGAAGGAAAGGGGTTAATTTTTAAAAGTCTGAAGTTAGAGCACGAACATAATTTGTTACAGCTGTGTAGGCAGAATTTCAAGATAACCTAATTGTATCCAGATGTGACAGTCTTTTCTTTCACAGATGAATGAGGGGAAATAGTTCTATTTTTCAATCTAATAACATTGCAAATTATTCAAACAAGGGAAGACTTGTATTAGAATTTGTTATAATACTTTGTATGGAAAAGCCAATTGTATGCTCTATTATGCTATGGGAAAGTGTATATTGTGTCTGTATAATGCTGTTAAACATTCAGTGTACAGGGGGGTTAACACAGCCACTGCTTAAATCATGCTACACCCATGTGAATGGAATCAAAACAAGTGAAATTATCTGTTACCTGGGGGTTTATTTTCTAATAACCGCAATCTATTTCAAAACAATCCACTATTCTAATGACTCTTATATTGTGACTGTGAGGGAAAAATTCAAAATCACTGGCATCCTCAACACGAGCTCGTGGTGTTGAGAGACGTGCATAGGGTCTTTTCACCTGGTGATTTAAAAATGTACTGGCCAGTACAGGGTTTATTTTATTTTATTTAGGGAAGAGTCCTTTATATTAGAGCTCTTTCGAGAGAGGGTATATATGTATATGCTCTCGGGATTGTAGGGGAAAGAAATGCACGTGAGAGTGATACACAGAATAAAATCTATCAAGTCACAATTTAAGATGGGGAATATAGTAAGTAATCAAGATAAACATGTAACCCTGCAGCAGTAATGGCTGAAAAATATGGGAATGGACTGTTAGTCCCATACCAAGTGGAGTGAGATGACCAGGTTGGCAGGTAAAACCCTCTATATTCTAATCCTTACAGGGAATATTTCATTTGCTCGATGGGTACATTAGCAGTAAATATATAGACTGTCAATAGAGACACCACACAGCACACACAGTACACAGCGCACTCTCCCTTGAATAGAAACACATGGCCATATGTTTTGTTAGCTAGAATGAAATCCTCCACCCGTCAAATTGACGAAGCTATAGCTGTAATTATACATTGTTGCTGTACTATTAATGTTCGTAACATGGATGATTTATGAAACAGTTTAAAATTTCAGTGGGATCATATCATATTTACAGAGGACCAATAAGTGCACGATTCTCCCCTGTAATAAGAAACACATAACCCCTTTAAAGAAACAAGGTTGGAATGAGGGAACAGATGGTTTAGATAACAGCCGTTACATGCTTAAATCAAAGACCAAGTAAATATGGGTTAGGTTAACAATGTAAAATTATAATATGTCTAAGAAGGTATTGACTTATCTGTAGGTTCATCTTCATTTACCCCGGAATTTAACAAGATTAGAAATAATTATAGATTTTTTTGATTGGAAATGTAGTAACAATCTAGTGAATAGTGTGTGGTGAGAATGAAGATTGGACTCAAATGAGTTCCAGATGTTGTGGTGTTTGGGGGGGGGGGGGGAAAAAAAAGGAATTTTTTGTCGCGCCAGCAAAGCAGCTGATCTGTCTTCTTTAATTAAACACCCTTGGTTCAACAGTGAATACAAACATTTTTAAAGGTTTCAGATGGAATCTGTGTTGTTAATGTAGAAGTTGGGAAATGTATATGAAAATGCAAAAGTTTACAGAAAGTACGAGTAATGTGTATCTAATTTACATAGAAGGAGGAACCTTGGAAAGAGAGTTTATAATTAAAGTATGTGTGGACATGGGAAAGTATAGGATTGTGTGGTGATGAATATATGTTTTTTAACGTTGGGAAACTGATTGTTACATTATCTTCCCTTACAGGAGTAGAAGTACATTCTAGGTTTGGTCTGTGATTAGACTGTGATGGACTTATAGAATAAAGCAGAATATGTAATGTAAAACTACCGGACTCAACTAAACTTTCCAATTGTTTGAGCTGTTTTTAGAAATAGGGAACGGCGTTCTTTGCCAGGAGACCCATTCATTGGATGACGAGTGGTGGCACATGAGAAGTACACCTGGATCCAGTTATTCAAGGAGCTCTCACCTGTATTAAAGTGGTAGCGGCAGCAGCTCTCCTCACTGAAAAGGTAGTCAGTTTTCGCAGAGGGTAACCACTAACTGATATATACTTCACATGCAGCAGCAGCAGGAATCATTCAATGTGCGCAGACACAGCATATCTCCTCAGCACGCTAGGCAAGTATGAGTTATCCTATTAGAGTCTGGGAAGTAGAGGTGAACGCTGCACAGTCTCAATCCAGCCACCTTCCCCTGCCAGAGGACGGTGATGCCAAGACGGTTGTTAGAGGACCATGATTGTCTACAACTGAGGGAGCAAGAGACTAGCCAATTGTCTCGGTAAGTGAGGAGCGCTGCAAGCCCCTGACCTTACTTTATTTTAGATGGTTCCAGGTTATATGTAGAGGGAGCTCCACGCACCTCCTATGCCATCATATCATCAAAAGCTGAAGGTTCACTACATTAGATGCTGGCCGATTGCCACTCTTCGACTCAGCACAGCAGGCGGAATTGGTCGCATGGGTAAGACATGTGTACAAGCTTCAGGTAAGACTGCTAACATTTACACTGACAGCAAGGTATGCATATGGAATTGCACATGATTTTGGACCCATCTGGAAAAAACAGGGATTCAAAACCGTAGTACATCAATCAAAACCTGGGTAGAAGAAAACTTATTCAAGAAGGTCTCCTTGCCAATAAAGGTGGCCATCTTGAAGGTTAAAGGCACCAACAAGACTCAGTCCCTAGAGATCTTATTTGGCTGGAAGCCATAGACAGGGTTATACTATACTCATCAGATAGAGGCAATGCACTATGATCTGTGTTCTTATGTTATTACGGTATAGAAGGAGCTTACTACAGTGTATCTTCATGTACATGACAGTTTACCAGATGAGAGAACCAACAACATCCTGTAAAGCCAGGCGACTGGGTGATGGTCAGAATGTTCCAAAAGCGTTCCCTTGGCCCACGATTCGAAGGTCCATACCAAGTGCTACTTACAACTGCAACTGCAGTGAAACTAGAGGAAAGCCAACATGGCTCCATGTCAGCCACTGCACTGCAAACAGCGTCTTCAATACAATACCCAAGATCTGTGTACAACCTACCGTTATAATGTAAGTTTATGCTTTTTATCATTTACTTGTTTGCTGTCAAGTTAGTCATGTGCAGGGTGGTGAATCTGACCTGCACATCACTAACGTTTATCTGTATACATCACTGTCAGAAGCTTCTGTTCTTCCAAAAATAATAGATCATGAAACTAACACTATAAAGGAAGAATACATGTCTCTAATATCACCATGCTAACTGTACAGTACAGACTTACACAGCCACTCACTATAATGGAAGCTATGAAATAGAAGATCCAGCTTTCCCATTATCATGGGAACAGGATCTTCTAGGGGGGGGATAAATACAGGGAGAATACATACAGGGACATGGAAGTTTAAATACAATAGATTTCATAAAGTAATAACCCTTACCAACACCATACTTGCAGTGTATTTGGGAATAAGTAATTGTGACATATAGCTGTAAGTACATTAAATGACACTCCTGTAGACCAATATAGTAACTATTCATGTAATGATAGATGTCAGGAAAATATACAATGATTCCAATACATA
This sequence comes from Hymenochirus boettgeri, assembly GCA_019447015.1. Taxonomy (NCBI): domain Eukaryota; kingdom Metazoa; phylum Chordata; class Amphibia; order Anura; family Pipidae; genus Hymenochirus; species Hymenochirus boettgeri. The sequence continues at coordinate 298,461,981 of CM033473.1, read as the reverse complement.
ATGACATGACAAAGGACTATTTCATTTGTAGAAATAAAGCATAGTCGTGGCTACCAATGTGAGGCTGGGTAGAAAGTACTCTAGGAACTGTAATTCCTGCCATGAGGGTAAGTAGATAATATTACATCACTGGTCTCAGTACCTGATTAGAATATTACAGTGCACCTCCACAGAGGGTTAATCATACAAATCAGCATGACATAGTGAAAAGGGATCTCAGTGATACAGATAAAGCGTGGATGTGGTTCCACCATGGACAGGCTGGGATAGAACTTGCTAACAGACTAATAAATAAGCTGAAAATATGGATGGGATTGTTAATGAAACTACCAGTGCTATACGTGTTATTAATGATGAAAAGCCTTACAGAACCGAATGGCATTGGACTACATCCTAGCAGCCCAAGGAGGTGTGTGTGTCCTTATTGTGTGTGAATGTTGCACTTGGATTGAGGATTCCCATGACCCAGTACTATCTCACCTTGCTAAAGTGGACAGTTTACAAAAAAAAATAAGAGACATTTCTAAAGAACTGATGGAATCCTTTCAAGTGGTCGGCAAACATTGGATCTTGGCTCCACAATGTCTTTGGCAATTTTGTGACTTTCTTACTGACCATTGTTATTGTGATTATTTTGATTGTCATAATGGCTAAAATACTTGTTAAATGCTGTATGAATATGGAGTCAAGATGATCAACACACACACCTACTGACAGTTTAAATCTAATAATGGAGTATATCTTTTAACCATGATAATTTCTTGAGAGATAGATATACATAAAAATTACACATCTATGCCTAAATATAAAGGCAAATAAATAAAATGTTACATATTATGGGTGGTACAGGGATACCATTAGGGACCCATTATACAACAGGAAGTGTTTACATTTACTATGGTTACCTTGTACATAACAGGTAACATCTCACCTCTCATATCCTAACTAAGATAGGGACAGGAAGATGAAGTGAGGCAGGGAATGGAAGGTGATTCCCAAATCCAGTCCTTCTGTCACATGTGCACCACACGGGTGGCCACATGTTACAAAGTACCTGCCAGGGGATCACAGTCATCTGAATAGGTAGGGTGATGGTTGTGATCGTAAATCACGTCAAGAGGGGGAGTGACAGGTGGTCACCCAGGGTCCCTAATATAGTTGATAATTAATGTATAATTATGCCCTAATCAGATATATCTAATTAATGGCCAAAGAGTTAAAATGGTTAGGACTACAAGGCTTTAGAGGTATTGGACTATAAGGCTCTAGAGGTGTAGGACTACCAGGCTCTTAAGCTATTGTTTAGAACCAAAGTTTAAACGGAGGAGATCTGGGAACTAAGGGTATTCTGGGGAAATCTGGATACAAGGAATATGGGAGTACAAGGTTTAAGTGAAGGGGCTAAAGTTATAGGTTCCACATCTCCTTAATGAAAAACACATATAGTGCTGGGAGGGGACACAATACCTCTTCTGATAGGTCTCTTTGTTTCCATGAATGTACGCCTAACATGTATTGTGAATTATGTAACATTCCTTAGTGTGATGTCATTTTGCCTATATAAACCAGTGAGCAGGTCTCTGTAAGGGGGGCTACTGACATACACAGGATCTGTCAGTAGTCTCTGCATATGCAATAAAGGACCTCCTTCTTTTATCAATTTGGTCTCTAGAAGTGACATTATTATATTCCTGGGGTGACAAACAGGTACCCTGGTCGGACTGACATTCAGTGGACATGCCCTTTAATATAAAGCTGTACATTGCTACCAGAGAATTTCTTTATATTATTTTTATTATTACTTATATTAACTCAATTCAACTGGTAGAGACTGACACGTCCCCTTGTACCCACCCATCTCTGTGCTGCTGATTTCTAAATTGCTCTGCAGATACAGATCATATAACCTCTCTGTGACAGATACAATAAGATAAATGTGTTTTATTTTATTCCAAATAATGTCAATATGTATAGCCTGTAATAAGGAAGAGTTTATGACATAAAATGAATGAAGATAACCTTGTTTCATTTAAATTATGTCATCTTAAGGTTTTATACTATACGGTGATTATAAAGTGATTACCAGGCCTTGTTTCCCAGTAATTGGGACTTTGAGTTCATTTCAGGTTTAAATAAAAATAAGTAACATTTTGGGAAAAAATACATCCCAGAGTCCAGCACTTGAGGTCATTATAGGAATATCTCCACGCTGACAGTGTTTTTCCCTTTGGTGCCAGATAGGCCGGGATCATTGTGATCCAAACACTGCAGAAGACCCGATGCTGAAAGTGATGTACTTGGCCTCATAAAACTGTCCGGTAAGGTCCGAGCTAAAAATGCTAAAACAAAACTAACAGCTGCCAGAAGCCCCATATAACCAATAACTGAGTAAAAGGCAATAGCTGATCCCTCATGCACTGAAGATGATTGTTCCGGGTAAGTGTGAAGTCCATATCCTGATAGGGAGGAGAAATGGCCAACCAAGTGATCAAATAATATTTGAATGGATGAACAGATCAGGACTACAGAGTTGGACAGTTTAACTCCCACATATTGACTCCATAAGCTCCAGGCTTGGTGGCTTTGAATGCAATGTAAACCATGATGGTCTTGGCCAGGAGAGAGAGACAGCTTGGAGAAGGAGATTCCAAAAGTGATTATACGTAACATGCAGGTATATCCACAGGCGACCGAGGAACAGAAACACACTGAGGAAGCTGAGGTTGAGGGAGAACAAGGAGGAGGAAGCTTAGGTTCCTATTATTGGCTCTCACAATGGGGGTGTCTCTGAATATAATGAACATCCCTAGTACAAAAAGAGTTATAATTAAAAAGAGGACAGTTGTAGATGTAATAAACAATGATATGACATCATTGGAGAATGGGAGAAAATCCTCTGTCTTAGAGATACACTGGTTCTTCTTATCATTAGGCCATTTCATGCCTGTGCATCTGATGCAACGTTCACTGTCTAAAGAGAAACAAAAATAATGACGAAATGGTGGAATCCAAAAAATATGAAAATTAAATACAACCTTCCCTTTACTTAAAGGATATGTCCAAGCACCCCCCCAAAAAAATTTATATTTAGTTGGTAACTCTCAAAAACCTTGCGAGGTTTATAAATTCTAAAGATGCTTCTAACAGTACTTACCCAGCCTTCCTTCTCCTGGCGTGCAACTGCTTGCTTCTGTACATGGAATCAAGCAAAAGGGATCGGACCGGCAGTGTCTCCTGTGATTGGCTGAGACATTGCATCTTAGCCAATCACAAGAGACGCTGCAGGTCCGGTCCATTTTACTTGCTTCCGTCCACGGAAAAGGTACAGAGGCAAGCAAAAGCATGTCGTGGGAAAGGAGGCTGGGAAAATACTGTTAGAAGCATGTTTGGTATGTATAAACCTTGCAAGGTTGAGGTTTTGGGAATTGCCAATGAAATATAAAAACTTTTTGGGGGTTGGACATACAATTTAAAGGGGCACTATGACCTACAATGATCCCTTTTTGAGCATTCCAGCTGCAAAGATGTAGAGGATCTGGACCTTCAGATAAATGAAGAGATTCTGGCTTCTTCCACTGCTGATGTAAATTTTAGATCCACGCCATCTCTCTCCTGGCAGCGGGAGCATTACTACTAAATAATAGAAAGATGTGCCTGCTCATGCCTAAAACACATGGAGATGGGGAACAGGCCAACCCTTCTTAACCTTTACTGCCATACCACTCAATGAAGGATCAATTTGAACGAAATGTTAATGACCTTTATATACCTTTAACTACCTTCTTACATGCATCTGATTATGTTATTAGAAATCTGAACAGATAGGGGGGAAATGCAATTGTATAAAAATTGACAATTAACACAGGAGAAAAAAAGGAACATAGAATCACTATTCAGTTTTAATGTCAGTATATAAATACATTTCTTCTTTAGAAAAACAAAATACTGAATATTTTCATTTTAAAAGCAATCATTGTGTGAATAAACCATATACAGACATCCAACTATACCAGTGACATTGGAGATCTCTCCCTCTGAACATGGGACACAATTATAACAGCAAGACTGAGCTCCAGGTATTGTGGATTTTCTAAATCCAGGCAGACAGTATTCTGAACATCTTCCTCTAGGAATCTAAATACAAAGTATAATTGTTACTTATGTGATAAAGGAGAACAACATTATTAAAGGGCATGTCCACCCCCAAAACTATAATCCCCCCACTACTGGCCCCATCATGTAGTGTAGCTTAATCCTTACCTCACATCCCAGCTCCATATGGTTCTCCTGTAGTCCCCCCCCAAAGTCCCAAAAACTGCCCACCAGGAGGATAGCAGAGTCCATATAGGACTCTGCCTCCTGTCTCGCCTCCGGGAGAATTTTGGCATGCATACTGCAATCCTTCTCCCCCTCCCTCCCCCTCCCTCTCCCTCCCATTTTGCGATCCCTCCCCCTAGCATAGAAACCCTTGGCCATATATTAGGGTTCCTTTCCCCAGCCTCAACCGCTAAAAAACATTTTTAAGAAAGTCCCCCGAACTCTACTTACCTTCCCTCTCTCCCCCGGCATTCTGAGAAGCTGGCAGCCGCGTCCGTGATTGGCTGCCTCTCAGCCAATCACGGACGCGGCTGCTGGTCCCGCCCCCTGCTTGCAGTGTCTTGCAAGCAGAAGGCCGGGCAGTACGTCGAAGGAGAGAGGGAAGGTAAGTAAAGATCTGGGCACTTTCTTAAAACTACTTTAAAGCGGTTGGGGCTGGGGGAAGGCAAATTATCATAGGGGAAATTTTTTTTATAAGGGTGGATATGCCCTTTAAGCCAATTACATACATGCAGTGGAATGTAGATCTCTATATTTACAATGTATATTTGACATATTTACAAGAAAATTTGCAGGGAGACTTAATACGGGGGGAAATATATGCAAAACCCAATGCAAGCATTGTGGGTTTTACACTTACAGGGAGATTCAATATTCCTGAAATAATAAAAATAAATAAAATCCCACATTAACCTTACATAATATTTGGTTAAAGGGTAACTTTTTTTAATACTAAAAAAAAAGATAATATAATATTTAATAATATAATACAAAATAAATACATTATATTGATAAAGTAAAATAAACATTTCAATATTTATATGTCAGTATTATCAGTATTATTACAATTATAGTTATAATAATAAGTAGATGAAATTTGCTTGAAAATGGTACATTCAAATTGCAACATTTACTCGTGAATTCAATATATCAATCCACAGACAATGAACTGACTATTGTTATTTATGTCTATCATTTTTCTAAGAATTTCAGGTGTGTATTGTTAAACTAAATATTTCCTCATATTTATCTGTTGTATTCAATTAGATCAACTGGACTTGAAATGTAGTTCTTGAAGACGTTTCGCTAGTCATCCGACTGGCTTTCTCAATTCAGAATGACTTGTACAAGAATCTGTGGCAATTATGTACCCTGGAAAATCCCAATTAGCATATCACAGCCAGGTGTTAAGGGTGTGATTAGATAGTGGCTAAGAGGTGTTATAGGAACGCCCAGAGTAAGGTGTTAAAACAGCATTGTACATGGCAGACAGTTGGTGTCGAACCCCCCACCTCTATTTAGGCTTGGTTTCTTTATTTTCACATAAATGGCCTCCTTAACACCTCTCTTGAACCAGTCACGTTCTTGCCAGTATGTTAACATTACAATCTTCAAAGGTATGTCCTTTATCCTTAAGATGCAGATACACGGCTGAGTCCTGACCCGAGGAATTGGCTCTTCTGTGCTGGGCCATACGTTGATGCAGTTGCTGTTTGGTCTCCCCCACATACAAATCAGAGCATTCTTCACTGCACTGCACTGCATATATGATGTCGCTTTTCTTGTGTTTTGGTATTGGGTCTTTCGGATGTACCAATTGCTGCCTTAGTGTGTTGTTCGGTTTAAAGCAGACAGGGATACGATGTTTTTTGAAAATTCTTCTTAATTTCTCGGAGCTACATATGGGATGACCATGTTCTTCCTCCTGTCTTGCTTTTTCCCTTCACTGTTGGTACTCGTGTTCTTTTCTTTCCTTCTACTTCTTTTGACAAAGGCCCAGTCTGGATATCCACAGTGACTGGTTCAAGAGAGGTGTTAAGGAGGGCCATTTATGTGAAAATAAAGAAACCAAGCCTAAATAGAGGTGGGGGGGTTCGACACCAACTGTCTGCCATGTACAATGCTGTTTTAACACCTTACTCTGGGCGTTCCTATAACACCTCTTAGCCACTATCTAATCACACCCTTAACACCTGGCTGTGATATGCTAATTGGGATTTTCCAGGGTACATAATTGCCACAGATTCTTGTACAAGTTATTCTGAATTGAGAAAGCCAGTCGGATGACTAGCGAAACGTCTTCAAGAACTACATTTCAAGTCCAGTTGATCTAATTGAATACAACAGATATACCATGACCTGGATGAATGAGAACCTTCACAAGCATTTCCTCATATTGTTTGTTGAGGTTTATTCAGTTTTTAATTTCTCTTATTGAGGGAATATTTTCAGATTTCCATTTATTTGTTATAGCTAACCTTTTAGCTTGAATAATATGGAATATCATTGTTATGGCTAGCCACTTACCAGTCTGAATGGCGGCCTCCTGTGTTCATAATTAGAACTGCAAGTATTATATAACTCAGGATGGCAGCGACTGGGAAACCCTATTTATTTGAACTAATAGATAATAGCAAGTAGTTTCAGCAGCATTAGAAAGAGGTCTGTCTGTGTATTGCCAGATTGTCTACCCCTTTGAATGGATTTCCTATAAGTAATCTTGTTCATTTATATAGTTATGTTCATATAGCAATCAGTTGTTGTATGCAAATGCTTTCATGTATGCAAATGTATGCAAATGTCTATAGCAGCCAATCTTTAATGATGTCAGTTTCATCTGTATAAGTACTTATTATTGATACTATTTCATTGCATTACAGTTTCCCACCATTTGTGTAGTAAACAATTTCAACATCATTCTGTGATTCCGAAAGTTATTGTGCAGAGGTGTTTAGCTTGCTGGATAGTTGGATAAGATATTCATTGAGGCCAGTACAATCATTATACGTATAACTGCATCCCGATCTTCCAGATTTATATTTAGAAGAGGCAACTCGGGGGTGGCTATTAGAGGATATCCTATTAATTTAAATATCATAAGAAAAATCTTTTTCCACAACTTGTTTATTTTAGGACAGTGCCAAAGTATGTGAATTAGATTTCCCTCATGTCTGCATTTTCTCTAACATATAAGACAGCAGTACTGGTGTTAGATAACTTCTATATACAATTTTTCTATTTGTTTCCCAATGTGAAGCACATATTCAGGGTTATTTAATAAAAGTTTTTATCGTTAAAAATGGTGCTAATTTTGCCCCAACCAATGAGATGTTAGCTTTCAAATGTTAAATAAGATCTAATTGGTTGGGGCAAAATTAGCACCATTCTAAACGATAAGAACTTTTATTGAATTGTTTGTGTATCTATATGGGGCTATTCTGGCTTGTTCCACTGTTTTATTGTAAAGATTTTGTTTATATCTGTTTACCATTTAAGGATATTAGATATAGTTTGTAGAGTCATTCTAGTGCTTAATGATTATTCCTTGTTTGGTGCTTTCACAGTTTTTCGAAAAATATTTTGTGATTTTGTTAGGTTGTGTTGTATCAGGAAATTTTGGAAGATTATGTATGAAGCTCTTCATTTGGATATATTTATATTAATTATTGCTTGGGAAATTATATTAAGATTGTAATTGTGTATATGTAAATATTTCATTTCCTTGGGCAATTTCTTTAATTGTTACTTCTTTTGCTTTATTCCAGACTCTCAATGAGAAGAAAGGAATCATCTCTTCTAATGTATCTAGGTATGTATATTGTTTGAGATCTTGATATTGTTTATTTTTTAAGGTAATCCATATTTTTAGAGCTGTATCTGGAATAGAGATGTTCGAAACTGTTGAGTTTCGTTTTTGAATTTTCTAAATTTTTGGAAATTGCAAAAATTCAAGTTTTGATTTTCGAAAATCCTCTACTTTTGTTTTTCAATTTTCAAAAATCGTCTACTTTCGATTTTCGAAAATTGTCTACTTTCGATTTTCCATTTTCGATAATTATCGACTTTCGATTTTCAATAATTGTCTACTTTCGATTTTCGATAAAAATCGAAAATTCGAAAAATTTGGGTTCCGTGAAATTCGGGAGTTCTGAAAGTTTTGTCGGGGCTTCGAAACCCTCAGATTTGATTCGAAACTGGGTTCTAATCGAACCCACATTACATTTCTAATCTGCAATTGTATAGTTTGTAGTTACTGTACATATTTTTTGTTTTGAGAACAGGGTTGTGGAGAGAATTGCTCTAAGTGAATGATGTGGAACGAGATATTTTTCTAATTTTACCCGTGATATTTCTGTTCTATCATTCCACCAGTTTTTGAGTGGTAAAATTATTGCTGCTTTATAGTATAGTATAGTATAGTATAGTATAGTATAGTACAGTACAGTATAGTATAGTATAGTATAGTATTGTACAGTATAGAGATGTCCGAACTTCGCAAAATCCGGTCCGCTCGAGGATCCGCGAATTTTCGAAAAAAATTCGAAAATCCGTGAGCGGACCCGTTAAAATTAAAAATACCCTTGAAATAACGAGATTTTTCGTATTTTCGGAAATTTTCGAAATTACGAGTTTTCACGTATTTTCGGGAATTTTCGAAATTACGAGTTTTCATATATTTTCGAAAATATGTATTTTCGAAAATACAAGTAATCCTTGTAATTTCGAATATTTTCGAAAATACGTATGTATGGAATTAAGAGAAATCCTTGTATTTTCGAAGATTTTCGAAAATACATGTTTTCCCGTACGTGAAAATCGGAAAGTTCAGAAGGCGGAAAATCCGGAAAAATCCGCCGTTCAAAAATAAAAGACATGCAAAAAACATAGTCTCGACAAGATTTCGGCTCGACAACCTCTGAGGCCGTCACAGAGCAAGCTTGTGTATTTTGTACTTTTGCCGGGTGGGCTCCCGTCGTGGGTGGCGATCCCTCCCCGCCGGGCCCTGCCGGAGGGCTATGTACGCGACATTACGATTACACACAGGTGCCCCTATTTTACTCATTAGCACTCATCAGGCAATGTCATGGGAGAGCACTGACTGCACTACACCAAGTGGGCTGAAAATTACGCACCCCCAATTTGCAGTTATGATTTGGTTAAAAATTGTTTGGAATCGTATGATTTTTGTTCCACTTTCCACATTGCATTCCATAAAATTGATTCATGTTTGTGGTATTAATGTCAAAATGAGGAACTTCAAGGGGGCCCGAATACTTTTGCCAACCACTGTAGGTAAATTTCCTTTGACACCTGTGTTTGTATATATTTCCCCAAGATTCAACAAAACCCTCTCCAGTCTCCAGGTCGGCCTACTATTTTAGGCTTCGGTTCCATCTTTTGTAAGCGCCTATGGCCCACCATTGCGGACAGGGTTCTTGCAGGGTACCAGTCTTATGTGCAGGATAACCAACTCTTGAAATACATTATAAAGTGTCAAATAAATGGGATTAAAATAAAATTAGTCTTGATAGTCTTTCTTATAATTGTCCTACCACCTTCAGTATCAAGCCTGTGATTATACTGCTCAATTAGCTATTTTGGCTTAATGAGTTTTAAATTGTAGTGGGAGATCTTGACAATGTTCCTCCTCTGGCGGTTGGACCACTTATCAATTTTATGAATAACTAAAAAAGATCCATTTGTAAAGCTTAGATATACACTTATGAATGATCTAAAATCCATACTTGGTGTGGACACCAGATTGTATACAAAACCAACCATTGCTGAGTGTTTGCTTTTGTATCAAGTTTTCCACACACCCAGCACATATAACAAATCCTTACCCTATAACAGCATAAGGGTACAGAACATAGCCAGTCAGGATGTTGTAAAGAGAACGCAGATTGAAGGACATGATTGGAGTAAAATTTTAGACTTAGGGGACATCCAGAAAGATTTTGCAACAGGCACTTATTAACATAAAAGAAAAAAAAAAAAAAAAAAAAAAACAGATTCCTTTTGTGGTCGATTACTACTTGGTTTGTCACATGCCATTAAGCGGCCCCATGACCTAAACCCCTAGGTCCTCGCCCCTAGGTTATGCCTAATCCCCTGTACGAGATGTCTTCTGATCTACTTGTGTTAATGATCCGAACCTACCAGTCACATAAGCTGGGATTTGTTTAAGGGCTGTCCACACAACCTTCTTAATACCTTTTAACCACTCTAATTTTCTGCGTCCTCCCACAGCCCCAACCGGCTATATTTGTAGTGGAGAAAGTGCCCCCGATAGTAACTTACCTTCCCTCTTTCTCCCCCCTGCCAGGCCCTCTGCTTGCGCGAAACGCAAGCAGGGGGCCAGACCATCAGCCGCGTCTGTGATTGGCTGAGATGCAGTCAATCACGGATTGCGTCTGCTGATATCCCTGAACGGCGTAGGAAAGAGGAGGTAAGTTACTATCGTGGCAAATCGGGAAATGGAGAGGATGGCTGCAAATTAAACCCACTCTGGCCCCACAGTACAGTTTCAAAAATCCTTTACCTTACATTCCTTGCTCCTATTGTTCCCCTGTAGTTCATGTCTCAAAGTCCAGGAAACGAGAAGTATGCCTGTCTTTCCCTGTCCAAACGTCTCTGCTCCTGTCCTTGACTCCGGGAGGCTGGTGGCATGAACAGAGGAGCCCTCACACACCCACCCCTCCCCTTCCCTTATCCTCTACTCTACTATCCTATCCTCTACTCTCCTATCTCTCTACTACTGTACTTTACTCTCCTCTCCTCTACCTATCCTGTCCCCTGTCTATCCTTCTGTCCTCACTCTCTCTTCTGTCCTCTCGCTCTCCTGTCCCGCTCCTCTACTGTACTATACTATACTATATATCGATACTATACATACTATACTAATACTGTAACTGTACTATAACTATAATCTGTACTATACTATACTATACTAATATTATCCTATACTATACTATACTAACTGTATATATCTACTATACTACTATACTGTACTATACTATACTGTACTATACTGATACTATACAACTATACTATACTATACTATACTGTACTATACTATACTAGACTATATTATACTATTACTGTACTGTACTGTACTATACTGTACTATACATACTATACTATACTTAACTGTACTGTACTATACTATACTTACTATACTATACTATACATACTATACTGTACTATACTATACTATACTATACTGTACACTATACTATACTATACTATATTAATACTATACTGTACTGTACTGTACTATACTATACTGTACATACTGTACTATACTGTACTAATCTATACTATACTATACTATACTAACTATCTGTACTATACTATACTATACTATATATACTATACTATACTATACTATACTGTACTATTACTATACATACTATACTATACTGTACTATACTGTACTATACTGTACTATACTATACTGTACTATACTATACTGTACTATACTGTACTAGGGATGGCCGGATCCGCCACGGATTTATCCCGTTCACGTACAGTATAGTACAGTATAGTACAGTATAGTACAGTACAGTATAGTACAGTGGAGTATAGTATAGTATAGTACAGTATAGTATAGTATAGTACAGTACAGTATAGTATAGTACAGTACAGTATAGTATAGTATAGTACAGTATAGTATAGTGGAGTATAGTATAGTATAGTACAGTATAGTATAGTATAGTACAGTATAGTACAGTACAGTATAGTACAGTATAGTACAGTACAGTATAGTATAGTATAGTACAGTATAGTACAGTACAATATAGTACAGTATAGTACAGTACAGTATAGTATAGTACAGTACAGTATAGTATAGTATAGTATAGTACAGTATAGTACAGTACAGTATAGTACAGTACAGTATAGTACAGTATAGTACAGTACAGTATAGTACAGTATAGTACATTATAGTATAGTACAGTACAGTACAGTACAATACAGTACAGTACAGTATAGTACAGTACAGTACAGTACAGTATAGTATAATATAGTATAGTATAGTATAGTAAAGTACAGTATAGTATAGTACAGTATAGTACAGTACAGTATAGTACAGTATAGTATAGTACAGTATAGTACAGTATAGTATAGTACAGTATAGTATAGTATAGTATAGTGCAGTATAGTACAGTACAGTATAGTAGAGTATAGTAGAGTATAGTAGAGTATAGTAGAGTATAGTATAGTATAGTACAGTATAGTACAGTATAGTATAGTACAGTGTAGTACAGTATAGTATAGTATAGTACAGTATAGTATAGAACAGTATAGTATATTACAGTACAGTATAGTATAGTATAGTATAGTACAGTATAGTACAGTATAGTATAGTACAGTAGGTATAGTATAGTATAGTATAGTATAGTACAGTACAGTATAGTATAGTATAGTATAGTATAGTACAGTATAGTACAGTACAGTATAGTAGAGTTAAGATAGATAGGATAGTTTAGATAGTATAGTATAATGGAAGGTTTATCCCTCCGGCATGTCTGCTTTTGGTGAGCTTTATCAAACTCACTCTGTTTTTGCATCTTTTATTTTGGTTTCATTTATCTTCACCAACACATCTCTTGTGGCATTTTATGGCTTTTTTGAACATTGGTAGTCTGTATAGGTTAATTACTGAGACTTTTAACTTCCTTTAACTGCCACTTATTTTAATTTTGTTTCTCCTGGCTTTGCTTTCTAGATCTGCCAATCTATTAAACAAAAAAATTATATCATAGTCTACTGATTTGTAGGATTCCACCAATTTTGACTTCATTTGCTGCTATACGGTTTCCCAAACCCTCCATGGTAACCTTTAAGTCAGTAGTTGCCATAGTAATATCCACACATAGTAGTTGGGTCATTGTTTTAACCGTAATATATGGGTCGGTGTTGCTTTTGTGGATTATCTTTCTTAGATTGCTCTGGTGTGTTTGGTGGGGCCTGCATTTCAGCTTTACTTTCAGTTTGCATTTGATAGGCCTCATTTTCCCTAGATGGGTTAGTTTCAATATCATTTATAGCATTCTCAGTAATGATACAGTCTGTCTCCTCTGTATCCATGGGTTCTATATGCCCTGTTTCCTTTGTAGATTAATAGAAAGGCGATCAGCATTATTTCCCATATGAGAGATTATATTGTCTTTGAACATATGTGTTTCTTTGTTTGCTTGGGTTTACTTATCCTTTGTCGGTGTATCCACGTATGTTGGAGGTATTTCTCTTAACTCCGCTTTCATTTCCCTGATTTGTCCCTGTTGCACAGGTGAAGCTGTTGGGGATCGGGAGTAGTCTGTGTTGCCGGCTCCATCTTGGATTTGCGACCTGGAAAAACTCTGTGATGTTGCGTGTTTTTTGCTTAGTCATCTTTGTCCAGAGGTGCTCCGGTATCTCCGGTGGCTTTTTATATACTTTTGGATCCGGTAAATCTCTTGGATTGTCCGTTTTATTACGTCCCACTGCAGAAGGTATGTGTGATCACATCAGAGTCTGTCTCCGCCCCCCCCGGTTAAAGGGCAACTCCAACCCCAAACTAATTTGCTTTTAACTAGATTTTTAGAAATATTACCCCCAAAAGCCCATTTTTGTTATAATCTTACCTTTATCAGATGCTCCCACGCTGAGATATAGATACTTATACACAGCCAATCCTTCACCGATTTCTCCTTCTTTTCCAGTCATGACCGAGAAGGAAATGTCATGGCCAATGACTGGCAGCCATTATTATGGGGACTTTAACTTAGTGATAAGCCGTGACTCTTACCGTTCGATGATCCCATGGTGCAATACCATACAATCCTGTTAACGCCCAGTATTTTGTTGAGTTATTGGTGTTATTCAGATCATAGAACATAAGCTTTATCAATGGGCATGGGCAGACTATTTGAAGCTGCAGAAAATGATGGCCAATCGGCTCTCTGTTTGGTGAGTACAAGGCTGCTAAGTGACTAGTCCCAAAGCAAGAGCAGTACCAATATTATCCTGGCTACCTGGCTGAATAGCTGTTCTGGCTGTCCAGGCTCTAGGTAAGTGATGATTGGTTCAGGCCTATTACACAAGTACCTTCATTACACACCTGATGGCTGCAGAAACATATAAGATGTGAATAGAAAAGAACAATGGCTGAAATTTTTTAAAGCCTGTAGCCTTTAGCTTAGACTAGTGGTTCTATTTTTGTTATACATCTTACATCTGACATTGCTCTTGTGGCACACCTGCCCTTTACTCCCTATTGTAATAACTCAGATTCAGACTCATTTAACAAGTCTCGCTATGACACCCGCACAGCCAGTGCAAGGAATTCAATACACGGTTTGCACAACTATTTAACGCCACACAAACTGCCTATTAAATCCCAGAAGGAAGGTTTACCCAGAGCGATAGCAGCATAATCAATGTATCGATCAATTTAATGTTACGTTACTTTGAATGCAATGACATTATATTAAAAAAATATGGATTTTTGAATATAGAAAAATGTCCGTTCGTCCAAAATGATGTGGCACACCTGTGGTACAGCAAAGGCACTGTGAGCCTTATTCAAGAAGAGGTGCAAAATGGTGCCTGTGTTCTTAATCTGCAGCAACCAATCAGATGTTATTAAATGCTTTCTAAAGGTGGCCATACATACGAACAAAAATGGGTAAATCCCGTTGGGGAACGACAGGATTTAAATATTATCGTTCGTGTGTAGGATATATTCCTACGATGTTACTATGGTCGTTTCTTGGCACTCCAATCGGCCAGGAACATCCCCTACACAAGAACGATAATATTTCCCGATCGGGAATGACAGAAAATGTCCATAGGTCGGTATCGGCTTACATTACTTTAAGTAGAGGGAGCCGATCCGATTGTACGGTGAATAGCCGCACCGCCGACCAGTCCCCATACCACATATGGGGATCGGTAGGGTCCTTGTGTGCTGTTCCCACAGCATGTGTGCTGACAGAAATCAATGTGATCTGTCAGCACACATGCTGTGGAATCGTATGTGTATGGCCAGCTTAACTGTAGTAGACCAGTAAAAAGGTATTTGATTGGTCAAGGCAAATAACTAACTCAGGGAAATGTTTTAATCTCTTATTGAACCATTTTGTTGTTGATCTGCCCCCTATTTCATTAGATATCTAGTCTCAAACATCTTACGTTTTAGCATTTCTGTAAGCAGATTTGCTGTAGCTGGAATGGTTTGACAGTTGGTGTGCTGTATATTGTATGCAGTATTGACAGTCAGTATGTGGGAAATAGTCAGTGGTCAGAGCCTGAGCAAAACAAGTATTGTATTGAAGGCAATACATGACGCAAAGTAATTTTTTCAGTATACATACACTTTAAGCAGTATTATCCAATTCCAATGAACTCAGTTTACCCTCCAGCATTTTGTCTGCATACAAATAAATGCTTCTGAAATACTGACCCCCTAATAAAGATGGTTATGGAATTGGACTTAACTCAGCCCCTGGGTTAATTTACTTGCTCGGTAGAGATCTGAGCATGTTTGACCAATCCTACAGCCAATCAGTAGAAATTACTGTTTGGAACATTATAAGGAACTGTTGCATCCTGGGAAGAATATGGACAGTTATAGAAACTGAAAGGGGTTTTTCCACCCTAAAATCATAAGTTTGGTATAATGTAGCTCCCCCCTCCCAACCCAAATTGCATTCTTTGTTTGTGAAAAAAGTCAGTACAAACTTACTTACCCTTGGCCTACAATACAATTTACAGGAACGGAGTTGCATTGGGGGGCTTAGCTGTCAGCCATGTCTGTGATTGGCTGAGAGTCAAGTGCCGGCTCTTGAATTAGCCTAGGGATCCTGGAGTGATAAGTAACTTTGTGCAGATTTTTTTTTTAAAACTAAAAATGCGGTTTGGGTTGGGGGGGGGATTTATACATTTACCGTACATAAATTTTAGTTTTGGGAGTGGACATGCCCTTGAAATGTCAGTTCACTACTGACCACAGAAAAGCATAGCAGCAAAGAGGAAAAAATATCTTCAACTGGAAGAGAAAACTACCACTAGGTATGTGTAATATAATCAGAGAGTGTAAAAAATAATATTTTCCACTTTGTGATTTCTTAAAGGAATAGTTCACTGAGAAAGTAAATTATTCCTTTAATACATTAATTGAAGAACGTGAGCTAAAGGAGCTAGAAGCTATTCATTTTTCAGGAGCCAGGAAGGAAGCTTTAGAAATTTACCTTGCACGCAATCCACTGACAGGTCTCAAATGTTTCCTGCTTTTCTTCACTATAGCACGCATGCATGCAAATGTTTGCTATAGTTAAGAAAACTGGAAATAGTCAGGACCTGTAAGTGCATCCGGCGGTGGATTGCGTGCAAGTTAAATTTCTGAATTCCCTGGCTCCTGTAAAATTAATTGAAGAACAGGAGGTAAGGCAAAGCTTACTTACCTTTTCCTTGTGTTCCTTCCATTTTATTAAGGCGATGCTGATGTTTACCCGCTGGAGTGAAGGATTCCAGGGTGTAAATATTCCAGTTATAACTGAATAAAGATATGTATCCGACCAATTTTGTTGATTTATTATATAATACTGAGTAATAACTGCTCTGTTGTGATTAAAATAGGGATGGTTGTTCAGATAATGGAACAGCTGGAAAGATGATGAAGAAAATTATCAAAATGTTTACTAAACTTTTTATATAATGTACTGCTCCTTCCCCCAGCCCCAACCGCATTACTATTATTCACAGAAAGTGCCCCGATCTTTACTTACCATGCCTCTATCCTTCGCTGCACTGCCCCGGCCCTCTGCTTGCACGGAAATGCTGAGAGGCAGCCAATCACGGACGCGGCTGCATGGTAAGTAAAGATCAGGGCACTTTCTGTGAATAATAGTTATACAGTTGGGGCTGGGGGAAGGAGCAGTACATAATATAAAAAGGGTTTTATAGTAGGGGGAGGGAGACAAAATCGAGAGGAAGGGGGGGGGAGGGGGAGGGAGGGGGAGGCGGCAGTACACAGCAGTACACATGCCAAACTTCTCCCGGAGGCGAGACAGGAGGCAGAGTCCTATATGGACTCTGCTATCCTCCTGGTGGGCAGTTTTTGGGACTTTGAGGGGGGGCTACAGGAGAACCATATGGAGTTGGGATGTAAGGTAAGGATTTTTACACACTACATAGTGGGGCCAGTAGTGGGTTAAATTATAGTTTGGGGGGTGGACATGCCCTTTAAGTATTTTAACAAAAGCCAACTGCATTCATCCTTTCATGAAAAATGATAAACCATACAAGTGCCTTTAGGAAACACAACTCCATTACCTGTACGATGTGAACATTTCCATCCGAGGCAAGTTACGGGCACTCCTTTAATAGTAAATCAGCTTTATTTCAACGTTTCAACACCTTTCAGGACAAACATTAAAGTTCTAAAAAGTACAAACGTATGTAGCCCTCATCATACAAAGGGCACCCCCCATTTCCTTCATTAGTGACTAAATCATTAAAACATACACATTGCAACTTAGTGAGTCTTAAAATATACATATTCCTTACATCAGCCCATAATTAGCCATAAGTCAACACGTGTGATTTTCATTAAAATATACATGGATACACATGGATAAATGGATGGAGGGTTGCGGTTGATCCTTCCTGACTCCAAACTGCAATCGGAAGGGATCCCTGGGTTAACAAGAACTAAATACCAAGAATTTTCATTACTTTAGATTTTTAGAAATTTTAGAAAGCTATTTAATGAACTTGCCATTACCACATCTGCTGGAAGTCAGTTCTGTAGTTTCACCATTCTCATTGTAAAGAAACCTTTCCTAACACCAAGATGGATGTTAATGAGTCCTCTAAAACGACTTTTTTTTTTTTTTACAATGTACCAGAGAGTTTATTATACGGCCCAATATTATATTTCTATAAATTGACCATATCTCCGGACAAACATCCATCCTCTGTTTGCCGGAAGCTGAAAACAGGGGCCGGACCAGCTGAGAGGCAGCCAATCACTGATGTGGCTGTTGGCAATGCAGACCGCCGCAGGAGAGAAATGCTGTAAGTATGTTTCTGCTGCTTTTTTAAAGTAATCTAACATAGCGGTTGGGGGTGGGCACGGCTGCAGTAAACTATATTAAAAAGGTTTAATGGTAGGCGGAAGGGCAGCCATGGAGGGATTAAGAGGGTGGGAAGGAGGGGGGGGGGGGGGGGGGCTCCACTGAGCATGCAGTCCACTCCAGCACACTGGTGTTGGCTTTTAGCCAGACAAATGGGTAGGTGCAACCCTCTACTCCTTTGGGGTAGATACATCCAAGCAAGAAGGATGGAGCACACTTCTTCAAGTGATAACTTCAATTTACTAAGTGCAAACAACATATACATATGATGTTTCGGGAACGCTATGTCACTTCTTCAGGCATAACCAGCATGCCGTGTGAAGCTTTATAAATCAATAGCATGGACAGTAACTTTTGCACTTTAGGACAAATTAAAGTAACTTAATACATGAATGTATTTTTTAACATATTGATGGTATAAAATGTTTTTTTTTACGTGTTGTTACATGTTTGATTGATGTTATACACTATTATTGATTATATGGATATTGAATTGAAATAGTTTTTGCACTTTTAAAATGTTTGGGACAGCCTCATTGTGGGGGCTTAACATGTCAATCACATTGTCACATGATATGTAGGTGGGGCTATGGTTAACAATGTCTGTTACGCCCTACATGCTGGTTATACCTGAAGAAGGGCGTTCCCGAAACATCGTATGTATATGTTGTTTGCACTTAGTAAACTGAAATAATCACTTGAAGTAGTGTGCTCCTCCATTTCTAACTTCTTGCTCCACTGAGCATGTCTCCCGGAGGCAAGTAGAGGCAGAAATCTTTTTTTTTAAATCCCCTCCATGTGGAGGAACTTTATTGAACATAATAAAGAAATGCCGTTGAAAAAGAGAAAATACATTTGTTGCCATTTATATCTTTTTTCTCATTTGATACATTATGGTCAAGTTAAGTGGTTTGCCTGTGTGTTTTCTTCATATTATATTAGGATAAACCGTTCTGTAGTGGTTTATGATAAATAAAGAGGAGTTATTGCCTATTAGTCAACAGTGTTATTACTGCAGTTCAAATAATAATAAAATAATATGGGGTTTAACACATATGAATCCACCGCTACCAAAACCAGTATCCCGGATACCCGCTGGACACCTATAGGATCCTGACTACATGTCTGACCTTGACACTGGTTGAATCTCCTATACTCTAGGCAGAATTATTGCATATACCTCCTTGATGTTTGTTGTCTAGCTGCCGTTATGGGATTATACTCTGTATATGATAGGAAATATACGCACTTTATTTTGGACTGTCTACCATTCTAGAAAGTTGCTTGTGAAGGTTCTCATTCATCCAGGTCACGGTATATCTGTAATATTCATTCATCCAGGTCATGGTATATCTGTAATATTCATCCATCCAGGTCATGGTATATCTGTAATATTCATTCATCCAGGTCATGGTATATCTGTAATATTCATTCATCCAGGTCATGTTATTCTTTAATTCATTTCATATCCAGGTCATGGTATATCTGTAAAATTCATTGCAATCTACCCAGGTCCGGTATATCTGTAATATCATTCATCCGGTCATGGTATACTGTGAATTTCATTCATCCAGGTCATGGTATATCTGTAATATTCATTCATCAGGTCATGGATATCTTAATATTCATCCATCCAGGTCTGGTATATCTGTAATATTCATTCATCCAGGTCATGGTATATCTTTTTTCTGCAATATCACTCCCCAGGTCATGGTATATCTGTAATTCATTCATCCGGTCATGGTATATCTGTAATATTCATCTCCAGGTCATGGTATATCTGTAATATTCATTCATCCAGTTTCATGGTATATATCTGTATATTCATTCATCCAGGTCACGGTATATCTCATCCTCCAGGTCATGTATATCTGTAATATCATTCATCCAGGTCATGGTATCTGTAATATTCATTCATCCAGGTCATGGTAATCTGCATATTCACTCCTCAGGTCATGGTATATCTGTATTTCATTCATCCAGGTCATGGTATATCTTAATATTCATTCATCCAGGTCATGGTATAATTCTGTAATATTCATCCATCCAGGTCATGGTATCTGTAATATTCATTCATCCAGGTCATGTTATATCGTAATATTCTACATCCAGGTCATGGTATATTGATCATTCATCCCAGGTCATGGTATACATCTGTATTTCATCATCCAGGTCAATTTTCCTTTATATCCATTCCTCCAGGTCATGGTATATGTGTAATATTCATTCATCCAGGTCATGGTATATCTGTAATATTCATTCATCCAGTTCATGGTATATCTGTAATATTCATTCATCCAGGTCAAGGTATATCTGTAATATTCGTTCATCCAGTTCATGGTATATCTGTAATATTCAATCATCCAGGTCATGGTATATCTGTAATATTTCCATTATCCAGGTCCTGGTAGATCTGTAATATTCATTCATTCAGGTCATGGTATATCTGTAATATCCATCCATCCAAGGTCATGGTATGTCTGTAATATTCATTCATCCAGGTCATGGTATATCTGCAATATTCACTCCTCCAGGTCATGGTATATCTGTAATATTCATTCATCCAGGTCATGGTATGTCTGTAATATTCATTCATCCAGGTCATGTTATATCTGTAATATTCATCCATCCAGGTCACGGTATATCTGTAATATTCATTCATTCAGGTCATGGTATATCTGTAATATTCATTCATCCAGGTCATGTATATCTTTAATATCATCATCCAGGTCATGTTATATCTGTAATCATTCATTCATCCAGGTCACGGTATATCTGTAAATCATTCATCCAGGTCATGGTATATTTGTAATATTCATTCATCCAGGTCGGATATATCTGTAATATTCATTCATTAGGTCATGGTATATCTGTAATATTCATCCATCAGGTCATGGTTATCTGTAAATCATTCATCCAGGTCATGGTATATCTGCAATATTCATCCTCCAGGTCATGGTATATCTGTAATATTCATTCATCCAGGTCATGGTATATCTGTAATATTCATTATCCAGGTCATGGTATAATCTGTAATATTCATTCATCCAGTTCATGGTATATCTGTATATTCATTCACAGGTCCGGTATATCTCATCATCCAGGTCATGGTATATATATGAATATTCATCATCCAGGTCATGGTATGTCTGTAATATTATTCATCCAGGTCATGGTATATCTGCAATATTCATCCCTCCAGGTCATGGTTAATCTGTAATATTCATTCATCCAGGTCATGGATGTCTGTAATATCATTCATCCAGGTCCATGTTATATCTTGTATATTCATCCATCCAGGTCACGGTATATCTGTAATATTCATTATTCAGGTCATGGTAATCTGAATATTCTCATCCAGGTCATGGTATATCTGTAATATTCATACATCCAGGTCATGGTATATCTGTTGTATTCATCCATCCAGGTCATGGTATATCTGTTGTATTCATCCATCCAGGTCATGGTATATGTAATACTCATCCATCCAGGTCACGGTATATATTCAATTAGATCAACTGGACTTCTTGAAAAAGAACTAAACTTCAAGTCCAGTTGATCTAATTAAATACAACAGATACATTTTAGAAAGGATCCACGTGTTTATATATATAATTTGAAATGATATTTTATTCTATACAACCCTGTGAGTTGTCTCTTACTATCCACTATATAAATACCACTCACGTTCAGGCCATTTCGAAATAGTTTTGAATTTTAAAAAAACAAGAAAATATTTTTTTATCCTACTTAGAGCACAAGTTACCATATGTATTGGCTCCTTTCAGCTTGTTAGCCTCTCTGGGTGCAACCCCAAATGTGGGGATTAGTGTGAGAAATATATTTTTGACTCTTTTTTCCTTTTATTTATATTTGGAAATTTGCTTAAAGCACAAGGTTCTGTAAAGAACTGTGTCCATAATTCTGCATGCATAAATAAAATAGCCATTTAGGAAAGGCCACATTTACTAAGAGGCTTTAACAGCATTCATGAGCTTATTGAAAATGCAGCGCGCCAACTACAGACCGGTATTACTAATAAAAATAATGACCAAAATTCCCATAAATATTATTTTCGTTTGAAATATGGTTTCTCTGTGTTTGCTTGGTTTACTTATCCTTGTCGGTGGTATCCACGTATGTGGAGGTATTCTCTCACTCCGCTTCATTTCCCGATTTGTCCCGGTTGCACAGGTGAAGCGTGTTGGGGATCGGGAGTAGTCGTGTGTTGCCGGCTCCATCTGGATTTGCGACTGAAACTCTGTATGTTGCGTTTTTTTTGCTTAGTCATCTTTGTCCAGAGGCTCCGGTATCTCCGGTTTTTTATATACTTTGGATCCGGTAAATCTCTTGGATTGTCCGTTTTATACGTCCCACTGCAGAAGGTATGTGTGATCACATCAGAGTCTGTCTCCGCCCCCCCGTTAAAGGGCAACTCCAACCCCAAACTAATTTGCTTTACCTAGATTTTTAGAAATATTACCCCCAAAGCCCATTTTTGTTATAATCTTACCTTATCAGATGCTCCCACGCTGAGATATAGATACTTATACACAGCCAATCCTTCACCGATTCTCCTTCTTTTCCAGTCATGACCGAGAAGAAATGTCATGGCCAATGACTGGCAGCCATTATTATGGGGACTTTAACTTAGTGATAAGCCGTGACTCTTACCGTTCGATGATCCCATGGTGCAATACCATACAATCCGTTAACGCCCAGTATTTTTGTTGAGTTATTGGTGTTTATTCAGATCATAGAACAAAGCTTTATCAATGGGCATGGGCAGACTATTTGAAGCTGCAGAAAATGATGGCCATCGGCTCTCTGTTTGTGAGTACAAGGCTGCTAAGTGACTAGTCCCAAAGCAAGCAGTAACCAATATTATCCTGGCTACCTGGCTGATAGCTGTTCTGGCTGTCCAGGCTCTGTAAGTGATGATTGGTTCAGGCCTATTACACAAGTACCTTCATTCCACACCTGATGGCTGCAGAAACATATAAGATGTGAATAGAAAAGAACATGGCTGAAATTTTTTAAAGCCTGTAGCCTTTAGCTTAGACTAGTGGTTCTATTTTTTATACATCTTACATCTGACTTGCTCTTGTGGCACACCTGCCCTTTACTCCCTATTGTAATAACTCAGATTCAACTCATTTAACAAGTCTCGCTATGACACCCACACAGCCAGTGCAAGGAATTCAATACACGGTTTGCACAACTATTTAACCCCCACACAAACTGCCTATTAAATCCCAGAAGGAAGGTTTACCCAGAGCGATAGCAGCATAATCAATGTATCGATCAATTTAATGTTACGTTACTTTGAATGCAATGACATTATTTAAAAAAATATGGATTTTTGAATATAGAAAAATGTCCGTTCGTCCAAAATGATGTGGCACACCTTGTGGTACAGCAAAGGCACTGTGAGCCTTATTCAAGAAGAGGTGCAAATGGTGCCTGTGTTCTTAATCTGCAGCAACCAATCAGATGTTATTAAATGCTTTCTAAAGGTGGCCATACATACGAACAAAATGGGTAAATCCCGTTGGGAACGACAGATTTAAATATTTCGTTCGTGTGTAGGAGATATTCCTACGATGTTACTATGGGTCGTTTCTTGGCACTCCAATCGCCAGGAACATCCCCTACACAAGAACGATAATATTCCCGATCGGGAATGACAGAAAATGTCCATAGGTCGGTATCGGCTTACATTACTTTAAGTAGAGGGACCGATCCATTGTACGGTGAATAGCCGCACCGCCGCCAGTCCCCATACCACATATGGGATCGGTAGGGTCCTTGTGTGCTGTTCCCACAAGCATGTGTGCTGACGAAATCAATGTGATCTGTCAGCACACATGCTGTGGAATCGTATGTGTATGGCCAGCTTAACTGTAGTAGACCAGTAAAAGGTATTTGATTGGTCAAGGCAAATAACTAACTCAGGGAAATGTTTTAATCTCTTATTGAACCATTTGTTGTTGATCTGCCCCCTATTTCATTAGATACTCGTCTCAAACATCTTACGTTTTAGCATTTCTGTAAGCAGATTTGCTGTAGCTGGAAGGTTTGACAGTTGGTGTGCTGTATATTGTATGCAGTATTGACAGTCAGTATGTGGGAAATAGTCAGTGGTCAGAGCCTGAGCAAAACAATATTGTATTGAAGCAATACATGACGCAAAGAATTTTTTCAGTATACATACACTTTAAGCAGTATTATCCAATTCCAATGAACTCAGTTTACCCTCCATCTTTTGTCTGCATACAAATAAATGCTTCTGAAATACTGACCCCCATATAAAGATGGTTATGGAATTGGACTTAACTCAGCCCCTGGTTAATTTCTTGCTCGTTAGAGATCTGAGCATGTTTGACCAATCCTACACGCAATCAGTAGAAATTACTGTTTGGAACATTATAAGAACTGTTGCATCCTGGGAATAATGGACAGTTATAGAAACTGAAAGGGGTTTTTCCCCCTAAAATCATAAGTTGGTATAATGTAGCTCCCCCCTCCCAACCCAAATTGCATTCTTTTTTTGTGAAAAAGTCAGTACAAACTTACTTACCCTTGGCCTACAATACAATTTACAGGAACGGAGTTGCATTGGGGGGCTTAGCTGTCACCATGTCTGTGATTGCTGAGAGTCAAGTGCCGGCTCTTGAATTAGCCTAGGATCCTGGAGTGATAGTAACTTTGTCAGATTTTTTTTTTAAAACTAAAATGCGGTTTGGGTTGGGGGGGGGATTTATACATTTACTACTACATAAATTTTAGTTTTGGGAGTGGACATGCCCTTGAAATGTCAGTTCACTACTGACCCAGAAAAGCATACAGCAAAGAGGAAAAAATCTCTTCAACTGGAAGAGAAAACTACCACTAGGTATGTGTAATATAACAGAGAGTGTAAAAAATAATATTTTCCACTTTGTGATTTCTTAAAGGAATATTTCACTGAGAAAGTAAATTTTCCTTTAATACATTAATTGAAGAACGTGAGCTAAAGGAGCTAGAAGCTATTCATTTTTCAGGAGCCAGGAAGGAAGCTTTAGAAATTTACCTTGCACGCAATCCACTGACAGGTCTCAAATTTTCCTGCTTTTCTTCACTATAGCACGCATGCATGCAAATGTTTGCTATAGTTAAGAAAACTGGAAATAGTCAGGACCTGTAAGTGCATCCGGCGGTGGATTGCGTGCAAGTTAAATTTCTGAATTCCCTGGATCCTGTAAAATTAATTGAAGAACAGGAGGTAAGGCAAAGCTTACTTACCTTTTCCTTGTGTTCCTTCCATTTTATTAAGGCGATGCTGGTTTACCCGCTGGAGTGAAGGATTCCAGGGTGTAATTCCAGTTATAACTGAATAAAGATATGTATCCGACCAATTTGTTTGATTTATTATATAATACTGAGTAATAACTGCTCTGTTGTGATTAAATAGGATGGTTGTTCAGATAATGGAACAGCTGGAAGATTGTGAAGAAATTATCAAAATGTTTATAAACTTTTTATATAATGTACTGCTCCTTCCCCCGCCCCAACCGCATTACTATTATTCACAGAAAGTGCCCCGATCTTTACTTACCATGCCTCATCCTTCGCTGCCCTGCCCCGGCCCTCTGCTTGCACGAAATGCTGAGAGGCACCCAATCACGGACGCGGCTGCATGGTAAGTAAAGATCAGGGCACTTTCTGTGAATAATAGTTTATACAGTTGGGGCTGGGGGAAGGAGCAGTACATAATATAAAGGGTTTTATAGTAGGAGGGAGACAAAATCGAGAGGAAGGGGAGGGAGGGGAGGGAGGGAGGGGGGAGGGCTGCAGTACACATGCCAAACTTCTCCCGAGGCGAGACAGGAGGCAGAGTCTATATGGACTCTGCTATCCTCCTGGTGGGCAGTTTTTGGGACTTTGGGGGGGCTACAGAGAACCATATGGAGTTGGGATGTAAGGTAAGGATTTTTACACACTACATAGTGGGGCCAGTAGTGGGTTAATATATAGTTTGGGGGGACATGCCCTTTAAGTATTTTAACAAAAGCCATGCATTCATCCTTTCATGAAAAATGATAAACCATACAAGTGCCTTAGGAAACACAACTCCATTACCTGTACGAGTGAACATTTCCATCCGAGGCAAGTTACGGGCACTCCTTTAATAGTAAATCAGCTTTATTTCAACGTTCAACACCTTTCAGGACAAACATTAAAGTTCTAAAAAGTACAAACGTATGTAGCCCTCATCATACAGGGCACCCCCCATTTCCTTCATTAGTGACTAAATCATTAAAACATACACATTGCAACTTGTGAGTCTTAAATATACATATTCCTTACATCAGCCCATAATTAGCCATAAGTCAACACGTGTGATTTTCATTAAAATATCATGGATACACATGGATAAATGGATGGAGGGTTGCGGTTGATCCTTCCTGACTCCAAACTGCAATCGGAAGGGATCCCTGGGTTAACAAGAACTAAATACCAAGAATTTCATTACTTTAGATTTTTAGAAATTTAGAAAGCTATTTAATGAACTTGCCATTACCACATCTGCTGGAAGTCAGTTCTGTAGTTTCACCATTCTCATTGTAAAGAAACCTTTCCTAACCCAAGATGGATGTTAATGAGTCCTCTAAAACGACTTTTTTTTTTTTTACAATGTACCAGAGAGTTTATTTACGGCCCAATTTATATTTCTATAAATTGACCATATCTCCGACAAACATCCATCCTCTGTTGGCCGGAAGCTGAAAACAGGGGCCGGACCAGCTGAGAGGCAGCCAATCACTGATGTGTCTGTCGCATGCAACCGCCGAGAGAGAAATGCTGTAAGTATGTTTCGTCTCTGCTTTTTTAAGTAATCTAACATAGCGGTGGGGGTGGGCACGGCTGCGTAAACTATATTAAAAAGTTTAATGGTAGGCGGAAGGGCACCATGGAGGGATTAAGAGGTGAAGGAGGGGGGGGGGGGGGGGGGGCTCCACTGAGCATGCAGTCCACTCCAGCACACTGTTGTTGGCTTTTAGCCAGACAAATGGGTAGGTGCAACCCTCTACTCCTTGGGGTAGATACATCCAAGCAAAAGATGGAGCACACTTCTTCAAGTGATAACTTCATTACTAAGTGCAAACAACATATACATATGATGTTTCGGGAACGCTATGTCACTTCTTCAGGCATAACCAGCATGCCGTGTGAAGCTTTATAAATCAATCATGGACAGTAACTTTTGCACTTTAGGACAATTAAAGTAACTTAATACATGAATGTATTTTTTAACAATTGATGGTATAAAATGTTTTTTTTTACGTGTTGTTACATGTTTG
The DNA here is from genome assembly GCA_019447015.1 of Hymenochirus boettgeri. Classification (NCBI taxonomy): domain Eukaryota; kingdom Metazoa; phylum Chordata; class Amphibia; order Anura; family Pipidae; genus Hymenochirus; species Hymenochirus boettgeri. The sequence goes on along the minus strand of CM033473.1, from coordinate 298,434,419 downwards.
ATTGATGTTATACACTATTATTGATTATATGGATATGAATTGAAATAGTTTTTGCACTTTTAAAATGATGGGACAGCCTCATTGTGGGGGCTTAACATGTCAATCACAATTATCACATGATATGTAGGTGGGGCTATGGTTACATGTCTTTTTACGCCCTACATGCTGGTTTTACCTGAAGAAGGGCGTTCCCGAAACATCGTATGTATATGTTGTTTGCACTTAGTAAACTGAAATAATCACTGAAGTAGTGTGCTCCTCCATTTCTACTTCTTCTCTCACTGAGCATGTCTCCCGGAGGCAAGTAGAGGCAGAAATCTTTTTTTTTAAATCCCCTCCATGTGGAGAACTTTATTGAACATAATAAAGAAATGCCGTTGAAAAAGAAAATACATTTGTTGCCATTTATATATCTTTTTTCTCATTTGATACATTATGGTCAAGTTAAGTGGTTTTGCCTGTGTGTTTTTCTTCATATTATATTAGGATAAACCGTTCTGTATGTGTTTATGATAAATAAAGAGGAGTTATTGCCTATTAGTCAACAGTGTTATTACTGCAGTTCAAATAATAATAAATAATATGGGGTTTAACACATATGAATCCACCGCTACCAAAACCAGTATCCCGGATACCCGCTGGACACCTATAGGATCCTGACTACATGTCTGACCTTGACACTGGTTAATCTCCTATACTCTAGGCAGAATTATTGCTATACCCCTCTTGATGTTTGTTTCTAGCTGCCGTTATGGGTTATACTCTGTATATGATAGGAAATATACGCACTTTATTTTGGACTGTCTACCATTCTAGAAGTTGCTTGTGAAGGTTCTCATTCATCCAGGTCAGGTATATCTGTAAAATTCATCATCCAGGTCATGGTATATCTGTAATATTCATCCATCCAGGTCATGGATATCTGTAATATATTCATTCATCCAGGTCATGGTATATCTGTAATATTCATCCATCCAGGTCATGGTATATCTGTAATATTCATTCATCCAGGTCACGGTATATCTTAATATTCATTATCACAGGTCATGGTATATCTGTAATATTCATTCATCCAGGTCATGGTATATCTGTAATATTCATTCATCCAGGTCATGTTATATCTTTAATATCCATTCATCCAGTCATGGTATATCTGTATTTCATTCATCCAGGTCACGGTATATCTGTAATAGTCATTCATCCAGGTCATGGTATATCTGTAATATTCATTCATCCAGGTCATGGTATATCTGTAATATTCATTCATTCAGGTCATGGTATATCTGTAATATCCATCCATCCAGGTCATGGTATATCTGTAATATTCATTCATCCAGTCATGGTATATCTGCAATATTCTCCTCCGTCAGGTATATCTGTAATATCTTCATCCAGGTCTGGTATATATGTAATTTCATTATCCAGGTCATGGTAATCTGTATATTCATTCATCCAGTTCATGGTATATCTGTAATATTCATTCATCCAGGTCACGGTATATCTCATCCATCCAGGTCATGGTATATCTGTAATATTCATTCATCCAGGTCATGGTATGTCTGTAATATTCATTCATCCAGGTCATGGTATATCTGCAATATTCACTCCTCCAGGTCATGGTATATCTGTAATATTCATTCATCCAGGTCATGGTATGTCTGTATATTCATTCATCCAGGTCATGTTTATTCTGTAATATTCATCCATCCAGGTCACGGTATATCTGTATATCATTTTCATTCAGGTCATGGTATCTGTAAATTCATTCATCCAGGTCTGGTATATCTGTAATATTCATACATCCAGGTCATGGTATCTGTTGTATTCATCCATCCAGGTCATGGTATATCTGTTGTATTCATCCATCCAGGTCTGGTATATGTAATACTCATCCATCCAGGTCACGGTATATATTCAATTAGATCAACTGGACTTCTTGAAAAAGAACTAAACTTCAAGTCCAGTTGATCTAATTAAATACAACAGATACATTTTAGAAAGGATCCACGTGTTTATATATATATTTTAAATGTTTTTATTCTATACACCCTGTGAGTTGTCTCTTACTATCCACTATATAAATACCACTCTACGTTCAGGCCATTTCGAAATAGTTTTGAATTTTAAAAAAACAAGAAAATATTTTTTTATCCTACTTAGAGCACAAGTTACCATATGTATTGGCTCCTTTCAGCTTGTTAGCCTCTCTGTGTGCAACCCCAAATGTGGGGATTAGTGTGAGAAATATATTTTTTGACTCTTTTTTCCTTTTATTTATATTTGGGAAATTTGCTTAAAGCACAAGGTTCTGTAAAGAACTGTGTCCATAATTCTGCATGCATAAATAAAATAGCCATTTAGGAAAGGCCACATTTACTAAGAGGCTTTAACAGCATTCCATGAGCTTATTGAAAATGCAGCGCGCCAACTACAGACCGGTATATACTAATAAAATAATGAAACAAATACAGTATGTAGCTAAAGTTTCTGTTTTCACAAAAGATTTTATAGTTAATGTTTTGTTACTTGACAGTTTGGGTAAGATTTCTAACTTTGAATAGTGTTATTTTCTCAGCACTTAACAGTATATTTGATTTTAATTCCCTGTTCTCACGTATATTTACCTGGTGCCTATTATTCTGTGTTATTTTTCCTGGTGCTATATCAGTAAGTGAGCTGTACATATCATGAAATGCGTGGGACAGCAGATTCACCGTAAAATACACACTGGGGAAGAAGTAAGCCTCATCAGGGTTTTCGGTATTGAACCAAATCTTATATGTCCCACAACTCGTATTACGTAGAGTGATTTTAAACCAAGATTCAAAATTATGATTCTTATTTAGGTCTTCTGATAAACAGAGCGAAGTAATCATAAAAAAATCTTCAATCAAATCATATTCTGGATATGATGAGTTAAGGATAGTTTTTATAAAGTTTCTCCTTTTATTAGTATCCAGATCATATGAGTAATAAGGGGACAATGACAAACTGCCATAGAATACAGGAAGCTCGAAAAAAAATGTCATTGAATTTCTATCCCAGTTTGGGGACAAAATTAAAGTCTTCTTTATGAGCATTCCCTGTAGAATGGTTATTATCATTTTAATGTCTGGTGTTCCACATAATATAGTTACAGAGGAGGAGGATTTCCCAATGATCATTTTATACTGATTTATCTGACTATTGAACACATAGTCATTGCCAATGATGATCCTTACAGTGAACTCAATGCAGATATTGTGATAGGAAAGATATTGTGTGAGCAGTTCATATTCTCTGTGTCCACTGATATCATCAGATGTGACAATTCCAACCCAGTTCCACCCAAAATATTTAATTAATTCTCCCAGGGCAAAAACATTACTGTCATCACTTGGTACGGTCCGGAAGAGATAGGGGAAGGGGATTTTATCACCGAGAAAGGAACCTGTAGCTCCGTAACTGATCTGGACCAAAAGGATGAATAAAAACAAATAACATCTGTAATAAAGGTGTTAAATAGTTTCAAACGAATATCATAGATGTTTTTAGCTCATCCCGTATACTCATTAAGATAATAATGTGTATAAGTACAATTACTACAAGAAAAAAAAAATCTTATTAAGTAATCAGTAATTATTAGTAAGATGGACTTGTATTTACACTTCCAAATAAATTTTGTCAAACCACAGCAAACTACTACAGCAACTCTGGTTCGTACTGATCTCTCTAACAGAAGGAGAGAGAAGAATAGAGAGAAACCATGACAAGTTTGGAATTATAGGAGTGCCAGGAAAAGAGACAAGCTCACAGCAACCCAAGAGCTGCCAGGGTGCTACACATGGTAGATCAAGTAGACAAATGAATGTGGTAGCTTAAGGACCCAGGTCAGAATAGAACTATAAGAGATTTTAGTGGCATTGCACAAGGTCAAACAAAACTATATCAGTTATATCAAAGGTTTAATATAAATGTAACACCATTGCTTGTGAAGGTTCTCATTCATCCAGGTCATGGTATATCTGTTGTATTCAATTAGATCAACTGGACTTGAAATGTAGTTCTTGAAGACGTTTCGCTAGTCATCCGACTGGCTTTCTCAATTCAGAATGACTTGTACAAGAATCTGTGGCAATTATGTACCCTGGAAAATCCCAATTAGCATATCACAGCCAGGTGTTAAGGGTGTGATTAGATAGTGGCTAAGAGGTGTTATAGGAACGCCCAGAGTAAGGTGTTAAAACAGCATTGTACATGGCAGACAGTTGGTGTCGAACCCCCCCACCTCTATTTAGGCTTGGTTTCTTTATTTTCACATAAATGGCCTCCTTAACACCTCTCTTGAACCAGTCACGTTCCTTCGCCAGTATGTTAACATTACAATCTTCAAAGGTATGTCCTTTATCCTTAAGATGCAGATACACGGCTGAGTCCTGACCCGAGGAATTGGCTCTTCTGTGCTGGGCCATACGTTGATGCAGTTGCTGTTTGGTCTCCCCCACATACAAATCAGAGCATTCTTCACTGCACTGCACTGCATATATGATGTCGCTTTTCTTGTGTTTTATGGGCAGACTATTTGAAGCTGCAGAAAATGATGGCCAATCGGCTCTCTGTTTGGTGAGTACAAGGCTGCTAAGTGACTAGTCCCAAAGCAAGAGAGCAGTACCAATATTATCCTGGCTACCTGGCTGAATAGCTGTTCTGGCTGTCCAGGCTTAGGTAAGTGATGATTGTTCAGGCCTATTACACAAGTACCTTCATTACACACCTGATGGCTGCAGAAAAAAATATAAGATGTGAATAGAAAGAACAATGGCTGAAATTTTTTAAAGCCTGTAGCCTTTAGCTTAGACTAGTGGTTCTATTTTTGTTATACTCTACATCTGACATTGCTCTTGTGGCCACACCTGCCCTTTACTCCCTATTGTAATAACTCAGATTCAGACTATTTAACAAGTCTCGCTATGACACCCCACACAGCCAGTGCAAGAAGGAATTCAATACACGGTTTGCACAACTATTTAACGCCAAACAAACTGCCTATTAAATCCCAGAAGGAAGGTTTACCCAGAGCGATAGCAGCATAATCAATGTATCGATCAATTTAATGTTACGTTACTTTGAATGCAATGACATTATATTAAAAAAAATATGGATTTTGAATATAGAAAATGTCCGTTCGTCCAAAATGATGTGGCACACCTGTGGTACAGCAAAGGCACTGTGAGCCTTATTCAAGAAGAGGTTGCAAATGGTGCCTGTGTTCTTAATCTGCCGCAACCAATCAGATGTTATTAAATGCTTTCTAAAGGTGGCCATACATACGAACAAAAATGGGTAAATCCCGTTGGGGAACGACAGGATTTAAATATTATCGTTCGTGTGTAGGAGATATTCCTACGATGTTACTATGGTCGTTTCTTGGCACTCCAATCGGCCAGGAACATCCCCTACACAAGAACGATAATATTTCCCGATCGGGAATGACAGAAAATGTCCATAGGTCGGTATCGGCTTACATTACTTTAAGTAGAGGGAGCCGATCCGATTGTACGGTGAATAGCCGCACCGCCGACCAGTCCCCAAACCACATATGGGGATCGGTAGGGTCCTTGTGTGCTGTTCCCACAGCATGTGTGCTGACAGAAATCAATGTGATCTGTCAGCACACATGCTGTGGAATCGTATGTGTATGGCCAGCTTAAACTGTAGTAGACCAGTAAAAAGGTATTGATTGGTCAAGGCAAATAACAATCAGGGAAATGTTTTAATCTCTTATTGAACCATTTGTTGTTGATCTGCCCCCTATTTCATTAGATATCTAGTCTCAAACATCTTACGTTTTAGCATTTCTGTAAGCAGATTTGCTGTAGCTGGAAGGTTGACAGTTGGTGTGCTGTATATTGTATGCAGTATTGACAGTCAGTATGTGGGAAATAGTCAGTGGTCAGAGCCTGAGCAAAACAAGTATTGTATTGAAGGCAATACATGACGCAAAGTAATTTTTTCAGTATACATACACTTTAAGCAGTATTATCCAATTCCAATGAACTCAGTTTACCCTCCAGCATTTGTCTGCATACAAATAAATGCTTCTGAAATACTGACCCCCTAATAAAGATGGTTATGGAATTGGACTTAACTCGCGCCCTGGGTTAATTTACTTGCTCGGTAGAGATCATGAGCATGTTTGACCAATCCTACAGCGAATCAGTAGAAATTACTGTTTGGAACATTATAAGGAACTGTTGCATCCTGGAAGAATATGGACAGTTATAGAAAACTGAAAGGGTTTTTCACCCTAAAATCATAAGTTTGGTTATAATGTAGCTCCCCCCTCCAACCCAAATTGCATTCTTTGTTTGTGAAAAAAGTCAGTACAAACTTACTTCTGGCCTACAATACAATTTACAGGAACGGAGTTGCATTGGGGCGTTAGCTGTCAGCCATGTCTGTGATTGCTGAGAGTCAAGTGCCGGCTCTTGAATTAGCTAGGGATCCTGGAGTGATAAGTAACTTTGTGCAGATTTTTTTTTAAAACTAAAAATGCGGTTTGGGTTGGGGGGGATGGATTTATACATTTACCGTACATAAATTTTAGTTTTGGGAGGGGACATGCCCTTGAAATGTCAGTTCATACTGACCACAGAAAAGCATGCAGCAAAGAGGAAAAAATATCTTCAACTGGAAGAGAAAACTACCACTAGGTATGTGTAATATATCAGAGAGTGTAAAAAATAATATTTCCACTTTGTGATTTCTTAAAGGAATAGTTCACTGAGAAAGTAAATTATTCCTTTAATACATTAATTGAAGAACGTGAGTAAAGGAGCTAGAAGCTATTCATTTTTCAGGAGCCAGGAAGGAAGCTTTAGAAATTTACCTTGCACGCAATCCACTGACAGGTCTCAAATGTTTCCTGCTTTTCTTCAATAAGCACGCATGCATGCAAATGTTTTGCTATAGTTAAGAAAACTGGAAATAGTCAGGACCGTGTAAGGCATCCGGCGGTGGATTGCGTCAAGTTAAATTTCTTGAATTCCCTGGATCCTGTAAATTAATTGAAGAACAGGGGTAAGGCAAAGCTTACTTACCTTTTCTTGTGTTCTTCCATTTTATTAAGGCGATGCTGATGTTACCCGCTGGAGTGAAGGATTCCAGGGTGTAAATATTCCAGTTATAACTGATAATAAGATATGTATCCGACCAATTTGTTGATTTATTATATAATACTGAGTAATAACTGCGTTGTGATTAAAATAGGGATGGTTGTTCAGATAATGGAACAGCTGGAAAGATGATGAAGAAAATTATCAAAATGTTAATAAACTTTTTATATAATGTACTGCTCCTTTCCCAGCCCCAACCGCATTACTATTATTCACAGAAAGGGCCACGATCTTTACTTACCATGCCTCTATCCTTCGCTGCACTGCCCGGCCCTCTGCTTGCACAGGAAATGCTGAGAGGCAGCCAATCACGGACGCGGCTGCATGGTAAGTAAAGATCAGGGCACTTTCTGTGAATAAAGTTATACAGTTGGGGCGGGGGAAGGAGCAGTACATAATATAAAAAGGGTTTTATAGTAGGGGGAGGGAGACAAAATCGAGAGGAAGGGGAGAGGGGGAGGGAGTGGGAGGGGGGGGGAGGGCTGGCAGTACACAGCAAACTTCTCCCGGAGGCGAGACAGGAGGCAGAGTCATATGGACTCTGCTATCCTCCTGGTGGGCAGTAGTTTTTGGGACTTTGAGGGGGGCTACAGGAGAACCATATGGAGTTGGGATGTAAGGTAAGGATTTTTACACATACAAGTGGGGCCAGTAGTGGGGTAAATTATAGTTTGGGGGGTGGACATGCCCTTTGTATTTAACAAAAGCCAAACTGCATTCATCCTTTCATGAAAAATGATAAACCTACAAGTGCCTTTAGGAAACACAACTCCATACCTGTACGATGTGAACATTTCCATCCGAGGCAAGTTACGGGCACATCCTTTAATAGTAAATCAGCTTTATCAACGTTTCAACACACTTTCAGGACAAACATTAAAGTTCTAAAAAGTACAAACGTATGTAGCCCTCATCATACAAAGGGCACCCCCCATTTCCTTCATTAGTGACTAAATCATAAAACATACACATTGCAACTTAGTGAGTCTTAAAATACATATTCCTTACATCAGCCCATAATTAGCCATAAGTCAACACGGTGTGATTTTCATTAAAAATATCATGGATACACATGGATAAATGGATGGAGGGTTGCGGTTGTGATCCTTCCTGACTCCAAACTGCAATCGGAAGGATCCCTGGGTTAACAAGAACTAAATACCAAGAATTTCATTACTTTAGATTTTTAGAAATTTTAGAAAGCTATTAATGAACTTGCCATTAACACATCTGCTGGAAGTCAGTTCTGTAGTTTCACCATTCTCATTGTAAAGAAACCTTCCAACACAAGATGGATGTTAATGAGTCCTCTAAAACGACTTTTTTTTTTTTTACAATGTACCAGAGAGTTTATTATACGGCCCAATATTATATTCTATAAATGACACTATCTCGGACAAACATCCATCCTCTGTTTGCCGGAAGCTGAAAACAGGGGCGGACCAGCTGAGAGGCAGCAATCACTGATGTGGTGTGCGCAATGCAGACCGCCGCAGGAGAGAGAATGCTGTAAGTATGTTTCGCTGCTTTTTTAAAGTAATCTACATAGCGGGTGGGGGTGGGCACGGCTGCAGTAAACTATATTAAAAATGTTTAATGGTAGGCGGAAGGGCAGCCATGGAGGGATTAAGAGGGTGGGAAGGAGGGGGGGGGGGGGGGGAGGGTCCACTGAGCATGCAGTCCACTCCAGCACACTGTGTGTGGCTTTTAGCCAGACAAATGGGTAGGTGCAACCCTCTACTCCTTTGGGGTAGATACATCCAAGCAAGAAGGATGGAGCACACTTCTTCAAGTGATAACTCAATTTACTAAGTGCAAACAACATATACATATGATGTTTCGGGAACGCTATGTCACTTCTTCAGGATAACCAGCATGCCGTGTGAAGCTTTATAAATCAATAGCATGGACAGTAACTTTTGCACTTTAGGACAAATTAAAGTAACTTAATACATGAATGTATTTTTTAACATATTGATGGTATAAAATGTTTTTTTTTACGTGTTGGTACTGTTTGATTGATGTTATACACTATTATTGTTATATGGATGATTGAATTGAAATAGTTTTTGCACTTTTAAAATGTATGGGACAGCCTCATTGTGGGGGGCTTAACATGTCAATCACATTATCACATGATATGTAGGTGGGGCTATGGTTAACAAGTCTGTTACGCCCCTACAGCTGGTTATACTGAAGAAGGGCGTTCCCGAAACATCGTATGTATATGTTGTTTGCACTTAGTAAACTGAAATAATCACTTGAAGTAGTGTGCTCCTCCATTTCTAACTTCTTGCTCCACTGAGCATGTCTCCCGGAGGCAAGTAGAGGCAGAAATCTTTTTTTTAAATCCCCTCCATGTGGAGGAACTTTATTGAACATAATAAAGAAATGCCGTTGAAAAGAGAAAATACATTTGTGCCATTTATATCTTTTTTCTCATTGATACATTATGGTCAAGTTAAGTGGTTTGCCTGTGTTTTTCTTCATATTATATTAGGATAAACCGTTCTGTAGTGGTTTATGATAAATAAAGAGGAGTTATTGCCTATTAGTCAACAAGTGTTATTACTGAGTTCAAATAATAATAAAATAATATGGGGGTTTAACACATATGAATCCACCGCTACCAAAACCAGTATCCCGGATACCCGCTGGACACCTATAGGATCCTGACTACATGTCTCGACCTGACACTGGTTGAATCTCCTATACTCTAGAGATTATTGCATTACCTCCTTGATGTTTGTGTCTAGCTGCCGTTATGGGATTATACTCTGTATATGATAGGGAAAATATACGCACTTTTTCATTTTGGACTGTCTACCCATTAGCAGTTGCTTGTGAAAGGTTCTCCATTACATCCAGGTCACGGTAAGTCTGTAATATTCATTCATCCAGGTCATGGTATATCTGTAATATTCATCCATCCAGGTCATGGTATATCTGTAATATTCATTCATCAGGTCATGGTATATCTGTAATATTCATCCATCCAGGTCATGGTATATCTGTATATTCATTCATCCAGGTCACGGTATATCTGTAATATTCATTCATCCAGGTCATGGTATATCTGTAATATTCATTCATCCAGGTCATGGTATATCTGTAATATTCATTCATCCAGGTCATGTTATATCTTTAATATCCATTCATCCAGGTCATGGTATATCTGTAATATTCATTCATCCAGGTCACGGTATATCTGTAATAGTCATTCATCCAGGTCATGGTATATCTGTAATATTCATTATCCAGGTCCTGGTAATCTGTAATATTCATTCATTCAGGTCATGGTATATCTGTAATATCCATCCATCCAGGTCATGGTATATCTGTAATATTCATTCATCCAGGTCATGGTATATCTTGCAATATTCACTCCTCCAGGTCATGGTATATCTGTAAATCATTCATCCGGTCATGGTATATATGTATATCATTCACCAGGTCATGGTATATCTGTAATATTCATTCATCCAGCATGTTCAGTTTATATCGTAATATTCATTCATCCAGGTCACGGTTTATATCACCTCCAGGTCATGGTATATCTGTAATATTCATTCATCCAGGTCATGGTAGTCTGTAATATTCATTCATCCAGGTCATGGTATATCTGCAATATTCACTCCTCCAGGTCATGGTATATCTGTAATATTCATTCATCCAGGTCATGGTATGTCTGTAATATTCATTCATCCAGGTCATGTTATATCTGTAATATTCATCATCCAGGTACGGATATCTGTATATCATTCATAGGTCATGGATATCTGTAATATCATTCTCCAGGTCATGGTATATCTGTAAATCATACATCCGGTCATGGTAGATTGTTGTATTCATCCATCAGGTCATTGGTATATCTGTTGTATTCATCCATCCAGGTCATGGTATATGTAATACTCATCATCCAGGTCACGGTATATATTCAATTAGATCAACTGGACTTCTTGAAAAGAACTAAACTTCAAGTCCAGTTGATCAATTAAATACAACAGATACATTTTAGAAAGGATCCAAGTGTTATATATATATTTTAAATGTTTTATTCTATACACCCTGTGAGTTGTCTCTTACTATCCACTATATAAATACCACTCTACGTTCAGGCCATTTCGAAATAGTTTTGAATTTTAAAAAAACAAGAAAATATTTTTTTATACTATAGAGCACAAGTTACCATATGTATTGGCTCCTTTCAGCTTGTTAGCCTCTCTGTGTGCAACCCCAAATGTGGGGATTAGTGTGAGAAATATATTTTTGACTCTTTTTTCCTTTTATTTATATTGGGAATTTGCTTAAAGCACAAGGTTCTGTAAAGAACTGTGTCCATAATTCTGCATGCATAAATAAAATAGCCATTTAGGAAAGGCCACATTTACTAAGAGGCTTTAACAGCATTCCATGAGCTTATTGAAAATGCAGCGCGCCAACTACAGACCGGTATATACTAATAAAAATAATGAAACAAATACAGTATGTAGCTAAAGTTTCTGTTTCACAAAAGATTTTATAGTTAATGTTTTGTACTTGACAGTTTGGGTAAGATTTCTAACTTTGAATAGTGTTATTTTCTAGCACTTAACAGTATATTTGATTTAATTCCATGTTCTCACGTATTTTACCTGGTGCCTATTATCTGTGTTATTTTTCCTGGTGCTATATCAGTAAGTGAGCTGTACATATCATGAAATGCGTGGGACAGCAGATTCACCGTAAAATACACACTGGGGAAGAAGTAAGCCTCATCAGGGTTTTCGGTATTGAACCAAATCTTATATGTCCCACAACGTTATTACGTAGAGTGATTTTAAACCAAGATTCAAAATTATGATATTTAGGTTGTCTTCTGATAAACAGAGCGAAGTAATCATAAAAAAATCTTAATCAAATCAATTCTGGATATGATGAGTTAAGGATGTTTTTATAAAGTTCTCCTTTTATTAGTATCCAGATCATATGGAGTAATAAGGGGACAATGACAAAATGCCATAGAATACAGGAAGCTCGAAAAAAATGTTCATGAATTTCTATCCCGTTTGGGGACAAAATTAAAGTCTTCTTTATGAGCATTCCTGTAGAATGGTTATTATCATTTTAATGTCTGGTGTTACATAATATAGTTACAGAGGAGGAGGATTTCCCAATGATCATTTTATAACTGATTTATCTGATATTGAACACATAGTCATTGCCAATGATGTCCTTACAGTGAACTCAATGCAGATATTGTGATAGGAAAGAATTGTGTGAGCAGTTCATATTCTCTGTGTCCACTGATATCATCAGATGTGACAATTCCAACCCAGTTCCACCCAAAATATTTAATTAATTCTCCCAGGGCAAAAACCTTACTGTCATCACTTGGTACGGTCCGGAAGAGATAGGGGAAGGGGATTTTACACCGAGAAAGGAACCTGTAGCTCCGTAACTGATCTGGACCAAAGGATGAATAAAAACAAATAACATCTGTAATAAGGTGTTAAATAGTTTCAAACGAAATCATAGATGTTTTTAGCTATCCCGTATACTCATTAAGATAATAATGTGCATAAGTACAATTACTACAAGAAAAAAAAAAATCTTATTAAGTAATCAGTAATTATTAGTAAGATGGACTTGCATTTACACTTCCAAATAAATTTTGTCAAACCACAGCAAACTACTACAGCAACTCTGGTTCGTACTGATCTCTCTAACAGAAGGAGAGAGAAGAATAGAGAGAAACCATGACAAGTTTGGAATTATGGAGTGCCAGGAAAGAGACAAGCTCACAGCAACCCAAGAGCTGCCAGGGGTGCTACACATGGTAGATCAAGTAGACAAATGAATGTGGTAGTTAAGGACCAGGTCAGAATAGAACTATAAGAGATTTTAGTGGCATTGACAAGGTCAAACAAAACATATCAGTTATATCAAAGGTTTAATATAAATGTAACACCATTGCTTGTGAAGGTTCTCATTCATCCAGGTCATGGTATATCTGTGTATTCAATTAGATCAACTGGACATGAAATGTAGTTCTTGAAGACGTTTCGCTAGTCATCCGATGACTAGCGAAACGTCTTCAAGAACTACATTTCAGTCCAGTTGATCTAATTGAATAAACAGATGTAACACCATTGGTTGTCATACAAAGACTTAAACACTCCCATAAACAACACCCTCCCCCCCTCACTCAAAAAAATAATGCTATATTGCACCTGTTTATATATATATATTATAATATAATATATAATATATATATAATATATATATATATATATATATATATAATATAGAGCACTCCAAAGGACTTTATAATGTGATTTATTGTGGAAACAGGCATGTTTCGGTCCCTGACCTTGGACCTTTCTCAAGCCAAACAGTTCAAACCACATGTGCAAACAATTTAAAATATCCAAAGCTCCACCCTCAAGTGACATCATTCTCCAGTGCCATTATTGTGCATTATACCCTTATACAGGGTTCATATTATAAAATTATACATAGTGCATCATATCACAACAATAATCAATATAAAATCAGTGTAAAATATATATAAAATCAGTGTAAAATATATATGGATATATATATACTGGATTCCAAAGAAGAAGCACTCGTAGGACTTGTTACAAGTAAATGTAAAGTTGCTTTAATTTGTCAACATGTTTCGGCTACAATTATTAGCCTAAGTTTTAATTTTTGTTTCCCATTGTTTGCTACTGTGGTTGGGATACATTTATTGAGTGCACTTTATAAGGAGGTTTTCTTTTCTTTCTTTTTGATTATTGACTATAACTCAATCTCCAGCACCCAATTCTTTCCCCCAGTGGGAGTAGCTGTGCGTCTCTAATGGTATTTGTTTTGGTCTAATTATTAGCCATCCTCAGGATGCAAACTCTCTCTCTCTCTCTCTCTCTCTTTCAAATTTGATAACACATCACATATTATGAACAAAGGGTCGGGATGGCCATGGGGGCAGCCATGGCGCCGGCCTATGCGAGCGTGTTCATGTATGAATAAGAAAAAAAGACATATCTTGACCAAATACAGCGATCACTTGCCTTTGTATTTTAGATGCATTGATGAGCTATTCTTTCTCTGGAAAGTTACTGAAGATGCATTGGACCAGATGCTGGAAGAGTTGAACTCATTGCCCACCACCATCCGCTTCACCAGACATGTGAGTAAGACACATATTGAATTTTTAGATTTGCTGGTTATAAATGAAGGGAACAAGTTGGCATGTACCCTATATCGGAAAGAAACCGATAGGAATATGCTACTACAGTATGATAGTTTCCACCCGCCAGCTCTAAAAGATTCTCTGCCTGTGTCACAATTTTGTCGCGTGATGCACAATAATTCCAACCCACAATGTAGAGACAGATTAATGAGATATTTGACAGGTTTACACAGAGAGGGTATCCGGAGTATGATTTAAAAGGAGCTATGGAAAAAGCGAGAGAAAAAGCTAGTCACCAAATATTGACTGAAAAAACAATTGAAAATAAATTTGTATGTAGTCTGAAATATGACACCAAGGGACTGTATGTACAGAGAAGCATTAAACACAATTGGAAGCTACTTTTGACAGATGAAAAACTAGCAAAGATACTACCCCCTAAACCGACTATAGGATTCAGGAGAGGACGTCATTTAAAAGACCTGTTAATGAAAACTGATTTTGTTGTTCACCAAACACAATCTAGGGAACCATAAATGCACCAAATGTACATCATGTAAATTTATGAGGGCTGTCAAATCTTTTAAACATCCACATACAGAACAGGAGATTTCTATTCAACATCCCATATATTGTACAACAACTCACATAGTGTATTTGATCCAATGCCCTTGGAATTTATATTACGTGGGCAAAACAGACTTGATGTTGAGGATCAGAATGGATGGACATCGATCCGCAATTAATACAGCTTTTCTGGATGGTTGAACTGTAAAACCTTTTGCTAAGCATTTTTTGGAAGCCAAGCACCCTGTTTCAGATTTTCAATTTTGGGCGATTGACCATGTGCCCTTTTTACGGAAAGGTGGTAATAGGTCTAAAATCCTATTACAACGAGAGACTTATTGGATACATTACTTAAATACAGTACATCCAAATGGACTGAATGAAAACTATTCACTAAGATGTTTCCTGGATGAAAGATAGTACTTCTGCTACTCTATAGAGCTTAGGCTATGAATTCTGCTGTTTTTGCCTTATGTGTCTCAGCCTCCTATTTCAGAATGTATGACCATCTGAGTATAGGATTTATTTACTATACAATCCCCCTTTTAGTAACATATAAACACTATTAAGATTTTTATGAGTAACCTATTAGATTAGTATAGAACATATCCACTTGTTAATAATATTTGAGTGCCACTATTGTAGGTACAGTGATATCAATTATAGACGTATATTTTTACTATTTGATATTTTAACATTAGCACATTTGGTAGCACTTTATATATTGCGTAGCACTTTAGATACTGAGATGACACTTTATGATATATAATAGAGGTTATAGGCATTTATATAATATTAGTCTTTTTATGCAGTTGTTCATTGGATTACTGTTAGCACTTATTTTTAATATCAGTATTTATACACGTTGTGATAAGAAACCTTATCAAGGTCTATGATAACATGATTTATACGTTTTACTTAAACTAAGACACAAGGTCTATGATAACATGATTTATACGTTTTACTTAAACTAAGACATGTGCACCATATATATTTTACACTGATTTTATATTGATTATTGTTTGTGATTGATGCACGATGTTATATTGTATAATATCAACCCTGTATAAGGGATGCGCAATATTATGGCAGTGGAATGATGATGTCACTAGGAGGGTGGAACTTTTAAATATTTGCACATGTGGGTTTGAACTGTTTGGCTTGAGAAAGGTCCAAGGTCAGGGACCGAAACGTTGCCTGTTTCCACAAATAAATAACATTATAAAGTCCTTTGGGAGTGCTCTATATTTCATATACTTGTTTTTGAGCATCTTTTAGCAACACCCAGGCCACGTGATCATTGCACCTTGGCAGGAGCCAGTCTGTTGGACACTATATATATATATATATATATATATATATATATTTCCAAAATGTGGGCACTCTCCCCCTAATATGTAACTCTTTTAGAATAAAATACCCCAGTGCCACCAGTAGAGAGATGTATACAAGTCCTTGAACAAATCCAGTGCACTCATGGGATTTTGTAGTCAAACAAATGCCTTCAATTGGCCATAGTGAAGACTAGAGATGGCCGGTTCGCGGACCGAATCTGGATCCGCCGCAGATTTATCCTGTCCGTGAACTGCGGATTATTCCGTATTTTCCGTATTTTCCGCCTTCCGAACTTCCGAACCGCGGAATTACGAGGATCTCCGTATTTTCGAAATACGGAGAAAACGGAGGTCCTCGTAATTACGAGAATTCTCGTAATTTCGAAAAAATTTTAAAAAACGAGAAATTCTTGTAAATTGGCGGAATTTCTGCATTTTGGGGATTATTTTGAAGACGGAGCAAGCCACATGTCCCAAATTAATCCAAGGCAGCTAACATGATTATTGCCCCCCCTGGGTATAAAAAGCTGCTCACAGCGCCATTTTGTCAGTTGTGTTGGAGTGTGTTTTAGTGGAGACCTGACAGTGTAGTTGAGTGAAGAGTTTGTTGTGCTTTTTGAGCTTTTTTTAGATTTTCTTTTGTGTGTGGATTTCAGTATGGTGGTTAGCACTTGTTTTTAACCACCCCTGTATTCACACATCTTGAGACCCAACTGTCCATTTAAGGCTAACCTTGTTGTAACGGAGAAGGAGGATCCATCCTCCACTGAGAATGTGGACCGCCTTACATCTCAAGATGAATGAGGCTTGGATCACATCTCAGTACAGCACACCTATTGCTGATGCCCGTGACTGAAGGCTCCTGCCCCTGCCACCCTTACTGCTCCTTCCGCCTCATTTTCCCGCCTAGAGCTTAGCTGATGCCAGCTTAGCTGGCAAATGGCAAATTTTTCTTATTGGCAGGGCCATATATGGTCCTAGCAGGTATATATAGCAGGTATATATATATACCTGAGGAAGGGGCCTTGAGTCCCGAAACGTTGTTTGTTGTTTTTTGCACTAATAAAGAAGCATTCACCCTAGTAGTATGCTCCTCTACTTTTTTCCTTGTCTGGAAGTAGGGGGCTGAGAGGATTGCACCTACCTAACTTGTCTGGCCAAAGAGCCAACAGCAGTGTGCCATTGTGCGGTCTTGGAACCATATATGGTCCTACCTTGCTCTACTGCATTCAAGTTGTGAAATAACAAATGCTCTGCAACAACAGCTACTTTGTGGCTAATTTTTCTAAGATTGGGTCGATCCTACTTGGCCTGAGAGCAGTACTTTGTTCTTCCTTTTCTCTTTCAGTCTTACGAGGCACCTTTGTGGTGTCACCTACTCTTGACCATCTCATACAGCCGCAACAGCTACTTTGTGGCTAATGTTTTCAGCTCTGGGTCAATCCTGCCTGGCACTAGATCAATACTCCATATTACAAAGTGTGGCCGACTGTAACTCAATGGTGCGTTTCCTACAAAGCCTTACCCGTTCACCCGCTTTCCCTTGCTGAAGCATACTCTGAGGGAGAGAAGCCAATGGGGTGAAGGTATGTCCATTTGTGCCAAGCCTGCCTGGACTCTTTAACAATGGTGGCAAACTGCAGTGGGCCTACTGTAACTCAATGGTGCGGTTTCCTACAAACCTACCCGTTCACCCCGCTTTCCCTTGCATGAAGCATACTCTGAGGAGAGAAGCCATGGGTGAGAGTATGTCCAGTTTGCCAAGCCTGCTGACCTTAACAAATGGTGGCAAACTGCAGTGGGCCTGCTGTAACTCAATGGTGCTGTTCCTACCCGTTCACCCGCTTTCCCTTGCACGAAGCATACTCTGAGGGAGAGAAGCCAATATGTTTTAACGGGTCCGCTTGCGGATTTTCGAATTTACGGATTTTTTCGAAAATCCGCGGATCCTCGCGCGGACCGGATTTTTCGAATTTCGGACATCTCTAGTGAAGACTGGCAACATTTCGGCCTGGTATGTGAGGCCTTTGTCAAGCCAAATAACAATCATAAGTGGGTGTAACCAACTCATATAAAGTGCTAAGTGCATCACTTCCTGTGAAGTCAATATTACAATTAACCCTTAGGATCAATATAAAATCTACAAACCATACATTTCCAACAATATGCAATAATTGCAGTGACATATATTAAACTAGACACTTTAACTAGACACTTTTTAATCACATTTTCCTGCACTATAATAGGCACTTTATATTAAGATAGAATTTACAATTTTTTAAGTGATGCACTTAGCACTTTATATGAGTTGGTTACACCCACTTTTGATTGTTATTTGGCTTGACAAAGGCCTCACATACCAGGCCGAAACATTGCCAGTCATCACTATGGCCAATTAAAGGCATTTGTTTAACTACAAATCCCATGAGTGCACTGGACTTGTGTATATATATATATATATATATATATATATATATATATATATATACTAGCAAAAGTGTGCCCATTGGTGCACAGTGGGTTTTTTATGTTTTAATTTTATATAGTTTAATTTGCTGGAGTGTTAGTTACATATATTTATTAAAATATATTAATATATACCCGCCACTTACAAGGGCCTCCATATTAGGGTAGTCCTATCTAAGAAAGATATTTTAAGTAATAATGCTGTTATTTTTGTAGTGTAATTATTATGTTTAAGATACGTTTTTACCTAATGATAACTTCCCGCGGCACTTGGAGCCTTTCCCAGTAGTTCTGTCTTCCAGGGGTAGTTTGCGGCTGTTCACGGCTGAAAACCAGGCTCCGCCGCGAGTGTTGGGAGGCTCCGTGGCACTTGGAGCCTTTCCCGGCAGTTCTGTCTTCCAGGGGGTGTTTGCGGTTGTTCGCGGCCAAAAACCAGGCTCCCAGGCCCTGCCGCGAGTGTTGGGAGGCTCCGCGGGGCTTCCATCGGCACTTGGAGCCCCAGACCAGGTGCTGTCAAGTTGTATACATACAATACTGTACACACATTAACTGCAGGAATAGGCAGCGTCTCAATACCTAGCAACAGCAGGGATCGCCCACCATTTCTATAGGCAATGCCTTCTCTCCCAGTTAAACGGAACACTATTGGCTTTTACCTGGATTACGACCAATGTGGAAGGGCTTTGTTAGATGCTGTACTTTACACACATGCGGCAGTAAGGAGGAACCTGGTGCTTGTTTAATATGGGGTATTCCTATTGGCTGCTAGAATACAGTCGGCCACTATTACAGTAATGGGACAATTTATAATAATGTACTAACCTGGAAGCTGATCATTGTGAGCACTGCTGCTAACAGAATAGGAGAAAGAGACAGAGAAATTGACAGAGAGAGACAGACAGAAAGAGAGAGACAGACAGACAGACAGAGGGAGAGACAGAGGGAGAGACAGACAGAGAGAGAGAGACCCCGCTTCCACTACACATTGCATCAGGATGTGAAGCACTCTCCCACAATGCAATGCAGCTGGATATCATCTACACTTACTGGGAAAGCAAACTTTCTTTTGATTGGCCATTAACTCGCACATGCTCAGTAAGTCTCTCCCACAATGCAATACAGCTGCATATCATCTACACTTACTGGGAAAGCAAACTTTCTTTTGATTGGCCATTAACTCGCACATGCTCAGTAAGTCTCTACCACAATGCAAAGCTAAAGGATGTTACTGGAAAGCATGCATTGCGTCAGGATGTGATGTAGTGCTACAGCAGCTACAAGAAGCACACCTATTGGATAATAAGGACAATAAGGAAATGGCAGCAAACTTCCATAAATTTGAGAGGTGTGTCTATAGCTCCCATTTTGACCAGTCCATTCAAACGTGGGGAGATTCTGTATGTTAGTACTTTTTTATTTTTTATTTCATATGCCATTTACACACTGTTACACACTTAAATATCTTTATTTTGTACATATTAATAAACTAATTCATGTTATACATTTTACATTACAATATACACTGTAACCATGTATAATATTATTTTAGCCTACCCCCACCTACATAGTACAGTCTAAAAACTCAATGCAATCTCCACAAAATGGAAAATAATTTTATATAAAGGAAGGATAGCCCCATCCTACACATACAATAAGAGTTGATGGTCAAAGTGTCAGATCAATGTGTGGGTGAAAAAGTCATCAGATATTTTACCAAATGTGGGTCTACCAGTGGTCTGAGGGAGGTAAAAAAGATGCCAGATGCGTTTTGTCCATGTGTGTGGACTCCCTGAATGAATCATCAAAATGCCATGATCATAATGCAATCAACCTTATTATATATGAATATTGTACCATATATCAGCCACTCAGAACTCATGCAACATGCATTAGACAGCTTGAATTTAATTAGTTAAAGGGTATCTCCACCCCAGAAAATAAAATTTTCAGTAGTGTAGGGTACCTTAGGCCATCCCCAACTGCTTTGTAAAACAAGGCCCAGCAACAGACTAACTACTGATCATTCCCTTGGCGCTCTGCTCCTGGCTCCTCTTTTGCTAGAAGTTGCAAATGTGCTGGACAGATAGCCACATCTGTGATTGGCTGAGAGTCATTCAATCACAGATGCAGAGAGCCGTGTAAACGCGGTTGTGTAAGTCTGCTTCTGGGGCTTGTTTAACAAATCTAACATGGCAGTTGGGAGTGGCTGGGGTACCTACACTACGGAAAAGAGTTTTAATGATAAAGAATGAGGCAGCAATTGATTGATCTGGAGGGCGAGAGGAAGGGAAGGGGGGGGGGCTTCCATGCGCACGCCAGTATCTTCCCAGAGGGCAAGGATAGCAGGGGCCGGATGACACTTAGACAGCTCCTACTCTTTACTTTCTGGAACTTTGAATAGGCACTGGAGGATAACCATTAGGAGCAGAAGAGTAAGGTAAGGGTTTTTTAACACTACACAGTGGGGCCAGTAGTGGGTTAAATTTTAGTTTTGGGGGTGGACCCCCCACTCACCACAGAACCATCTCTTATATAGACCCCCCACTCACACTGCCTTCTCTCGCCTTAAACCTTTTTCCCTTTATAGTTGTGGGCAATCTATAAAAGCTCCATGTCCATGAAAGACAGCATTGATATTGCTGAAAAATAATGGGATATAATATGTGTAATAAAATGTGTTGTGTGTGTGTGTGTGTGTGTGGGTGGATGGGTGAATATATATATATATATATATAATATATATATATATATACTAGCAAAATTGTGCCCGTTGGTGCACATTGGAAATTATGTGTGTGTATGTTTTGCTATGTGTGGATATAGTGGATATAGAAGCTTTACACAGGTATATTTTAAAGTGTTACTCAGACAGTTACCAGCTTCTAGATGTAAGAAATTATGTTTCCTTTACATATATTAATGTAAAATGTTTTATATCATTTAATATGTCAAGATTCTATTTATAATGCATATTGGCAATACGAAAAAGATTTTGTATTGGTGTGTTGGTCTGGCACAAAGCAGACAGTGCACATAAACAGGTTCCCCACATAACATGTGCAGTAATCAGGGGTGTCCCTGTCTATGGTGCACCACTTTGAATATTGACCAGGCCTGTATATTGTCTGTCCTTGTAAGTTGGTGTACACTTATCTGTTGCCTCAGAGTTTGTATCCAATAAGGTAAATTGTCTGTCCAATAATCTGTACTCCCAACAGGTGGTAACAGGATCTTATACACAGGGTCTTATACACAGGATCTTGTGTTGCAGTCAATATCACTCCATAACACATAACACAATCCACTTTCACTTTCTGTCCTCCTAGCAATAGAGAGCAAGGATGTCTTGTATTTTATTACTCACTGACACCACCTGCAGGCTAGAGGTGGTATATAAGGAGCATTGGTGTATATGTCCATTACAATACATATCACATCCTGTGTAGCAGACAGAAACTTTTTTTGGATTATACTTCCTTACACATATAGCAGGCACAGGGGTGTGGTTTAAGCTGTCATTTGACCATTCCATTTTAAAATAGGGATCTCAGCTCTGTAAATAAGTTTATGTATTTTGTATATTTTGTGTTGTCAGTGCTATAATTTGTATACATTTACTGATGGTCATTTAAATGGTAACAGTGAGATAGTATACACATACATATACACCTTTCCTATATGTAATATCCTATACCCCCCACCATATTGGTAGCTCCTAAAAACTCAATGCAATCTCCTATGGAGATATTAATATATTTATATAGTATAAGGGATATAATATGATATAGTAATGGTGTATGCATTTTGTAAAATGTTAGTTAACCTTTAAAAATTTGTCAAAAAAACTGGTGACCTGTCAGTTATCTGCCCGTCACCCAAACTGCTATTTTCACCATTTTATTTCATAATTAAGAAGGCACAACAGCGCCTGTACATTTAAGGAAATTGAGAGGTGCCATATTGTCCACAAAGGTTTTAGAAAGTTTTTATCGCTGTATGGTGGAGAGTCTGTTATGTAAAAGCCTCTGGGTTTGGTATAGTAGCTGTTGCACCGGAGAGAGAAGTAAAGTGCACTAAAATATTATTGGAACTGAATTATCAACGTTAGAACAAATGTTTCAGCATTGTAGTTTATCAGGGGTAGGGGTATTGTAAAGGATATGTTTCATCTAACACATTTTATATTTAGTTAATCATATGTTTTTTCCTGTTATGGAAATGGTATCTGCCTCCACCCTTGGTTCACAGAGCTTGAGCATATGCAGAGGAGGCAGCAGGGGAATCAGCAGTCAATAATTGGTTGTGATGTCAGCACATGTTTTATACCTGCCAACTAGCAAAGTATTTTCATGGCTTCACTCGGGATTGGGGGCTTCTAAGCAGTATTTGTGGCCTTTGCTTGATGCTTTGCCAGGACTACCTGCTTAGCCAGGCTGTAAGAAAAAGGCCAAACATTTGCGTTGGCCGGGAATCAAACACGGGCCAACTGCTTGGAAGGCAGCTATGCTCACCACTATACCACCAACGAATCTGTGCTGCCACCGCCCTTCTTATTGGGAAATCTGTGCTGCCACCGCCCTTCGTATTGGGAAATCTGTCCAGAACTACAGTATATGTATTAATACCAGTAATTCTCAATATTATATAGTATCCCCGTACCAACCAGAACTACAGTATATGTATTAATACCAGTAATTCTCAATATTATATAGTATCCCCGTAAAAACCGGAACTACATTATATGTATTAATACCAGTAATTCTCAATATTATATAGTATCCCTGTACCAACCGGAACTACAGTATGTGTATTAATAACAGTAATTCTCAATATTATATAGTATCCCTGTACCAACCAGAACTACAGTATATTTATTAATACCAGTAATTCTCAATATTATATACCTGTACCAACCAGAACTACAGTATATGTATTAATACCAGTAATTCTCAATATTATATAGTATCACTGTACCAACCAGAACTACAGTATATGTATTAATGTCAGTAGTTCTCAATATTTTTTAGTTTTAGAAACTTATCCAGGTCATTTTTAAAGCTATTCAATGAACTTGCCATTACCACATCTGCTGGAAGACCGTTCCACAGTTCCACCATTCTCACTGTAAAGAAACCTTTCTTAACCTGAAGATGAAACTTCTTTTCTTACAACCTTAAAGGATGTCCACGTGTCCTCTGATATGACCTATTAGTGAACAATGCACCAGAGAGTTCATTGTATGGGCCATTAATATATTCGTATAAAGTAATCATGTCCCCACGCAAATGTCGCTTCTCCAATGTAAACTCCTGGTAGTTTAGGCTTCTGCTGTTACTTCTAAATTTTAAGAAAGTAGCAACATCGTATGTTTTCAACACAGAGTGCAGGTGGAGCAAATTTAAGATTAAAGTTAGTAGAAAGTGAAAGCAGTAATTTCATCGTGTTCATGTTCAAACAGTCCAGCAGACATTGCACCCTTGCTGACAGAATGCTCAACAAAATAATTTCTTTACAAAGTCTTTGTTTTAAAGCCACAGACCCCCTTTATTCCAACCTTGATTGTTTGATGAGAAATCCAAACAAACTGAAGAGTTTAATGTTAAATGTTAAAAAAAAGATCAGGGAGATTCAATAAAAGTTCTTATCGTTTAAAATGGTGCTTATTTTGCCCCAACCAATCAAATCTTATTTAACATATGAAAGATAACATCTGATTGGTTGGGGAAAAGTTAGCACCATTTTTAACGATAAGAACTTTTATTGAACGTCCCTGATAGTTTCATACATAATACATTAATTAAACAAACAGAAGATATTGAATAAGCTACTCTGTTCAGTTTTAAAAATCAATATATTATTACATTTTTCATCTAGAATTTTTTTTTGAAAAGCAATCATTGTGTGAATAAACCATATACAGACATCCAACTATACCAGTGACATTGGAGATCTCTCCCTCTGAACATGGGACATAATTATAACAGCAAGACTGAGCCCCAGGTATTGTGGATTTTCTAAATCCAGGCAGACAGTATTCTGAACATCTTCCTCTAGGAATCTAAATACAAAGTATAATTGTTACTTTTGTGACTTACTTAAAGGGCATGTCCACCCCTTTTTATAAGTTTTGCTGTAGTGTAGGGCTCCCTCCCCCAGCCCCAACTGCCATATTATTTTTACAGAAACTCCAATGCTTGCATGAAACTGCAAGCAGGGGGCTGAACTGGCAGCCTCCTTCATGATTGGCTAAGAGGCAGACAATCATGGACGCGGCTGCCGGCAGTGGAGAACGCTGGGGGAGAGAGGTAAGGTAAGTAGAGTTTGGGGGAGTTTCTGTAAAAAGTAATATAGCCGTTGGGGTTGGGACTACACTACAGAAAAGGGGTTTTATGCTAGGGGGAAGGAAAGCAAAACGGGAGGGAGAGGGAGGCATGGAGGGCTGCAGTGCGTATTGCAAAATTCTCTCGGAGGAGAGACAGGAAGCAGTGTCCTATATGGACTCTGCCAGGCTCCTGGTGGCCAGTTTTTGGGACTTTGGAGTGCCATTACAGGAGAACCATTTTGAGCTTGGATGTAAGATGAGGATTTTATTACACTACACAGTGGGGCTAGTAGTGGGTTAAATTATAGTTTTAGGGGTGGACATGCCCTTTAAGTGGCAATCAGAAATATCTCTGGATCAACTGCAACTTTATATATCAATACCAGTAACTTGCAACATTCTTAATTTTAGAAACTCATCCAGCTTTTTTTTTTTAACTATCCAACAAAACTGCCATCACCAGGTGATCAATATATACAATATATTTGTATAAAGTGATCATATCCCTATGCAAATGTTGCTTCTTCAACGTAAACAGCTATAGTTTCTATCTTAATTGATTGCATAGTCATTAACCTTATTTTTTTATTTGCCCTTCTCTAAACTCCTTTCATTTCCAAGATGTCCCTTTTGTATATGGGATTCCAAAACTGCACCGCATATTCCAAATGAGGCCTTACCAGTGCCTTGTAAAGAGGGAGAATAATATTTTTTCTCACTTAAATCTATTCCCCTCTTTATACAAGACAATATCTTTCTAGTTCTAGACATTACTGTCTGGTATTGCTTATTACAGCTAAGTCTGTTATCTACTGGAACTGCCAAATCTTTTTTCATTAGTGTTTATACTGTTTTATACACAGTTATTTATGGTGTAGGTGGCACAGGGATTGTTAAATCCCAAACGCATCACCTTACATTTATCAACATTGAATCGTATCTGCCATTCTGCTGCCCATTTTGATAATCTATCTAGGTCTGCTTGTAACACTTGCACATCATTTGAAGTTTCCAAAGCTCTGCATAGTTTAGTGTCATCAGCAAACACAGAGGCCTTGCTCTGAATGCCCCCTTCTAAGTCATTTATAAACTGATTAAACAGAAGCGGCCCTAGTACAGAACCCAGATGCACTCCACTTTACTTTAGCCCACACAGATGTAGCTCCATTGACCACCACTCTCTGTTCGCAATCTAACAACTAATTCTCTATCCCTATATAAACGTTTTCTTCTAGGCCAACATACCTCAGTTTATACATGTGGCACAGTATCAAAAGCTTTAGCAAAATCTATATATAATACATCCACTGGTATGCCAGGATATAAATTCTTACTTACCTATTCATAAAACCAAAGTACATTTTCCTGATACAACTTATTTCTCATAAATCAATACCTATAAGATTAGTTCTGAAGGCAGCAGATCCTGTAACAAAGTTTCCAGCACCTTCACTACCACTGATGTTAGACTTACATGTCTATAGTTACCAGGCTATGGTGTATTTTATTCAGTTCTGGGGTTTTAATGATATTAAATATGTCTAATTGTTTCTGCACCTTACCCTTTGTCAGTCAGAGTGAATATTCTTAATTTATACCCTTCATATTTAATTACATTCCCTACTATAAGGACTAGGATTCTCTGTGTATACAGAGGGGGAAAATAGTTTAGCACATTAGCCTTTTGGCATCCTCTATAAGCATCTTAGACCCATTATTTAATGGTCCCGCATTCTCAGTCCTCATATTTTTACTATTGATAGGCTTAAAAAAATATTTTGGGGTTGGACTTGCTTTGTTGAGCTATCCGCATTTCATTTTCTATTTAAGAAAGTTTAATTGCATTCTGGGAACATAGAAACAAAGGAAATCTCCCGCACTCCTGTTTAGAGGTAGATATGTGCTGAGTGCTGCTCCTGGTATCGTATCCAGTGGTAGGCAAATTTAGACAACAGATTAAATCCATACAAACAGATTTAATCCGTACATCCATTAAATAAATACACTTATTTTCAGACTGTTGTGCACTCTGGATTTCATCTGTTGTTGTAATTGCTTTCTTTCACTCCTGTTTACAGCTTTTATACTTCCTGTAAGCCTGTTCTGTTTCCTCTAATTTCAAAATTTGAAAAGCCATTTTCCTTTTCCCATTTTTCTTTTTACCTGAGCATTAAGCCAGGCAGGAGTGGACCTAATTTTTTTAAACTTGTTCCCTAAAGGTATACATTTGAAAAAGCATCCTAACCTAAGAATTAATCACCCCAGTCTATGAGCAGGAGTTATTCCTTTAACAATAAAATTAGCTTTCCGAAAGTTAAATGCTTTTATTAACTCAGTGCACTTTTTTTATTACACTATATCATGATCACTATTCCCTATATTAAATGGCACTATAGCATGATAACTATTCCCTAAGCTTCCCATTACCTTCATCTCCAAAATGAGCTCAGGGTTATTAGATATCACCAGATCCAACAACACATCCTGTCTAGTAGGAAATTCTACAAAAAGTTTGGAAATTTCTGTCTAAAATAAGGGTTTAAATAGCAGTTGTAACTTACTTTAAATGTCTCTGGGACCTGGGAAATGGTCTAAGGATAACATCCACGCAGGAAGAACAGCAAAAAAAAATGGAAGTAGTGCACACGTGCGCTACTTACGGTTTCCGCTGGCCATTTTAGGTAATCCTCGAACAGCCAATTCGAGGATTCTCGAACGTCCGAAAGTGCTACGGCCGGATGTTTGGGGGTCCTGCGGCTCAACCCTGGACCCCCTCCCGGGTCCTTAGAAGGACCATTGTGGCCTTTACAAAGACCTTTTGGGGCTTAAGGGGTCCCACAGTTAACCCCCCCTCCCTGGCACTTATAAGTGCCCTTGTGGCCCTTGGAAGGGCCCTTGTGGCCCTTGGAAGGGCCCTTGTGGCACTGACAAGTGCCCTTTGGGGCTTAAAGGCTCCTGCAGCTCGAACCAGGACCCCCCTCCCTGGTACCTTTATTGGGGGTCCTGCAGCTCGAAACCAGGACCCCCATTGGCTCTTAGAAGAGCCATGGGGGGGGGTTCTTTCTTCCCAGCCGGCGACACCAGCACCGCTGATGTCACAAGCGCTGATGAATAATACAATTCAAATATGACTGGTTAATGTGTGATCTGCAGCTATCTCTATTATTTAATGGTCCCACATTCTCTTTCCTTATCTTTTTATTGATATACTTAAAAAACCTTTTGGGGTTGGCCTTGCTTTGTTCAGCTATCCGTATTTCATTTTCTATTTTAGCTAGTTTAATTGCTTTCTTGCACTCCTTATTACAGTTTTCATAATTCTTGAATAACTGTTTTGTTTCCTCTGATTTTAAGATCCTACATACCCGTTTCCTACATTCCATTTCCCCCTTTACCCGAGCATTAAGCCAGGTAGGTGCGGAGCTAATTTAAATAAATAAATAGTTTATAGTTTAATACCCCAGTAAGG
Organism: Hymenochirus boettgeri; assembly: GCA_019447015.1. Classification (NCBI taxonomy): domain Eukaryota; kingdom Metazoa; phylum Chordata; class Amphibia; order Anura; family Pipidae; genus Hymenochirus; species Hymenochirus boettgeri. The sequence continues at coordinate 298,405,930 of CM033473.1, read as the reverse complement.
TGAAAGACATTTAATAAGGTAAAATTGTTAAATGTCTTTGTTAACCCAGTGCACTTTTGTTTTTGCAACCTATATTAAATGACCATATAAGTATAAATAAAATCATTAGTTCATAGACGCCTAGACTTACCTTTTTCTTGTGTTCTGTCCATTTTAATGAATCAACACTGATGTTTATATTCTGATGTGAAGGATCCCAGGGTGTGGATATTCCAGAAAAGAACGAATAAGGACTTATAACTGACAAATTAATTTGTTGATTTTTTACATAATATTGAGTAATGATTGATCTATCATTATTAAAATAAGGGTGTTTGCTCAGATAATGGAACAGCTGGAAAGATAATTAAAATAAAAAAAATGATTAATTATTTGAAGTGATCAATGAATTTGCAAGTAACAAAAGAAAACTAATAATTTAATAAACTAGTGTAGGGCTGTTTATGTCATTCTTTATTCTGGACCATTAATAAAACACACAGGTCATTAAAAAAACAAACTAGCCGTTGGTGTTAAGATTTTCACTTGGTTGTCTAGATGACAATGATGAGTTTTAACTGCACAAAATTTCGATCTTGCAGATACATAAACATCTATATATGAACACCTGATCTATATATGAACACCCGATCTATATCTGAACACCCGATCTATATATGAACCCCTGATCTATATATGAACCCCTGATCTATATATGAACGCCTGATCTATATATGAACGCCGGATCTATATATGAACGCCTGATCTATATATGAACACCTGATCTATATATGAACACCTGATCTATATATGAAGACCTGATCTATATATGAAGACCCGATCTATATATGAACACCCGATCTATATATGAACACCCGATCTATATAGTTAAACGAACCCGGAAGCGGTCGGAATTCAGTGAGCTTATGAGGAATTTCGTTAGCAGGTAAGTTCTTTCCTGGCTCCACTTTCTGCATTGATTAATAACGGGGAGGTGAGATAGGGTCCCGAACACCACATTGACCCTCTTAGCCACTTGTGGTATATGGTCACACCTGTACACGGTCCACACATCTTGTAGTCTCTTTGCAGGATTTTCTAAATAAATCTATCCACAGACTTTACATCCAATTGCAAGGTGTATAAAACCACTTTAAAATAATGGATTCTAGGATTGGGAATCTGAATCCAGGTATATAAATATTTGCAATACCCTTTTTTGTGAAATCAGATATTCGATAGAATTTGTTCAAATATTGTGTGTTGCTGTCTGCGTGATGTGTATTCTTGTACCATGACGCCATATTATTTTCGTCATATAAAAATGTCGCGAGCCTTTCAGCACCTCGAGAATTTGAACTCCGTTGCGCTCACTATTGTGTTGACAGTATCCCAGACGTTAAATTTTGGACTATTACAGTATATGACTTTGTTCTAGGTGGATACTGAATTGGTTAGATGTGGTCACTATCAACTTAGATGTCCTTCCATGAAAATGAAGTAATTCATTGAAAATATAGTAATATTTAATAAGAAAATGGTTTTTTTGTTTGGTGGGCCCCTATAGACGCCACTAGAGACCCCTGAACCTCAAGGTAGATGAGCCGCGGACGTGGTGAGGGTACAACTAGGTGTGAGGAACATATCATTGTGCTCAAGTCAGTCCACACTCCCAATGTGTGGATACAGCCTTGAGAGTAAATTATCCCTTGGAATTTTCATATTGCGTCTTGGACTTATGAGATTGTTTACCACCTACAAACATGACAATAAAAAATTCTTTACTTCAAGGAAATCTTTAAAAGGCTCACCATTCCAAAAACAAAGGTATTTTATTCTACATTTCCATTTTGTAAGTCGGTTATTGTTTCATATTTTTTGTTCGCAAAACCCTTCGTCCTTATTTTAGTTCTCAATTATCTCTCCATTCTTATCAATTACTATAGGAGCATTTCTAAAGGTGATTGATGAAAATGAAAAATTCTTTCTCAAGAGAATAATCATCATTTCTCCATCACATTCAGCAAAGCTGTTTACCTTTTTGCTACTTCCCCAACCACGACTCTTTCCTTTGTATATAACACAGAGACAATTTTGTTCAACGTACTTATCTTTCTTTTATTTGTTACTTACATATTAAAGTGTCAATTATCACAATTGTCACCTCGTTTTATGTCGCTCTTAATCCTTTTCCAGGGACAGAAACCATTTCCATGCTAAGGAAGCCATACTTGGAGAATGTCCTTTCTTTGACAGGTCCGGGGACCTCCATTTTTTGTATTTTAGATGGATCATGGATCTCCCCTGTCTATAAATTAGTAAGGATCTATAAAGTCACGAGGAGTCTTGTAATGTCATAAGGTAGAAGTGCTCAAGTTTCAGGGAATGCACTTTACTAATACTCTATATTGTTAAGTAGGGGATGCATTTTTCAGTAAGTCATGTGACACATTATATTTTATTATTGATTGTGGATTTATATAGCGCAACCATCTTCCGTAGCGCTTACAATCATTATACATTCACACTCAGCACTGCCACGGGGGGTAAGAGCCTTTACAATCTAAGCACATTTATTGGACACATTACACCTATCAGCATGTCTTATGTTGTGGGGGAAACCGAGTGCTGGAGGAAACCACCACGCAAGCACAGGGAGAACATACAACCTCCCTTGCAGATGTGTCCAAGGGTGGAATCGAACTCAAGACTCCTAACCACCGTGCTGCCCTTACCTGTGAACCACTGATGTCAACAGATAAGCACCATTTATAAGGATAAGAATTAACGGTTGGACTTCTAGAACATTGAACATTTCTTTTCCCTTCCCATAATCCAGATGGTCAGTCATGCTGTTATCCAGGGGTGTTGATAACTTAACGTCAATAGTTGCAAGAATGTTAGTCCCCTTTTCTGTAAATCGCAAAATAACCGCCGTTTGGGAATACTGTGCTGCCACCGCCCTTCGTATTGGGAAATCTGTGTGCCTTCGTATGATGCTCCACAGCCCTTCGTATTGGGAAATCTGTGCTGCCAAACTCCGCCCGTCTTATTGGGAAATCGTTGCTGCCACGGCCCTTCGTATTGGTGAAATCTTGTGCTGCCCACGCCTTCTGTATTGGAAATCTGTGCTGCCGCCCCTTATTGAACGCTCCACCGGCCCTTCGTATGGGAACTGGTTCTGCCCCGCCCTTCGTATTGGGAAATCTGTGCGGCCACAGCCACTTCGTAAGCGACTCTGCTTTAGGTTTGTGATAGGAGTGTGATAGAAAGATCTAACCGAAGACGGTTACCAAAACCTTCCTTATAAAAACTTATAAACAAGGCCCATGTTATTTGTAATTCCCATGCACTGAGACAAAGGTTTCGTACACATCGGCCCGTGTATGCGCACCTTTATCGCCGGGATCTTGAGTCCGCCCTGTTGGTCGGCAATGATCCCCCACGCGAACGGCTGTTTTGGGACCAAAAGGGCCCATAAACGGGGCCGATTATCGGCTCACATCGTGCATCGAGTTGGGACGTAAGTTTACGAACCTAACAGTCTCTAAAACTTACCGGAATTTCATGGAACAGAAGTTTTTGTTATTTAGAAATAGTTAACTTGGATGGGAAGATTTCCATGGATCGATGCTGAGAAAACACTTTCCTTCGTAACACAAATGAATGAAAGACCCGTTTTTCCTTCTTTAAACATATTTAATATGAACATTGTTGCAGTTTGCCTAAAGTCATGAAATTAAGATACGAAAGCAAATGTTTGTCCTACTGACCTGAGGAGAGACCCACACAAAACACAGTAGACATGTGTGAAGATGAATAGGAAGTGACCAACAGATGAAAAATGAGAACATTTATCTAGAAATCCAGGTTCTTATAGATGTTCATGGAATAATATAAAAACCTCTTTCAGTAATAAACCCAGAGTGATCATTTATGGTCCAATCGAGAAAGAGAAAACTATATAGAAAAGGGGGAGGTCTAAGTAGGACATCAATCTTGGTTTAAGCCAAACAACTACAAAACAATGGCTTAAACATGGTTAACGGAGTCCTAGCCATTATAACTGCTGAATAATTTGTATGTAGAACCATATGGTTGATCATATATGTGCCTGTTAGTAATACTGTATTACTAACACAGGATAGGCAGCTCTCGGTCAGAGTGGCACTGGTCTATGAAGACCCTGCTTGGGGGTCTCTTTACACAGACAACCAATGGACGGCAGCACTCTTTTGCTTAAGTTATGTATACCATGAAACATATACAATGTTTTAAAGTTTACATGGCTATACTAAGCATATACATAAAACAACCTTATAAACCCTCCCAACAGGAAGTGGTTCACTAAAATATTCAACACGTGTTACTTTTGACTCATCATCATATGCCAATAATCATATACCTTTAAAGGAACTATCTTAATAAAGTACAACCTATAACCATAATACCTCTAAGGAAACAATTTCGTAATAAATTGACACATAGTTCTTATTTCTCATATTTACGATGTAACAGGAACTTTATTGAGAGAAATATGTCAATCGTAAGTGCTGTTTATGACCTTGCACAAGTGGTTTCCCATCTTGTGCATCCACCACAATTCCCGTGCTTTAATTAAGGTTATGGTCATCCTCCCCTGTAGTGGTAGGGGTACCGAGTCAATGACCATGAATTTTCATGGACTTCTCATATTGGTCCCATTTCCAAAAAAAAAATGTTCGACAAACTACCAGTGTCGAACTTTTTTTTTACATATTATATAGATCCATACAACCAGAACTCGAGTATATGTATTAATACCAGTAATTCTCATACTATTATAGTAATCTCCCGTCCAACCGAACACAGTCAATGATATTACAGTAATTCCATATTATATCGTATCCCCGTACCAACCAGAACTACAGTATCTGTATTAATAACCAGTAATCTCAATATTATATAGTAATCCCCGTAACAACCGGGAACGACAGTAATATGTAATAATACCCGTATTTCTCAATATTATATTAGATCCCTGTACCAACAACAACTACAGTATATGTATTAATACCAGTACATTCTCATATATTATAGTATCCTATACCACCAGAACTACAGTGTTATGTTTATAACCAGTAATTCCAATATTATATAGTATACCCGTCCACGAGAAACTCGTATATGTATAATACCAGTAATTCTCAACTATTATATGTCCCTGTACCCACCAAAACACTAGTATATTGTTTAATACCAGTACTCTAATATATATATATCACGCTGACCAACCAGAAACTACAGTATATGCTATTAATCCCAGTATTCACAAATATTATATCAGTATGCTCATACTAACCAGAACTACAGTATCATGTATTAATACTAGAGCAGGATTCATCCACAAGTGCAACCCTAGGAAACTGCAAGGGCCCAGAAACTTCTGGGGGCCCAGCTTCAAAAGCAGTAACAATTTATAGTTATACAATTATATTTAAAAAAAAGGGGGGGCCTAAATTACTGGCCCTGCCTAGGGCCCCACATGATATAATCCATCTCTGATATACCAGAATACTAATATTTTATACTATTCCGTTACAACCAGAAACTACGATATATGTAATCACCAGTAATTCTCAATATTATAGAGTCCCTGTACCAACTAGAACTACAGTAGTATTGTATTAATACCAGAATTCTCACATTATATAGTTATCCCTGTACCAACCGACACTACAGTATATGTATTAATTACCAGTAATTCTCAATATTAGATAGTTATCCCTGTACCAACAGATCTACAGTATATGTTTAATACTAGTAACTTTTCAATATTATATAGTATAGCCCGTACCAACAAAACTACAGTATAGTATGTAATATCAGTAATTCTCAATATTATATAGTATCCCTGTACCAACCAGACTAGTATATGTATTAATACCAGTAATTCTCAATTTATGATATTCCGTACCAAACCAGAACTAACATATATGTATTAATACCAGTTAATTTCAATATTATATAGTATCTCCCGTACAACCAGAAATACCAGTATATGTATTTCAATTACACTAATTCTCAATATTTATAGTATACCTGTACCAACCAGATCTACAGGTATGTATTAAACCGTAATTCTCAAATTATATAGTATCCCTGTACAACAACCAAAACTACAGTTATATGTATTAATACCAGTAATTCTCAATATATATAGTATCCCTGTAACACCGAACTACAGTATATGTTTAATACCAGTAATTCTCAATATTGATATAGTATCCCTGTACCAACCAGAACTATACAGTATATGTATTAATACCAGTAATTCCAATATTATATAGTATCCCGTACAACCAAATACATATAGTATTATACCAGTAATTTCACTATTATAGTATTCCCCATGCCAATCAGAACTACAGTATATGATTTAATACCAGTAATTCTCAATATTATGTAGTATCCCTGTACCACCAGAACTACAGTATATGTATTAATATCAGTAACTCTCAATATTATATAGTATCCCCGTGCCACCAGAAACTACAGTATATGTATTAATACCAGTAATTCTCAATATATGTAGTATCCCTTACCAACCAGAAAATACAGTATATGTATTAAGACCAGTAATTCTCAATTATAAGTATCCCTGTACTAACCAAACACAGCTATATGTATAAATACAGTAATTCTCAATCTATAGTATCTGTATCCCTGTACTAACCAGAACTACAGTCTATGTATAATACCAGTTAATTATCAATATTATATAGTATCCCTGTACCAACCAGAAACAGTCAGTATAAATACCAGTAATTCTCATAGTTATATTTCCTGTACCACCAAAATACAGTAGATGTATAATATCAGGAATTCTCAATATTATATTAGATCCCTGTACCAACCAGAACTACAGTAATGATAATACCAGTAATTCTCAATATATTATAGTATCCTGTACCAACCAGAACTACAGTATTGTATTAATACCAGTAATTCTCAATATTATATAGTATCCCTGTACCAACCAGAACTACAGTATTATGTATTAATACCAGTATTACTCAATATTAATAGTTATCCCTGTATCCAACCAATCTACAGTAATATGTATTAATACCAGTAATGCTCAATATTATATAGTATCCCTGTCCAAACCAAAAATACAGTATATTCATTAATCCAGTAATTTCAATATTATATAGTATTCCCTGTACCACCCGAACTACATCATATGATTTAATAACCCGTAGTACAGTCGCAATATTATATAGTAAATCCCTGTCCAACAGCAGAACTACCAGTTATGTATTAATGACCAGTAATTCTCCCATTTACTATTATTATTAGTCATCCCTGTACACACACCAAAAAGGAAGAAAAAACCTACACAGTATATGTATTAATACAGTAATCTTCCAATATAATATTAGTATCCCCCCGTGCACAGAAATACAGTAGATGTATGAATACCAGTTAATCCTCAATATTATATAGTAATCCCTGTATAACCGAAACTACGTCTATTATTTACAAGTAATGATCAATATTATACTAGTATCCCTGTACCACCAGAACTACAGTATATGTATAAATACCAAGTATTCTATAATTATATTAGTATTCCCTGTACTGAACCCAGACCACTACAAGTAATATGGTTAGTATATACCATTTAATTCTCAATCTATATTAGTATGCCCCCGTACCACAAGACTACAGTATTATGTATTAATAAACAGTAACTCTCCAATATTATATACGTATCCCTGTACCAACCGAACTACATATAATGTATTTAATACCAGTAATTCTCAATATTAATAGTATCTCCCGTACCAACATCATAACACAGTATTATTATTATACCAGTATTCTCAATATTATGTAGATCCCTTGTACCAACCAAAACTAACATGTATTGTATAATACCAGTAAATTTAATATTATATAGTATCCCGTACCAACCAGACACTACAGATATGTATTAAAAACCAGTAATTACTCAATATTATATAGTATCCCTGTACCTACCAGTAACTACGTATAGTTTAAACCATATATCTCAATATATATATCGTATCCCCGTACCAAACCAAGTAACTACAGTATATGTATTAATCCAGTAACTTCCAATATTAGTATATAGTATCCCTGTACCAACTAGAACTACAGTATATGTTTTAATATCAGTAATTCTCAATATTATATAGTATCCCTGTACCAACCAGAACTACAGTATATGTATTAATACCAGTAATTCTCAATATTATATAGTATCCCTGTACCAACCAGAACTACAGTATATGTATTAATATCAGTAATTCTCAATATTATGTAGTATCCCTGTACCAACCAGAACTACAGTATATGTATTAATATCAGTAATTCTCAATATTATGTAGCATCCCTGTACCAACCAGAGCTACAGTATATGTATTAATACCAGTAATTCTCAATATTATATAGTATCCTCCTGTACCACAAACTACAGTATATGTATTATATCAGCTAATTCTCAAATTTATATAGTATTACCCTGTACCAACCAGACTACAGTATATGTATTAATACCAGTAATTTCTCAATATTATATCAGTATCCCTGTACCAAACCAAACTACAGTTATAGTCTTAATAACCATTAATTCTCAAATATTATATAGTATCCCTACAACCCGAAATACCAGTATATGTATAATACAGTAAATTCTCAATATTTTATAGTATCCCTGTACCAACCAGATATACAGGCTATATGTATTAATACCAGTATTCTCAAATTATATAGTATCCCTGTTAACAACCAAAACTAAGTATATTAATTAATACCAGTAATTCTCAATATTATTAGTATCCCTCCGTGCCAACTCGAACTACAGTATATTTTATACCAGTAATTCTCAATATTATGTAGTATCCTGTACCAACCAGAAACTACAGTAAATGTATTAATACTCAGTAACTCGCTAATATTATATTATCGTGCATCGAACACGTAGTAGTATCCAAATTCCATTATGTAGATCCTACCCAGAATACATTATATGTATGTAATACCAGTAATTCTCATATTATAAGTAATCTCCCCTGCAACAGAACTACAGTATATGATTTAAATACCAGTAAGTTCTCAATATTATACGTATCCCTGTACTACCAGAACGACAGTCTATGTATTAATATCCATAACTTATATATTATATAGTATCCCTGTACCCAACCAGAAACTTACAGTATAGATGTATAAATACCGTTAATTCTCCACTATTATGATATTATATCCCTCGTACCAACCAAAAATACAGTTATATGTATTAAGTATCAGTACTATTCTCATATTATAAGTATCCCTGTACTAACCAAACGAAGTATATGTATAATACCAGTAATTCTCAAGATTATTAGTATAGTATCCCTGTACTAACCAAGAACTACACGTCATATGTAGTTAATACCAGTAATTTCTCATAATTATAAGTATCCTGTACCAACCAGCAACACAGTCTAGTATTAATACCAGTTAATTCTCAATAGTTAATATTATCCCTGTTTACTCCAAACAATCTACAGTAGATGTTATATACAGGAATTCCAATATTATATTGGATCCCTGTCCCAACCAGAACTACAGTAATTCATTAATCCCAGTAATTCTCAATATATTATATAGTATCCCTGTACCACCAGAACTACAGTAATTGTAATTAATACCAGTAATTCTCCAATTTATATAGTTAATCCCTGTACCAACCAGAACTACAGTTATGTATTAAACCAGTATACATATTAAGTCCTTCACCATCTACTAATTATACACTAATCATATATTATCATCATCTCCTGTAACACAACCAAAAATAAGATATCTAATCCAGGAATTCGAAATTAAAGTATCCCGTACCAACCCGAAACTACAGTCATATGATTTAATACCATAGTACATTCGCAATATTATTAGTATCCCTCCCCCGTGCATCAGAAACTACCAGTATATGTATTAATACCAGTAATTCCTCAATATTAATATAATCCCTGTACCAACCAAGAACTACAGTCTATTATTATAACAAGTAATGTCAATATAATATAGTATCCCGTGCCACACAGAATACAGTAGATGTATGAAATTACCAGTTAATTCTCACTATTATATAGTATCCCTGTAATCGAACCAGAAACTAGTAGTATTAAGTACATACATTATTCCAATCTTATCTAGTATCCCTGTACCAACCAGGACTACAGTATATGTTATAATACCAGTTACTCTAAATATATATAGTATCCCTGTACACACCAACCCCTACAGTATAATGGTATTATATACCAGTTAATTCTAATATATTATATGTATCCCCGTACCACAATAACTACAGTATATGTTATTAATACAGTAATTCTCAATATTATGTAGTATCCCTTGTACCAACCAAAACTACAGTATTGTATTTAATACCAGTAATTCTCAATATTATATATCCCCTGTACCAACACAGAACTACAGTATTATGTATTATAACCAGTATTCTCTCAATATTATTAGGTATCCCTGTACCTAACATAACTACTTATTATAATACCAGTAAATCTCAATTTATATGTATCCCCGTACCAACCAAACTACAGTATATGTATTAAAACCAGTAATTATCAATATTTATATAGTATCCCGTACCTAACCAGAACTACAGTATCTAGTATTATACCAGTAATTCTCAATTGTTATGTATCCCTGTACCAAATCAAACTACAAGTATATGTATTATACCAGTATTCCAATATTAGATAGTTCCCCTGTACCAACCTCGACTAACAGTATATGTATTAAACCGTTAATTCTCAATTAGTTAGTATCCCTGTTACCAACCAGAACTACAGTATATGTATTAAACATAATCCATTATATGTACTTTCAACAGCTCAGTTATGTTAACCCTAACTCAAAGAGTTCCCTTGCTCCCAACATAATTACCCATAATTTTATAGTCTCCGTACCAACCAGAAACTACAGTATATGAATCACTACCAGTAATATCAATATTTAATAGTATCCTGTACCAACCGTAATACAGTATGTTTAATACCAGGACTCTCAATATTATATAGTAATCCCCGTACCAACCAGAACTCAGTTATATGTATGTTATAATACCAGTAATTCTCACTTTAGATAGTTCACGCTGTTACCAACCAGAACTACAGTATATGTATTTAAACCATAATTCTATTTTAGTATCCCCTGTACCAACCAGAATACAGTATATGTAATTAATACCAGTTAATTCTCAATATTATTAGTATCCCTGTACCAACCAGAACTACAGTATATGTATTAAAACCAGTAATTCTCAATATTATGTAGTATCCCTGTACCAACCAGAACTACAGTATATGTATGTTTGGACCTAACAAAAGGAAGTTTCCTGTGAGTGAAACGTGTACAACATCCCTTCCTCTTAAGGACCTTGATCTCAAGGACATAGAAAAAGAAGGACATTTAATCATTTGATGGTTGTATGGTGTGTGTGAAAGTTTGAAAATAAGGATTGTTTGTACTGTTAAGGACTGTGTGTGCAGGATTGAGTGTGCAGTAAGCAGACTAATCTTTCTTCTTCCAGTTAAAGGGATGTGCTGGACTTCTATATTCTAGTATTGTACCTGTTGTAATCACAAACAGGCTGTGAAAGGGTTAATAAGTGTTTTTTCCCCTCTCTTTCTGGCTCTTGCACTAATTGGTGTGGGGGTTGGGGCCTATTAGTTACATAGGATTCACAGTGTTGGGCCTGTGGTTTGGACCTAGACTAGAGTGAGTGTCCCTTGCTCTTAAAGACTCTTTGTGGAGGAGAGAGAGACATTGGTTATGAAGTGACAGGAAGCAGCTCCAGCAGGTTCCATTAGTGAAGTTAAACACAGTCAATGAATAAAGACAATGAGCATCGCAAGAGATTAAAGTTCCCCGAGCTGTGGATCATCAGAAGAGCAATTACTAGGAAAGTGAGGAGGGACCTTCCATTCCAAGTAACTCACATTGAATAATCTCGCTTAATGTTCACCGGTTCCCATTCATAATATCAACTCTTCACTCTACTAAAAGCTTTTCATTTGTACAAAGGTTGTAATATTCCTATAATGTCCACTGTCTTTCTAACTGTGTACCCAGCGTTCTGACTGTGTACCCAGCGTTCTGACTGTGTACCCAGCATTCTGACTATGTACCCAGCGTTCTGACTATGTACCCAGCGTTCTGACTATGTACCCAGCGTTCTGACTATGTACCCAGCGTTCTGACTGTGTACCCAGCGTTCTGACTATGTACCCAGCGTTCTGACTATGTACCCAGCGTTCTGACTATGTACCCAGCGTTCTGACTAGCCAGGCAGTAAGAAAAAGGCCAAACATTAGCGTTGGCCGGGAATCAAACCCGGGTCAACTGCTTGGAAGGCAGCTATGCTCACCACTATACCACCAACGCTCTTGCTTTTCATGCTCTTGACTATTTTGCAGAGCATGTTACCAGCCTATAGAGTCAAAGCCGCTGAAACCAAAAAAAAAGAAGTGACCAAACGCTTACTGTCATAAAGGAAGCCTTCCCATACCGGGAGTCGAACCCGGGCCGCCTGGGTGTACTGTCATAAAGGAAGCCTTCCCATACCGGGAGTCGAACCCGGGCCACCTGGGTGAAAACCAGGAATCCTAACCGCTAGACCATATGGGACCGGTCACTGCTCTCGTGCTGTGTGAAAGTTTAGCGATCAAGCAAAAAAGTCTA